>OZ038439.1:11036094-11491094 GCA_964036275.1 Litoditis marina
ACCATCATATAAAGTGACAGCTAATTCAATCATCTTCAGTCATCTTTCGAGTTGCATGAGTAGTACTCGCGGTCCCCAGGAGGTTTCAACGTACATGTGAGTTTTGTTATGATTCTTCCGACCTCCAAAGAACGCGATGCGAACAGTTTGTCTTTCAACTTCAATCAGAATTACTGAGAGTCTAAAACTTTGTCGGATTAGTTGGGGATATCGGTTGTGTTTTTTTGACCTCTTACTGCAAGCCGTTCACGTATTCGTGCTCGGCCAAGAAAATGTTGAAATACAATAAGTGTGTTCTTGTACAATTCGGATTTGCGTTTCACACGTGATATATATCTGTGGGTACGTGGGAACGTTGTACTTCTAGCATAGGGTTCTATTACTGATATCTGGAGTGGTCTGGTCTGAGTCCAATAGTCACACAGTTCAGTTACCGTTATCTTTTTTACAATACAATACAAGCTTTATTTTTCTCCCGTAATACTGAGTGTTGTGTGAAGGTGTTGTTGGCGTCAAAAGGGCGCTGGGAGTTGGAAAAAAAGAGTCTTCTAGGAAGACAACGGCTATCCTCCAAGAGGCTGTCTGTTACATTCAGGTTGCAAGTATGAAGTAGATAATTTACGTTTAAAATACAATTACACACTACTATCAAAACAAGGCAAGAGGGATAAACAGGTTCTTTAATTTACAAAAGGTTGTCAGAACCATTAAGGAATAAACCATCGATTATTGTTGGGCAGGCCGATCGAACTACAATTCTGATGTGGTCATTCTCTTTACAACACCTGAGTACGTATGCTAGAACATTGCGGCGCCTTCATCCCAACCTGCGTATCTCGCTTTAGCGCACTATTTCGCAAATCTCGTATCCCGGCGGGATGTTTGGGCAGATAATAAGCGTACATTTGAAGAGACGCAGGTTGGGTTGAAAAGGCCGGGATGTTCATGCATACGACCTCTGTATTTCCGAATCCTGGGTGACCCTATTAAAGATCATTACAGGCTTTTTTAATTTAAAACGCACATAAATGTAAAAAAAGGTTCATTATGTAAACTTGCACTTCTAACTTAAATCAAATGAATACTTCAAATCGGACTGATCGCAGCTCTGCTGGTAGCGGTCACTTTGCTCGACTTCGAACAGAACCTGGCCACAAACTTCCGTCGAATCGTTCTGAAACGTGGTAACTAGCTAAATATGTAGTTATTAGAGTTTTGGTAGTTTTCCGGGTTGTTGGAGTGAAACTCAGAAACAAACTCGTGTCGAGAAAGCTCGCAAAGCTGCGAGTCGAACCCAACTCGGAACTCGAAAACTGGATTCATTCCCAAACTTTGAAGTCCCAAACACGCGATTGTTCCCAAATATCTTCTCAAGAATGTCGAGTTTGGAACCTAATTTGCAAAACCTGATTTGCAAAATACAGGAGTGGCATATTTCTGCCAACTTACTTTGTCATTGTGAGATAGATCAAGGGATTCAGTCCACAGTAGATTATCCAGTACAGATTTATAACAAAAAAAGTGTATTTGGTGGACGGAAGCACCAAATCATAATAATGCCAGCAACAAATGAGCAGTGTGAGATTGACAAACAAAAATAGTGATTGCAGCAGAATGTACCGCTCGTGTTTACGGAATTTCATCGTAGAATCGCCAATTCGCCGAGTCTGGAACGAAAATACTAATTCTGAACAGTAAATTGGTTAGTCACATGAAACAGGAACTAACTCTCTTATGGGTATGTGTGAGATGTTGCTCATGCAATGATCTCATGAGCATCGGTTTTATGTTTCTGTTTAGCAACCTAATTATTACCTCTTATTTAGTCCTTGCGCTAATTAAGGTGTAAGAATACGGCATATTATTCAAGCTGTGCTGGTTCCAGTATCGATGATGTTAGCGATCCCGTTTGTACAAGAGCAATGTTATTGGATACATGCTATCATTTCACAATAGTTAACGTTCAAAAACCATAAAAAAGCTTCGTCACGTCAATTAAGTTATCTATGTTTGGAACTAATTACTAGGTTGATGCTCCTCAGCAATGTGCTAGTTCATAACTAGTTGTCTCAAACGGTTTTTGGAAATGAAAACTTTAAAACACTTACACAAACTAAGGAGAAAATAACAGCGAGATAGATTAGAAATATGAGAATTATCAGTGGTATGCTGACTAGACATTCGATTCGGCCCATTAGGGCACTGAGATCATTCTCCGCATAACTCCAGGACCACCTAAAACAATGTACTATCTTTAATTACTGACCATCTCATTGACTTTTCTCTCGAAAGTATGAACTTTCTAGAGTAACGTTCCTTAAACTTGTTTTAGTTTGGAAATCTTTTTGGCAGAAACACAAAAGTATTATGTTGTGTGAACGATAGCCACGTTGTTTCAAAACTGTTAGCAATGTGCAAGTGTTTCGCAGAATGAAGATGAAAACCCACTTTTCAGGATGGTATGTGACTGTAGCGAAGGTGAGACAGCAAATATAGAATGCCAAAATGTAAAGCCATGCCGTCACCAAGCCGAGCTGAAAATATATAATTGTTAATGGAAAATCTCGATTTTTCGAGCGATTATGAACACATTTTCTCTCGATCACCTGTGGAACGTGAACATGTCTCCTGGAAAACAATATAGAAGTGTGTGTTTCATAAACTCCGTTTCTGTCTTCCAAAACTGCGTACAGTCTCCAATTTTGTGACTGAACGACCGTGTCAAGTTGAACACACTGATGTTGTGAGAATATTTCCCACAGTTTATAACCTCACCTTGATGTACCAGGGCAGCTTGTCAGAGGAGGTAGACTGAAACTGCGCAACAACAGAAAGACGATGTATTGCGATCAGGAAAGACACAGGGAAAAGTGCCACCCAGGCGGTGTTTAGTGTGGCCCCCAGAACCTGCAATAAAACCGTTAGTTGGAAAGATTACAAATCTGTTTAGTGAGCCTAGAGCAACTTAACTTTTGTTATAATTAACTAGTCTAACTATATAGTGAACTTTCTGCAATGACTGCGTAAAATATACGTGTACACCTGAGAAAAAAGTTAATTTAAATATGAAGTCTCTTGAATGAGAATGGAGCAGTTTAAAACGTGTTGATGAACAATACATAGGATTCTAACTAGATTGTGGATTTTCTGCATTGTGAACGTAAGTAAAACACGTATTCTGCTCGGAATCGCACAGAGCCACGTGCAAAAAAATGTTCACGTTATTGACATTACAACACATTGCTCATCAAGAATATTTGTTCATATATTATATGATCTTCCACCTTGCAAACATAGGGAGACTCTTTACATATTGACGGGAAGAAGGTCAGAAACCCTGCACTCGCATGAGTGAAAAGTTGAAGACAGTCGAAAAACCCGAGATGTAGCATGAGTTTGTAGGATTGCATTTTTCGCAAATCACTGTCAACGATGAAAATCTGAAATGGCTAAGTTATTACAAACCTTTGAACTGGAAAGGGTTGGTTTTCGACTATTTGATTTTGGGGGAACATTGTCAGTATGTTTTACCACATGGTATAAAATATGTAGAATCACACCTTTTGGAGTTTACGTCAAGCGAGAAATTCTAGTTACAAACGACAGACATATGTGATTTTCAGAGTGAGTATTGTATCGAATTGAATGCACACGAAACATGTGTCTATCTCCACATGAAACGTGTACTTACATAGTTGATCATCATGTAAACGATCAATATCGTGGATGGTAGTACGAAATAAACTACTGACACCGCCGTGTTCCAAACGTTTTCTTCAGTAATGTTCATCTGAAATTCATCGTTCAAACAGTGTTTCAAAAGCTTTACTTCACTAGTACAAAAGTAAAAAAAAATGAGAAACTTCAAAAACTTTTTATTCTCACTAGTTTTACGTCAACACGGAGCTTTTCCATGATTCAAGACAGTAACTATCAAATTAGAGCAATTAGACGATACTTCTATGTAACATGTTAGCTAATAAACAAAATGAAACAAAAAAACGTCGAAAACGCGTTGTACAAAAAGCAGACGTTGTATTGCAGACGCTTCCCAACCTCAATTGGAATGACTATGTTTTCTCAACGTTGCCCACAAATTATGGAGCTCACTTCAGACGATTATGATTAAAAGAGCACACACTTTGAATTCCGTTCAATGTTAGAGATGATCAACGTAATACTTTCACGTTCAAATTCATGTTCCTTTGAGAACCAAGGGAGTTAAAAGAACAAGTAAAAGAACAAGATCAAACTTTTATTACGTCTCTCCCTCTAAATCGAACTTTAAAGGAGAAACATTATGAATCTCGTGGGACTATGAGTTTTATGGACCTTTGAGTTTTATGGAAACAGGAATTTGAAAAATAGGAGTGTTTGATAGTTTTTGTTAGAGAGGATCAGCAGCCTGAAAACCCAGCATTTTCTGCTGTTTCAATTACTTCGTTTTAGCGAAAGTAAATTGTTTAGATCTAAAATGTCTAAATTGGTCACATTACATCTACTTCGAAGAATACGTGGTAGTTTTGAGGAAGACAACTCATTGTTCAGATCAATTATCATAAATGGAAGCCGTTCTATACAATTATTACCTTCTCTTAACACAACCTGAAATGCAAACTAAATAACGGGTTACGACGTTTTGCAGAAATTCTGCCAAGTCACGCAGACCGTGGGCAAGGGTCGCCAAACATTGTTGTGAATTTACACAAACAAACAGATTTTCACATGACGTCCGAGTAAAAAACCTGAAATCGTACTCGAAACTCCAAATCAGCTATGCTGTATAGAAACATCAAAACATACTACCACCGTAATCCTAATTTATTCTACCGTGTTTGTAAATAGAGCTTTTAGCACTCTGAGACCCGGAGTTTGACATTTTTTCTGAGTTTAAAGATCAAACTACATGTCGAATTCACGCTGTTGCCTTATTTTTTTCGGTTTCGAATTAGAACTACTGATTTGGAGATACACACACGTTGAACTGTTCTCTCTGAAACCCACAATTTTTTCAATTTTTCTACAGTTCACGAGATCATATAACTTTGCATTCAAATGTTCAAGGTTGATTTACTACTTTACAGGTTTCATCAAATTGGTTCGGATTGCAGATTCAATTTGGAAAACTGTTAAGGAGACAGGTGTTAAGGAAGGCATTATGGAGCACAAAAAACCAAGAGGTACGAAAGGTTTTCAATTTACTTGGAAATTACATTCACACTTCTGTTTCAATTGACAGACTATGGTAAGAGGTACTTAATGTACAGCCAAATGAACCAGACATTTTTTATACTGTCAGTCTACTAGAGAGTCGCGTGAAAAATCTGAATATACTTTAATATAATTTTTCAAGGTTCTATAATCAAGAGAAAGATAGATTAGTGAGTTTGTTGTGTGACTTTTGCTAGTTTATTGGTAGCGAGTGTCGTAATTTTTGCACTTGTGTCAGTACCGAGGAAAAACTCGCCAATGATTTTCTCGCATTTCCTCTTTATTTTGTGATTTTAGTAGATATGTTTGAAACAGGTCTGTACTTTTAGAGATACATTATTGTAATTTCAGTATTTCGATATGAATGCAACCCTCCCCGCTAACTATCCGCACAAATATGTGCAAGCTATGCATTCTACCGTGCTTCTAATACCAATACACGTTTTCGCATTCTATTGTGTGAAATACAAATCGATTAAAGAATCAACGTTGTACCGAAGACTTTTGATGTCAAACGTTGTTTTGTAAGTTTCCTACAGTTCTCTTCATTGCCACTGAAAACTCGGTAGTTTGCCCATGGGTTTTGGATAAATAGTGTTCATAGAACATATTGGTTTTCTCAGAAATGGTTTGGCTTTTATGAAGCGACAAAATCAGCAACAGGTCAGAACTTCAATAGATAAAAAAATTTTTTTAGGCGAACTGCATTCTATACCAATTAGGAAAATGTTGGGAAAATGCAAATTATGGTGAATTTTATGAAATACAGCACCAATTCTGAACGTAAAAGCAAGTTATGAAAATAGTATACGGAACTTTTTTTTCTAACATCAGCTTTAGCAGCAGTCTTTGTGATCTAGCAGTTGGTGGCCTTGTCTGTCCAATACTATTGTTTCCCGTTGAAGGGTTTTATCCCGCAGGTCTCTTCAATTTGGTGGAGATGCCAACTTTCATCCAAGTGTTTTTCATCGCTTTCAATTTTATTGGTGAGTTGAATTTGCTCATTCATATAAGACTTTTATGGTATCTACTCCTTATCGAAAATAAGGCAGACTTTTTGAGTGTCTGACGAGGTTGTTTTTTTACTGGTATGCAGTCACTCTGATATGCGACGGAATATTCGTGCGACGGTGTTTTTCCAAACAAGAAAAGTTACGTATATACAAGTGTACGTTGTTGATTGAATCATTTTCTGTCTTTGTTTCAGAATCGAATTACATAAAAGTTTCAGGTTGCACATCATCCATAGCACAGTGTGTGCACTATCGTTTCAATAACGTTCTGCCAATGAGCAGTTTAATGCGGTTGAAAGAAGTTCATTTTGTTGGTTTCTACATTTTCGCACAAACTTGTTCCACTGGTCTATCTTATACTATCGCCTACTATGCAATTGTAGAATTTCCCATGGAAACACTCAACAAAATTGCAGAGGTGAGTTTATCATCTGTTTTTATTACATACAGTATGATAAGAGTATTTGACATCCAACATTCGCTACATATTTTCGTAGAGCAAACCATACATGTCTTGTAAACCGTATGTTTTCATGTTTTTTCATGCTTGTAGTTTGATCTCGCTGGTTTTCCGTCAATACAAATAACATGTGTACAATTCAAACTACAAATTTTCTAGTTTTAGCGGTTAGTTTCTAACAGTTTTGAAAATTTTCAGAAGTATTCAGATATGTCGGAGGAACTGTATTTTCATCGCACGGTGGCCATAAATTCAAAATTCCGATCATGCGATTCAGTTTATACATCATTATTTTCGTATTATTCATTAGCACAGTGGTAGTCACGTTTTTCATTCTATACACTTTTCTTCAGTTGAGAGTACAGAGAAGCAAAATGTCTGCGAGAACATTTGGGATCAAGAAACATTTCCTGGTCACATTGGTCGTGCAGGTAATAGTGATGGAGACAAATTAGATATAATGTTTTTCTTGAAGTAAAAAGTAATATAATGAAAACTGAAAGTCCAAGTGATCTTGCCAGATGACAATCAAACCAAGGGGGTCTGGGATCTTGGTATAGTTGCCATTTTCCCCATAAAGACGGCAGAGTGTTCGATTAATTGAGTGATCCGGGCGAGCGGTCGTTGATTATTTGCCAGCTGTTGAGTGAGTGTGTAGATCAATGATACGCAGACTGGACGGCCCCTCGCCAAACCCCGCCCCCTACAAAATCAACGGTACGGTGTCCACAACGGTTTGACAAATCATATATGTGTGCTGCAATATCCCGGAACAAGGATAGCGGATGCAATTGTGCGTCTCTCGTTTGTCGCACTGTTTTGAAAGCAAATTAATGTTAGTAAACAGTTTGGTTTGTTATTTCACCAATGAAGGGGCAACGAAAAACTTGCTGCACGTTTTTTTGGTAAAAAAACTTCTTCAACTGAGGTTCAACTGATGATGACCCAACCATCTGAGAACAACACCAAAGTCGTCTTGAATCAGGGTCAAAACGATTTTGAGTGGCACCTTTCACTGAGCATATATTTTCCATAATAACACCCAAAAGTCTTAATGACAACAAATGTTTTTGTTTTGAATAATTTTAACACTTTCTCATAACTGTTTTCATTCTTAGTTTTCAGTTCGCCGCTCACTTGTTGCTGCTCTCTATTCCATGGGGATTTGCGCTGAGCCAGCTGTATTTTGGGTACGCCAATAGAGGTTGGTCAATATCTGCATTTCCTCTGAAAAGACTGCAAAGGGGTGAATCGATTGATCGAGGTAGGTCAAGAAGTTGTTGATTATTGACCAGCAGATGAGGGAAAGTGAAGATGTAAAACAAGCAGATGAACCGCTCATCAACCCCCACCGCTTCTACCAAATTGATCATACGCTCGAAACAACTGTTTGAGGGTTTATGATATAGTGTATAGCAATCTATAACCCCTATGAAAAAAAACCAAGAGAAAATATATGTATCTGAAACTTTTACAAGATTTCGAAAACGTTGTGATAATTGCACTACCTCACGAATTGGTTGTCATTGCGTGAAACAGCCTTAACGTAACCGAGGCCACATATCAGAGAACATCATTATTGTTCAAAATGTTTCCTTTGAAAAATTATTTGAATTCAAAAAACATTTGTTTACAGCACTCACCAATGTTGCTGTCCTTTTGTTTTCATTACATGGTGCTGGCTCACTTTTACTCATGGTAACTGTGACGAGATCATACAGGGCATTCGTGATTAAATGTTCTGCCAGAGGTGAAAAAAAGAGCAAGAGGAGAGTGAAAGAGAGCAATAGATGGGGAGGTATAGAGACAGATAGCGAGAGACAGAGAGAGAGAGAGTGAGAGAGAATGTGAGAGACAGAGAGACAGAGAGACAGAGAGTGTCAGAGACAGGGAAGGCAAGAGGAGAGAGAGAAAGAGAAATTATAGATTGTCAACTGTTTTCTTAACCTGTTTCTTCCAGTTTTCTTTCGCATGACAAATGGACAAGCAGTTTCTCAGTCGACAGGCCAACAATGGGCGGCTGGCAGCAGCGCGGTGACAGTAGTCTGAGCGCGTGCGCAGGATTATCCTGGCGCACGTTTATCATTCTGCGTCTCTAGTTCTACACACTCTCTTGCACAACACTAGTATTCTGTGGAATTAGAGGACGAACATACACGACATGTTCGAATATAACAGCTCGAGCACCACTCTATGATATAATGATTGTTGGGTAAAACCAAAATGAAGAACTCATGTGAACTATTTTCTTTTCTCGAAATGTCCTTACATTTCAGAAACATGGGCGACAATTTTCTACTACAAGCAAACTACAAACTACGCGAGAGCATGAATGTAAATGAGGTCACAGACAGTCTGAGACATCTGCGTCTCTCTGACCTAAACTCTCTCGTCGGCTCTGCTACAAAAGTGTCTGGCCAATTGGCTGGGAATTGTTTGAGATATCGAAAATTCAATCGGCAGACTGCCCAAGTACACCTGCTAAATGCGAAAACTACCATCTAAAAGCCAGAATTGTCCTACTGACTGAAAATTTCGTTATTTCATAAATTTTACTTCCTCAATCAGTGATTTTCATTACAAGTATTATCCATCACTTTAGAACACACTCTGGATACATTTGCAGGTGTTATTCAGAGAATTCTATTAAAAACAGGTGTAATGAATCGTACGAAACTGGAGGTAACACTAATTTTCATAACTTACAGCTCTAACAAAAAACTCTGAACATGTCCTATTTCTAGGGCAGACATTAGACTGAGTGTAGAAATGAACTACATTTCACATAATCATTTGTGAAATATGTTGAGTGATCATTTATTTATCCATTGTGACAGTTCTTCAAATGTAAATAATGATTAATCAATAAAAATGCGTTTTCCATTGAATTGACTGTAATAAATACATAAATATTTGTTTTCAGAGAAGATTGAAATGAATGAAACCCTTCCCAGCAATCATCCTCACATTTATGTGCAGGCAATGCATTCTACCGTACTATTAGTACCGATATATTGCTTCGCATTCTATTGCGTGAAGTATAAATCGATCAAAGAGATGTCCACGTTGTATAGGAGACTTCTGATGTCAAACGTTATCTTGTAAGTGCCAGAAAATTTCTTTTCTATTGATTACTTTATCAATTATATTTATTTATAATCACTCATTCTATCTCCGATTCCTCAAGTCTCAGAGCTATTTGCGCTAATTCTTCCGCAGACAGACTGAAAAGCATACTGAAAACTGTGAAATATATAGAATACTGAATATGTTGAAATATATTGGAAAAATATAAAATATATATATTGTAATTGAATATAATCTGCCTTGATATTGGAACAGAGGTGTGGAATGTGGTCTGGGTTTCGGGATACTACCCCATACGGTGTCCGACGCTCTTTTGTGCATCTTTTTTGCTCCATACAAACTCATATAATGAACTCCTTTTTTCGATTCTATTCGTAGATTTGCAAAACGTGGCCATTACGGGCATGCAATCGGCGGGATTTCAATACATGCACAGTGCATTCGAAAAAAAACCACTCTAAACAGCTCTACAGTTGCACCTCTCTCGAATTCCAGTACCAGCGTTTGCGATATGTTCTGGGGAAGTCTCGTCTGTCCTGTAGTGTTATTTCCCGTTGGCGGGGGCTATCCGGCAGGTCTATTCAACTACTTTGATTTGAACACATTTTCACAGCTGCTTTTCGTGGCTTTCAGTTTTGTTGGTGAGTAAAATTTGGTAGTACATCACACATACACGTTTCGTGAGAGAACATACTGGACAGAGAACGTGTAACTTGAAACAACAATGAACGTATCTTAATCCAAACGTCTGAATTCACGACACAGTTAAAATTTCGCGTTGGAGCGAATAAATCAACTGTGGAGCGCACGGCACGAGATTTGGTTCCTGTCAGACCATCTTTAAAGTTTCCATGTTCCGCTGTTGATAAACCTCGGCATATTGTACAGTGTTGGGTTTCTTATTTGAACCGAAACACGAGGTAGTATAGATGTTTATTTAGTGGCGACGTTTCGGCGGATTCGCCGTCTTCAGAGCCTGAAAAAGGCATCAATAAGCAAATGACAATAGATCCGATACAGTCGCGCCGGAACTCAATTCAGACATATTCCAATCAGTACAAAAAGAGAGCATAACCAACTCGAGACAAACAGAAACTTCGCCACTAAATAAACATCTATACTACCTCGTGTTTCGGTTCAAATAAGAAACCCAACACATCTTTAAAGTGTTCACTATAGTGTTAAAAACTGTTAAAAATCCACGGAAAATTCTATTTTATTCTGGTTCTATTTTGTGTTCACATATTTTCAGGTAACGCATCGTCTATAATTCAGTGTTTGCACTATCGATTCAACAATGTTCTACCACTAAACAGTTTTATGCGATTGAAAGACATTTATTTTGTTGGTTTCTACATTGTCGCTCAAACTCTTTTCACTATTTTGTCGTCTTCTATGTATTATCAGGCAGCTGTGGCGGACCACATCAATAAACTGTCCACGTTAGCCAACGTGAGTTTTTTTATATGGGGTATAGAGACGAAACGTACCACTGTCTGTTTCTCTATCTATCTCTCTCTCTCTCTCTCTCTCTCTCTCTCTCTCTCTCTCTCTATCTCTTTCTCTTTTTCTTGTTCCATTCAGTTTGTATTATATAACTGAGTTTTTCTCCGATTGCACATGTTTTCACGCTTAATCATTAAACGATGTGTTAAACATATTGAACGGTTGTCAACTTTTTCACGGCGAGTATTTTGCAGTGTTTCACACATGTTTTGACGTTCAGTTGTTTTACACGTGTTTTCACGTTCAATGACAAAATGTTCCATCCAACTGGATACGTTTTTCAGAGGTATCCAGAGTTGGCGGAGGAACTGTATTTTCACCGCACTGTGGCTGTCGACTTTGAGAACCCTTCTATGCGTTTGGGCCTGTATATTGTTCTGGTTGTATTGTTTATTGGCTCCGGGGTTGTAGCGTTTTTCGTTCTCTACACTTTTCATTTGTTGAGAGTACAGAGAAACGAGATGTCTGCCAGAACGTTTGCGATCAAGAAACATATCCTCGTCGCTCTTGTCATGCAGGTGAACATCAGTCGCGGTAACAATTTCTGGGTTTAAACCGTATCAAGTCTAAGACTAAGGTCACCTTTCACCTTGAGCTGAACTAATTGTAACCTCACCTTTCACCTTGAGCTGAACTAATTGATCACCATCTGACCCAGGTTGTAGTAAATATAGAATGCTTAAACATAGAAAGTTGCCAATTATAAGGCAGAATGTGCATGACTTTCCTACGATGCCTGACTACTCGAAAAAAAAACCCAGAGTACGTGTGTTAAAACATACCGGCATAATAACCCCAATCTGCGTCTCTTTTTGTTAGAGCAGAGAAACAGCGTGAGTTTAAATAGACGCAAGTTGGGATGAAATGGGCGGGATGTTCAAACATATGGCCTTAACAAGATTCTAGGTCTTATACTATTTTGTGGGCCTTAACAATATGGCCTTAACAAGATTCTAGGTATTCTACTATTTCGATTTCTTCTTCAGAAAAGTCTTCCCAATGGTGATTTTTCCATTAATTGCGTTCATCTTCTCTTTTGTAGTTAGCTGCTCACGCTTCGCTGTTTTGCCTTCCATGGGCCATCTTGCTCGGGCAGATTTATTTTGATTACGTTGATAGAGGTTAGTTTCCGTGATCCAACGGAATACACGTAGTGTGTGTACCCGTTTGTGACTATCCTGGTTTCAACTAACTTCTCGACAGTTTGAATGGAGAAATCATCACACACTCCCCAATTTAGACGGAGTGCGTTAAAACCAGGTATGCAGAGTCAAAAACTGGTGCGATGACCACTAACACACAGAAAAAACAATTTTTGTCAATGTTTTAAAGATCTGAAATCTTTCGGACTGCTTGTGAATTTGGTATTGATACTCGTTGTATTCCACACTATCAGAAATGTTCTGTCCACGAGACTCTTTTGATTATAATCATTATTGTTTTTATTATAGAACTCACCAATATGGCGGCTTTGCTTTTTTCGTTACACGGGGCCGGCGCGCTGGTGATCATGTTATTTGTCACTAGATCCTACAAGACATTTGTGATTAAATGTCTCGCCAAGTGTGGGTTGTATGAGAACGTTTCCGTACACCGTACAAATGGTAGTTACAAGTGTTTGCGACCTATTTAGGATTCACGGTAGAGAACGAGATCGAAAGAGAGGGAAAGGAAAGATAATAAGGAAAATAAAGTGAGAGAAAAAAGAGAAAATTAACCAAAAAGAGAAGTGAAGAGTAAGAGTATGAGAAAAGAGAAAAATAGGGGAAAATAAGAGAAAATAAAGGAGAGAAAATAAAAAAAGAGGGAGATAAAGCGAGAGAAAAGCAGAGAGGAGAAAAAGAAATAATAAGAATGTTCTGCTAAACTACGGTTGAATTGTAAAGATGCTTTTACAGTTGGCTTCCGTCTGGAAGTTCGGGGAGCCAAGGATTTGGGTGCTCGCAGCAGTCCGATCACAATAATTACCTGATCTGGCAGTGTTATTTTACTGCTTTATATTTCGAATAGTTGGTCCTACTCTGGAAATTTGGATTTCTCACCGGGTTTGAAATGATATACCATTTATCTCCTGTCATTGTTCCTCGATTAATAGGGCAATAATTGCCTTCGACCAATTGAAGTAAATACTAACTTTTTATAATTGATATAAAATAATTATATGGAACATTTACAAGAAGTTGCACCATATCACGTAACTGTTACCATTTCGTGAAACAGCTTTACATAACCGAGGGTACACATCCGAAAACATTTCGAAATGTTCCTTTGAATAGATGTTTGAATTCAAAAAAACATTTGTTCACAGCTCTCACCAATGTTGCGGTTCTTTTGTTTTCGCTACACGGTGCTGGTTCGCTTTTACTCATGGTGACTGTGACGAGATCGTACAGAGCATTCGTGATTGAATGTTTCGCCAGAGGTATAAAACAGGGACAGTGGAGAGTGAATAAGGTAGAACACGAGAGGAGTAGAAAAGAAGGCCGAGTGGTCAGGTGGTTAGCGTTCGGCTGTCGCTCCACAGACCTGGGCATCCCCGCTCGCCGCGGTATCTGTCTGGCGGACCGCATGAGTCCTTCTACGGTTGATACATGATTTGTGTGTGAAATTGTAATTCTCTCAATAAAGTAATACACGGCTGAAATAGTTGCCGTAAAAGATTATTATTATTAGTATTATAAGGTAGAGATACGGACAGCGAAAGAAATCGAGAGAGATAGAGAGAGACAGAGAAGGCAAAAGGAGGGAGAGGTGAATGAAAAAAATGGATTGTTAACTGTTTTTCTGAACCTGTTTCTTACAGTTTTCTAAAGCATGACAAATGGACAAGCAGTTTCTCAGTCGACAGGTCAACAATGGGTGGCTGCCAGCAGCGCGGTGACAGTAGTCTGAGGGCATGCGTAGGAATAGCCCGGCGCACGTTTATCATTCTGCGTCTCTCGTTCAACACACTATTTCGCACACGACCGTTATTCTGCTTGTATTCAATAGGAGCTGAGTTTCTCTGCACATGGCTTTGCATGGATATTATAACCGAAGCGTAAAAATCTTCATAGGATTTTTTTTTGTTTCGAAATACCCTAACATGTCCAGAAAAATTTCATTGACAGGCTGCCCAAGTCCATCTGGTTAATGCGAGAACTATCCTCCTCTTCAAAGTCTTCAAGCACTATATAAGAGCGAGAAACGTCCTACAGACTGGAAATTTGGTGAATTCACACCCTTCACTCACTACTGATTGTTCATTCTTGTTATAAGTATTATTCATCATTTTACCATACATCTTTCACAACACATACATTAGCAGGTGTTTTTCAACGAGTTCTATCAGACACAGGTGTAATAAAGCTTACGAAACTGGAGTTAACACTAATTTTCATAACTTAAAACTCTAACAAAAAACTCTGAACACGTCCTATTTCTAGGGCAGACATTAGACTGAGTGTAGAAATTAACTACAATTCACATAACAATTGTTTAAAACATGTTGAGTGATCATTTATTCATCCATTGTGACAAAATGAAAATTCTTCAAATGTAAATAATGATTAATCAATAAAAATGCGTGTTGAATTGACTGTAATAGATAAATAAATATCTGTTTCCAGAAGTTGAAATGAATGAAACCCTTCCCAGCAATCATCCTCACATTTATGGGCAAGCAATGCATTCTACCGTACTATTAGTACCGATATATTGCTTCGCATTCTATTGCGTGAAGTATAAATCAATCAAAGAGATGTCCACGTTGTATAGGAGACTTCTGATGTCCAATGTCATCTTGTAAGTTCTTCAGAAATGTTTCATCTCATTTCATCGTTCACTTTATTGGATATATTTATTTTTTAATTATCTCTTTCTATTCTCCCGAGTGTGTCGCGCCTTCCTCTTCCATTGAGAAACTACAAAAGCAACACCGCAGATGACCTGAAAAGTTGGGAGAAAGAAAGGGGTATAGAAAGAAACCCAGTTACATAAAAAAGGATAAAAACATTATTCAATTTCAGCACCAGTGTTTGCGATATGTTCTGGGGTAGCCTCGTCTGTCCTGTAGTGTTATTTCCTGTTGGCGGGGTCTATTCAACTACTTCGATTTGAACACATTTTCACAGCTGTTTTTTGTGGCTTTTAGTTTTGTCGGTGAGTAGAGCTTGTCCTTGCATTAATCTATAAAAAACTAGGAAAGTAAAATTGCTCTGTAGAAAATACTGTGCTTGTACCAATTGTGTACCAGCCTATTTTACGAATAATGAGAGAAATAACAGAAGCAGCGCAAATAAGTTTTGGAGTGTTTACTTGATATAATTTCGTGTATGTAGAAAAAGTGAATGGAATATTCACGTTAATCACAAGAACACAATAAACGTATGGTCTTGTTCAATTTATCTGCAATCACGAACTAAGTGGAGACTGTGAGTTGGTTGCAATCCCCAAATGGAAGAAAAAAGTTGAGCTTTCACGTTTCATTGACCATCTGTGTCAAATTCAAAAACTTGTGAATTTGTAATGCCTGATATTGCGTAGTTTCGTAATGTTCAAACCAGTTCTGACAAAAACTAATGGAAAATTGTTGGGAAAGCAGGAGTTCAGTTTTATGTTCAAATATTTTCAGGTAACGCATCGTCTATAATTCAGTGTTTGCACTATCGCTTCAACAATGTTCTACCACTAAACAGTTTTATGCGATTGAAAGACATTTATTTTGTTGGTTTCTACATTTTTGGTCAAACTCTTTTCTTTATTTTGTCGTCTTCTATGTATTATCAGGCAGCTGTGGCGGACCACATCAACAAACTGTCCACGTTAGCCAACGTGAGTTGATTTACACGTGTTTTCACGTTTAATCGGAATCATTAAGCGATTCTCAAAAGATATTTAACCATTGTCAACTTTTTACCCCGACTACTTGGAATGAATGTTTTTGTGTGAGAATGGTAAATGTATCTATCACTATGATCGCGTAACAGGGCCACTCTACCCTTTTCTATCTTATTTTTTGCTTACATTCCTCCAATTGGAGTGCCACATCTAAAAATATGAAACGTCACGTGTTGAATCGCGAATTTGAGAACATGCGTTCTTCAGAGGTATCCCGAGTTGGCGGAGGAACTGTATTTTCACCGCACTGTGGCTGTCGACTTTGAGAACCCTTCTATGCGTTTGGGCCTGTATATTGTTCTGGTTGTATTGTTTATTGGCTTCGGGGTTGTAGCGTTTTTCGTTCTCTACACTTTTCGTCTGTTGAGAGTACAGAGAAACGAGATGTCTGCTAGGACATTTGAGATCAAGAAACATATACTCGTCGCTCTTGTCATGCAGGTGAACATCAGTCGCGGTAACAATTTCTGGGTGTGAACCGTATCAAGTCTAAGACTAAGGTCACCTTTGAGCTGAACTAATTGATCACCATCTGACCCAGAATGTGAATGACTTCGCTACGGTACCTGACACCTCGAAGATTGTTACCACGTCAGCCATTCATCGAGTCCCAAGTTTCTAACATGAAGCAAAAACTGAAGAATATCTGAACATGAACGGCTCTATATTTTGTTGTCAACTTTCATCTCCAATAGTCGTTTTCGCGTTCAATTATCTATGGCTGTCGCTGTGTAGATTGATTGTGTTTACCAAGATGTGTTCCTGACTTGCACTGTCAAGTACTTAACTAGGTGACTCGTTGTTTGAACTATTTCGAGAACCAGCATGGTTCTATGCCTCTGTCAGTTTATTGTTCGAGAATTTCTTCCCTATGGGGACTATATTTACTAATTGTAAAGTTTTATATTTTTTTATTTTAAGTTAGCTGCTCACGTTTCGTTGTTCGGCTTTCCATGGGGGATTCTGCTCGGTCAAATATATTTTGATTACGTTGATAGAGGTTAGTTTTTCAAATCATTTCAACTAATACCGATTGGAATTTTGAAAAACGTTACGTATAAAATACCATTCTCATCAATACCATAGAATACATGCTTCATTTTTCCCGTGTCACTAGACGTTGGGTAAATGTGTTGTTACTGTCTAGATGACGCTGAGAGTCGGAGGAAAATACTATTTTGAATCAATGCATTATTTCTAAAAGTTTTCGGACTGCTCTCAAATATTGATATTTCATTTCATACTCTTTGTACTGCATTTTTCTTCCGATGAATTACAAATATCGTTTCTTCTTTACAGAACTCACCCATATGGCAGCTTTTCTATTCTCCTTACACGGTGCTGGAGCGCTGGTGATCATGGTATTTGTCACTAGATCCTACAAGATATTTGTGATTAAATGTCTCGCCAAGGGTGGGTTGTATCAGAACGTTTCCGTGCAAATGGTAGTTATCGAAATTTGCAATTTTACATGCTGGGTGAAGAACTTCAAATTGTTTTGTACGTTCTCATTGAAAGGGAGCAAATGCGCTGCTGTACTGGAAATGTTACGAATATCTATTTTTGAAAATGTTGCCAGTTTATATTTTGCATAGAAATGTTACGAACATGATTTTACAGTTGGCTGCCGCCTGAAACTTGGTGGAGCAAGGATTGGGGTGCTCGCAGCAGTCCTATCACAGTACTTTCCTAACTGACTGTTACATTCCACTACTCTACTTTCCGAATTTTTCGTCATATTCTGAAAATTATGATTTTTTGTGATGTATTTCTGGTCAGAACATTTTGGCCTAACCTGTTTTTCGTTTTGCGCACTCTTTAGCAAAGTTGCTATGCCGGCGATGTTATTCTAGAGAAATAGCGTATGTTTGAGGAGACGTAGTGGGTCGGAGAGGTCGGAATCTACATGAACACGGCTTCGGGTGTGAACTCATATTATATTTTCGTTGTTTTTCGACCTCATGGGGTACTAAACCTCTTGCACAACTGATGAACAGAAACGTTTCGACGAACAGAAACATTTTTTGAACACAATGTTTTGATAAACCAGTACGTAGTCAACATGTTTATCACAGGAACAACAATAGTAACATATGTACACCAGAAAAGAGTAAACTGAGTTGATTCGTTGGAGTCGGACCGGTATTTCTGTATCGCCAGTCGTTTCCGCTATAGGAGGAGTACTGTAGACGTTTTGCCATGTACGTATTACCGTAGTTACGTGAGCCGTACGGACTAGAGAAACACGTGTCCGCGTTGCATTTTTCGGTGGCGCAGAAACACCAGTGTTCCGTGATGTCCAGCTGGAAAAAGTATCAATGTTTACGTTTGTTCTACAACAAAGCGGTTCGCTGAAGCAATTCATCGAATTGTAGTCCTACACATCAGAAAAACTAAACCGAGACTTAAACATAGGGAGGTTACAGAATTTGGCATTTCCAAATCAAGCGTACACGTTACACGATGTATCAATCGTTATTCCATTGGGTTTTTAGTTTGATCCTTGAAATTTTTTGGTCGAAATTTGATCATTATGACGTGTATCCAGATCAGATTACAACTAAAGTTTGTTCACTCCCAATTTCCTACAATCACAGAGAAACGTCTCTTTCCAATTTGCTATTCTTGTATTGGGAAACCAACGTACCTTATCGAAATCATGTGGTAGATAGTCTCCGACTTCTGAATGTTTCGAATATGAACCGAGGCCGAGATGCATGTGCTGGTCGTCGGTCAGGAATTGTGAGGAACAACCGCGACTCACGCCTACAAATTACGAAGAGTCTATAAATTATGAACACGTACACATAAACAGTACCCACTTCTACTATATTGAAGTTTGAGCCAACTGTTCAACTAAGTCCGTGTTCTCGCTTATATAACTCGAGTTTTAACACCGAATGTTCGATTAAGTAACTAGTAACCAGCTGATCAACCAGACGTTGATTAGATTGTTCAAGATGGTAACTGAAAAAACGTACCAGGGTTCGAACACCTCAACCGAAATCAGGTTACCAGATTACGTCATCTTAGAATGAGCGGAGCTTGGTCAGAGTTGCTGAAAAACGTACCGAGCATTTTTGTGTACCCGGTTTCTTTGTTGGTTCCATTCAGGAAGAGCACAAAACATGTGGAATGACAGGTTGCGAAGGATTCAGGCTCGTAATCTCTGAAAAGAAAACATTTAATTGACACATTCTCTTTCACCACTTTTTCTGTTCAGTTTCATGAATATCATGTACCGAACTTATTCTCTTGGAAATGAGAATCCACCAGAACATCGCTTCTACATGAAGGATAAGTCACCGTATCAAATTACAGAAAGTGTGAGCTCACGTCAAGCAATATAGGTTAGACCTTTGCAAAACAGGTACATACCCTTGCGTTTGAAGTTTGATCGCTTTGGTTTTCGGTCGAAATTCGTGAGTTACGGGGTTACTAAAGATCGAACTACGATTTCCGATCCTGACTGACCACACGATTGCCTATTTCCTAATCATAATCTACATAACCACAACCTGGTAAGAAATAAACTATTACTAGGTGGTTTTCGCTCAAATATGAGTTTTTCGTGACACTTCGCTAGAATGTCAGACAACTTATTATTTGTTTCAAAGAATAAAACCCAAAAATGAATTCTTCTGGTGTTAACTAACCTGTGTGCGCACTCCGGATCACTGGTAGACATTTGATAATTCCGTTTCAAGAAGAAATGACGCCATTGCTGAAACAAATGTCACACTGTATCCAACTATCCAACTAATAACTTCAAAACCTTCACACTATACGATTCATTTATTTCGAAACAAAGTTCTCCCAACCCGCTGTGTTTGTAGTTTGATCACGTTGTTTTTCGGTGAAAACGCCTCACTTACGGAGCGTTGAGGAATTGAAATAAAACACAGATTTGTTCACTTTCTTTACTTGTAGATTCCACTGTTCCGGTCACGTGGGTAGTTTTGAGAAATGCGGGGCCAAGCTGCACAAGTTGTATTTCCCTGCTGTGTTTGTAGTTTTTATCCTACCGTGTTTTTTTTTCAAACTATAATATGAATGTAGATCAAATTACAAGATAATCAAGTACTCACCCATACAATGAAGTCATTGGCGCAAGAGTAGCACTTGATGCTTTGAGCCAAATCGAAATTCGATAGCCAAATTAACAAAGAGGGTATCAGTAAATTACGCATATCCGCATGACAGTCTGGGCAAGGGAAAATAAGAACAGGCCAAATTTAAGACGTAACAAAAGAAAATACTGAACAAGTGCACGTAAACAACAAACAGAAATGAGTATTTACGACGAAAAGCTGATAAACAGCTGTGAAACCCATTTGAGTTCCAGAATAAATAATGAAAGAACACCTACTGATTTTCTTCAACGTTTCACGCAACTTTTCATTTGAAAAAATGCTATAAGTGATGATTCGAATTTACATTTGCAAAAATAATAAATAGTCAAGGTAACAGTTGTTTTCTACATGTTGAAGAACAAATGCAGTATGTTATAGGAAAAATGGTCAAATGTTGGCACTACTATTTGGTTGGGAGTACTAGTAAGTGGGGTTTTTGGGAATGGGTACTCAAATGTGGAAGCATTATAGCATGAACGTATGCGAAAATAATGGGGTGTTGAGGGGTTTTGAGGAAAAACCGAAATGGCAGGCAGATTAGCATTATCCGCACTGGGAAAAGTCATTGCGGACAGGAAATTAGTGGAATGAAAAGTTCAGACAATTACACTTTTATGTCTCGTCTGAGTTTTATAAATAAACAAACGTTTGATGAATCGTAGTTCCACAAATTATTCAGTCGTGAACTATTCCTCACAGTGAAGATGTTTTAGATAATTATCACAATCTCGAGTTGAGCCGTCTTTCCAGTTCGTCTCGAGATTACAGAGTTTGAAATTTTTCTGACGGAGAAAATGTAGGAGCACCCTATTTAATGCACGTATGTGAAGTTAAGAAATAGAACTCAAAGTAGATAACTATCGAACACTCTCACGTTGGTTCTCTATGGCATGTATGCTTCAGTTGTAAATGGGTGGCGAAGCATTAAATAAGTGTATTCGAGTGTTCTAATGAGCATCTGGTGAGAAAAGTATGCTGACACAAATTTGTTCTAGATTCTCGTCGTTTTCCATACTAAATACTAACTTCGTCTGATCATAAACACTTATGACTTTCATAAAGCGTGTAAGGCATGATTAGTCATTTCTAAGGTACCTCTCTCTGAAAGATAGTTGGTTTCATAAAGTTTGGTCAGTAGCAGAACTACATTTCGTCCAATTTCAAAAATTCTATTCTGTCAACTATACGTGAGCAACCGTTTTTTTAACTGAAGTATCTCTCTAACGATTAAGACTCATGCAAGCTGCTAGTTTGATGAATTTGGGTATTAGTAAACGCACAAACAAACTGCACAACGATCCATGTGTCAAAGGTGGGTATTTGAAATTAGAAAATATATATTTTGTGGTAAAATACATGCTCATTAAACACGAACAAAATGCTAAAAAACTTAATCGTGTTAATCCTATTGTAACTAAAACTTTCAGAATTTCAAATTTGGAAAACTTAGAAGAAACATTTCAATAACTCATATCATTTGAAAACAACGCCTTATCAAGTAATGTGACGCACTGCTTTCCCAAGAAGTTGTGATGTCATTGAAACCAAACGTAGAAGAATGCGTCAATTTAATAAAATTTTCACGTGATATTCATTGTATGAGGAACTTAAAAAGCTGAGAAATAAAGAAAAGTTGACAAATAGAATGTTCGTTGGCGGATTATTCTGGATTGAGTGTCCAAGTCTCGTCTCAGTGGACTGAATTTCCTTTCAGCGCAAATTCGGTTATCCGGGGCGCATTCCAAGCACTGATACATGCAGGGCACAGAGGTCAAAAGTGGTGATCAACAAGTTGTAGTTTGATCGTTGTACAAAACGTGCAGATGTTGTTTGATCGGTCACACACATATTTGGGTTGTAATTGAATTTGTGAAACATAGCATAGTTCTAAGCTATGATATATTCGAGACATAGAGGTCAAAAGGGGAAATTAACAAGTTTTAGTTTGATCAGCTATCGTACATTCTCATGATACATGCAAGGCACATAGGTTAAAGGAGGAGATCAACAAGTTGTATTTGATCTTTGTATTCACGTAGGTTACACATACGTTCAACTCATTTCCCCGATCCGTTGAACACAGATCAACTTTCGAAGCAAAACTGGAACATAAGCACTGATGCATGCAAGGCACATAGGTCAGAAGGGGAAATCACAAGTTGTAGTTTGATTCTTGTACTAAACGTGGACGTGTGGTTGATCGGTAATTTGTAGTTTTTGATTTGTTTAACACAGAACAAAGTTTAGTGCAACTTTATGTTTGGAAGTTCAACATTTATTATGATTTTAGTTGTTTGTATTGATGGTAGTGGATGAAATGCACTAAATTCTACCCACATAAAGACATGTAAACAAGCAACGTGGTGATGAATTTAAATATGTCTTTCAAGGAAGACAGTCAAATCGAAAATTGTGACTTTTTGACAAAATTGGCATTAAACAACGAATTATTAAATAACGAAAGGGAAAGCCGAGAAAATTAATACTTGAGGTTTTAATTTATATGAAAATTGATCATAAAAGTTCAACTCAAAATGAATTTCAAATTTCCGTCGAAAAAAAGTTGTGCAACTTCGAAAACGTAGTGAATGCGCGGGCCGGAATTAGCGTGTGCGAAAACACATCAATTGAGGTTAGGTGCTGGAAACTCAATAATGCTGAAACTGCCCCCCATTGTGCGTCCTCAATACATCACCTAACTTTTAAATTGGTTCATTCGATGACACACTAATTCATTCTCTTGTGGATAAATCTTACTGGCTGAGGAGTTCGGCTTGAATGATGTAACTACAATTTGTTTTTTTTCCTCGAAGCTTCATTCCAGAAGCTTCGGGGAGTTTAATTTTAAAAAAACATCAGAGAATCAATATTAGTCAGTTGAAACTCGTTTTTATTGATCAAAGTTTAACATAGCTACACTAAGTTCGATGGGGAAGTGTAAACATAGATCAAAGTAAAGTGACAGTGAAACGGCTTCGAACCAAACGTGGTTCGAGATACCCCTAATAGCCTAATAAATTGGGTAATTAGGTAAGAGAATAGTGTACTTGAATCCGGCAATGATTGCCTCATTAGAACATGTACAATGGCTTGGAAAAAGGGTACTGAGGTAAGGAATCGACAGAAATTTTAAAGGAGGACGATTATGTGGACCAATCTCGTGTTAACGGTCCTTAAAACTGCAATTGAAAAATGCATTGCAGTTTAAAGGACTGAACCGTTGCGATTGGACCACATAGTCGTCCCTCTTTAACAATCATTCTAGAAACAAGCTGAAGTTGTGACAAAAATGGCTGAAGTATATAAATATGTTCTGTGTGAAACCCATGAATCGGTTCAATTTGAGGTCTGCCTTTCAGTAGCAGACCCAATGTTCAATTTAACAACGAGCATGATCGTCTCAATTTCTATTATTTATATAAAGTAAACTTTCAATTCAATTTTCTCTCATAAGAGCAAAAACGCTTTAAAACTAGAAATCGACGGAAAACTGAATGAACTGACAGCCAGAATTCGAGTCGTAGTGCCATTTCTCTAATGAAAAGTGGCTCTTAGACAAAAATCCGCTCGAGAGAAAAAGTTGAAAAAACCAAGTACGATGGGATTAAGCGTGACGTGAGTGGACGGGATTTCGTTCTAAAGAAGAATCAAGGGCGGTTATATTTTTCTTTTCGAAAGACGTTTTTACGTGAAACGTGAAAGTAGTCAATGAAACTGGAAGTACAAGTACTGCAAGCACTACATTTGAAGAGTCTTGTCAATCGTATAGTCGTCATTTTCCCCATAAAGACAGCAGAGGGTTCGATTGATTGAGCGATGTGGGGCGAGCGGTCGTTGGTTACTTGCCAACAGGCGAGAGACTGTGTAGATCAATGATACGCAGACTGGCTGGACCCTCGCCAAACCCCGCCTCTAACAAAATCGATGGTACGGTGTCCACAACGGTTTGACAAATCCTATACACGTTTTCGCTCGTGACGTGAGAGAGAGGAACTGTTCAATTGAGAGTCGTATGTGAAAAGGCAAAATTTATCGTGTATTTTATAAACATGATTCAATTTTGTTTATCTCTTATCCCCCTTCATAGGGCTTCAAAAAGATGATTGGAAAACTGAGTGTTCTGAGATTGACAGTTGTTCGAAAACAACATTAGGAAACAAAATGAGGTTTCTTTGAAATCTGACGACTTTGGAAGCCGGAATTGAATACGGATTTGAAATACACTCTGTTCAAATGAAACTGTTTCGAAAACACCGTAAATAGAAAACCTATTGAGAAGTGTGAACGAACATAGAAATTAGAACAGGAAATTGAAGGTTTTGCAACCCTTGAAAAATTGTGAACCTGCTGAGCAAGAATTGTACTTAGCCAAGAATCAATGAGACTATTCTGAAACTCCGAGTGCGACAGCTTAGCGGAATCGCAAATCCAGGAGTAGGAGACAGAGAATAAAACATTAGATTTTGCGAGAAGCAGTAACATGTTTTATTGGAAGATAAACTTTGAATATTTGAATGTGGTTAAAGAACGCGGTGCGAAATTGTGTACAACGTTGGAGTAGTATACTCAAACTTTTCTTAGGTCCTCCCTAATTGCAGATGTTGGTTGTTGCAAAGTCCAAGAACTTGAACTTCCTGTTTATCGAGGCTGAATAGAACCCTATTCAGAAACCACTACTATGAGAAAGTAATGAATAATCTAGGTCATAAGCTATTGAGCCTCAATTTCAATAACAAGTGAGATTCATGGAAGCATCGGGCTATTTCGGGTGTGGAATCGGTTGGAAAATAAAAGCGTAACTTACTAATGTATAAAATTTACTAATGCTATGTCAAATGTATTGATGTATTTAAACGTGTATATAATGTGAATGGATAAAGTAGCGGGTTATTTCGGGTGTGGAATCTGTTCGAAACGAGGCTTCTGGGAATTCTAATTCTAGAGGTTGCAAAGTGGATAAAAGCGAGTACTCCGCCATATAATGAAGAGAACAACTAGACACGCGATGCGGTATTTCGAATAAAATAATCTGATAGAAAGTGTACAATTTACTAGACGTAAATGAAAAAACAATACGAAATTCAAAATATCTGGCGTTTTACACGTTTAACGTAACTAAGTTTTGACCAGCATTTTTGGTATAAACAGAATTGCAAAACGCGGTATTCTAGATGGAAGAGAATATGAAAATAAATAATACTATTCAACAACACGTATAAGTCACGTGAGACGTGAAGAATCCCAATGTGTTTCACGCGTTTCTGTTTGTTGATTGGAAGTATTTTGTAAACTTTTATATATACATATATCGAGAGCACAATATGTGTTACTAGACGTATTGTAATATATTATGTAAGAGTCAACATATCTAATGTTTTACACGTTTCACGTGACTAGGTTCTGACCAGCAGCACAATTGCCAAAAGCGGTATTCAAGAGAGAAAATATGGGGAAAATAAATGATACAATTGTGCAGAGCAGCTCAAACTATAAACCAAAATTTCTTGGAACTTTTGGGAAATATGCTGTATTTTGAATTGAAAAGTATGAATTGTGAAACTAATGCAAGACTATATCAGGAAAAAACGGCACCAAACTTCTCCAGACAACCTTATTGAAACTGTTTACACCAACCAGGTTATAAAGTATTCTGGGGAGACCAATTAAAATAATTTAACACTAATATTACTATGGTGATAATTAAACTCATTATGACTATTGAAGGGAATTGGTACAGCGTAATGTGCTACGTGTTAAGTGCCATTACAACTCAATGGTAAGGTTACGATTTAAAAAGTTTTAGTACAAATAGTGACTACTAATTTGAATTGCAGGTCATATCGAAACAACTAGGTGAACAATATAACCGTTTCACAGATGCAGTATTTGAATTCAATAATTCAAAAAATGTCTCGGATGGCGAAAAAGTGTGTCAATTACGAGAAAACATGCACATATTCCACAAACCATGGAATTCAGAAAGAGAAATAAATAGCTTAGTCAAAGTGGGTAAAAAAGTTTCGTGGCCGTTTCGTTACAATACAAGTAAAATGTCGAATGTCCGATACAACAACCTAGAAAAAAAAGAAAAGAGATAAAGGAAAACAGGAGTAAGCCGAAGGAACCACATTCTATTCAACAGAAAGTTTGCTGGCCAATTTGTTGACTATAGTGGGATTGTGAGTGGTTTCGAGTTACTCCCATGGATGCAATAAGCCGCGGTGTCAACTGGCAATTGGTTTTATGAAAATGGGGTGCGAAATTCAATCTGGCCGTCGGCTAACGAGTCAAGTTGCGAGAGAGATAGAGAGAGAGAGAGAGAAAGAGAGAGGAATAGAGAGATAGAGAGAGAGAAAGAGAGAGAGAGAAAGAGAGAGGGGGGAAGAGAGGGAGGGAGAAGGAGAGAGAGAGGGAGAGGGAGAGGTGAAACAGAGAATAGAAGAAAGAGAGAGAGATAGAGGGGGGGGAGGATGGAAATAGAAGGGGATTAAGAGAGAGAAAAGTAAAGAGAGATAGAGAAGAGAGAGAAAGTGTGAAAAAGCGAGAGTAAAACGGAGAGGGAGAGAGAAAGTAGAGGAGAAGGAAAGAGAGAGGGAAAGAGCGAGAACGTGAGAGAGAGTGAGAGGAAGAGAGGGGAGGGAGAAAAGGCAAACGAGAATAGGGGAATGAAATGGATTGAAGCACAACAGAGACCTAGACAATACATAGCTGATAGGCACATGCATAACAAACTAGTAAACCTCGGCGCAGGCTGTTCGTCACGACTTGCGTTGAAGTGGTCTTCGATTTATACTAGCTGGTTGACTTCACCAAACACCAGAACAACTATTCGATGATTTTGTTTGTTAATCCGCTAATGTGGACAAAAGATCGAAATGGTGGTAAATTACAGTATCCTACAATTTCTGAGCAACGAAAGTGCTATTTTGAACTCAACGGTCCCATGCTAGATTATGTGAAAGGTGATAAAATGTGAACATCGTAAAACAAAAACGTGAAAAAACGCAGAACAATTTGGCTTCTCTCCTGACTATTTCGTGAACTTGAATATAATGCATTTTTGAGAATTATCAGAAACGTGGAGAACTATCGAGAAAAAAATGACTTTACGAATGCCGAATGCCCTTCTCATGAAAATGAGTTTTCTTCCACGAGTGAGTGCGATGTTTTGAAGATCTTTCCGTCCGCATGATAAATGGAGCAGAAATGGATGAATAACCGATAAACTCCAATTCATAATGAAATATTTACGAGATTGGTCACGTAAAACGTAAATTACGTAAGAAGTTTTTGTCTGTGTCAGTCAGCAGAACGAGGAGGGTCAATAAAATATTAAAGCGTTGATAGCAATATTTTTCAATACCTGAGCAATGCTGTGATGTGAAAAATAGGTCAAATTCGAGTTCAAGTTAAACGTCAAACACAGTCAAAGCAACTTGATTCTCTGGTTACTTTTCGGAGTTCACGTGAAACGTGAACGGACGTTGAAAAATTGATGTAGAGCGCCCTTTGCCTGCATTGAGTTCTGTTTTGAAGTTAGCCTTCTCTGCATGATAAATAGAGCGAAGTTCGATGTCTGGGTCAGTCAGCAGTGGGAGGCGACTTTGATGGATGGTGATGGACGTTTTTTGGACGAAAAACAACTAGACTAAAGTAGGAGTTCGTGGAAAGTTGAGTTTTCCAGAAAAGTTAAGTTATATGGACGTTTTTGTGGCAGGATTTCTGCAAAAGTATGGTGTGATGAAAATGGGAGGCGAAAGTTTTTGACCCATGAATTATCACCAAAGTAGGAGTTCCTAGAAAATACGGTATTTCAATGAAAATAAGAGGATAACTTGTTTATACACCCCAGTTGAACTATCGTTCTAACTGTCATACTATTTTTTACTATTTTTTTGTACATACTATTTTTTAACTATTGTACATACTATTTTTTAAAGCAGACTAATTTATACAAACATCATTAGGAAGAGAAAAAAGAGAACAGAAAGTAGACTGTCCCAGTAAATTTCGACTATGAATGATTTTTGTTAAATATCAATTATCCAAATAGTACTTAATAGAAAGTAGGCTATTCTAGTAAACATATAAATGTGTTTTTTTTTTCATTGATAAGCAGAATAATGCATAAGTTCATCGAAAGTATGGTGTTCCAGTAAAGTTTAGTTATGCACGCTTTTTGTTGAATATTATCTGGAAGACTGATGATGTTCTAGTTGAAAAAAAAAACAGGAGTTATTGAATTTTAAGCTTTTCCATTGAATACATGTTCGAGACACGAACAAAATTCTTTAAAAAAATCACCCAAAAACCCATTCAATTTCCTAGAATCTTTGGGATATTATCATCAACAACTCAATTAGTTTTGCAATGAAAAATAATCTTGTAACTGCACACTTGCAAAACACACACTGGCCAATTAGCCCGTACTTAGAAGCAAATAATGCAATTACATGCAAATTACCCGGATGCCGCGCAACTCGCGAGAAATTTCATGCGATACTGAAATTGAGCTCCAGCAACTATACTAGAAATGAATTGAACAGACACGTAATGTTAGCACTCTAATGAGAAATCGTGCACTTTGTGATTGCACGTTTGTGAATTCTGCTGTGTTAACATGTTTCACGTGGCTGTGCAATTGACTAACAGTATATTAGTTATTCCAATACACAAGAAAAATGTAGTTTACTTTATTGATAGTCACTCGCAAAACACTTACAATAAGTACTTTGTAAAAAGATGAGCGAGAATTTTGAGAAGGTGAGAAGAAATTACCCTTATGCCACGCAACTAATAAATGTGAGAAATTCCATGCTATACTGAAACTAAAAGCACCGTTATACTACAAGTAAAACGTAAGATCACGCAAAACGTGTGATATATGTTCACACATGTCCAAATTCAAGGAAAATGAGCCCAATGTATATTAAATGAGTTTTAATGATTCGTTTAGTTTGTAGGTCAAGATTCGGACAATCTTCCAGATTTGAACATATTATGTTACATAAGAGAACAAAAAAGTAGACAGTTTGGGACATAGAAATTTGTTCCCATGTTGGAGGGTAAGGTGTAGATTAGCCGGGATTTCCCATTGTAAACCCGTGACGGGTTGTCAATAAATCTGGCAGAGACGCTCGCAAAACATGTGTTCCTGTCTGTACGATGAGACGAAAGAAGTGACGACACCAGGTGGTGACGGGAACAGAACGGAGGTTAACGTGTTTTCACGAGAACTGTCACGTTGAAAGTACACTACACGTGTAATTGAGAACGTGAAGTTACACGTAAAACTTGTGTAAATAACGATAGTGTCGCATTCACGTTTCCGTGACTTCAACTCAGTAGAAACGTCAGGAAACATTAAATTGCAGATAACTGTGTTCCTATCTGTACGATGAGAAAAAGGAGTGGGAAAAGAACGGAAAGGGGAAGGGTACGGAATAATCCGGATCAAGCGTCAGGACGAATCAGGTCATTGCAGTAGACATTTTGTTCACGTTAATGTTCACGTTACGTCTAGTGGTTTCTATCGTTCTCAGCTGAGAAGAGACTTTAATTGTGAGAGGATTCAAATATAAGATTTGTCAAACCTTATTGGACACCGTACCATCGATTTTGTAAGGGGTGAGGTTTGGTATGGGGTGAGTCAGTCTGCGTATCTTTGATCTACACACTCTCTCAACTGCTGGCAACTGATCAATGACCGCTCGCCCCGCATTTGTCCATCAATCGAACCCTCTGCTGTCTTTATTGTGAAAATGGCGACTATAGTCAACAACTTTCGTTGTTGAACAGTTGAAATTCCGTTTTTTGGTCGTCATACGAACCATTTTCGAGAACCCATTTATATGTTTACATTTCGGTTTAACTCTAAAGAAGGACGATTATGTGGTCCAATTGCAGCATATCAGTCCTTCAAACTAACTGCAATACATTTCTCAATTGCAGTTTAAAGGACCGTTGACACGAGATTGGTCCACATAATCTTCCTACTTTAAGAGTGCGTTTTGTTAGTGTTGAAACGAATAATACTTAAGTGTTAGTAAATAAGAGTGTAAGGTGGTTTAGTGTAATAGATATCTATAATAACCCCGAGACTAAGTGGAAGCTGTTTTGAGGTTGTGATCTCTAGCGTAATCGAATCGGAAACATAATTGCCATCGCGCATGCAATATACTCGACTAGTATTACAAGCTACTTTACAGCTTATCGGCGAAATAAAAAAACTGACACGTGAACTACGTGAATGTTTTTCAGCGGTAAATGTGATTTGCTATTGGTATTTCATCATGAAGCATGATGCAAAAACGACACAATCTCCACAACTTAAATTTGAAATTTCATCAAACATATTCATGTGAGAAAAATTCACATTTGAACTAAATGCAAGACTATCCAGAAAAATGTTGTTGAATAGGTTGCCGTAATATGAATACGTATGCCTCTAGCGTCAAGGAGGATTATAATTTATCATCTTCAAAGCGCGCCGCCTTGTTTTATTTCACGTTACGTTAGATTACATTATGCAACATCTCGAATAACATAGAGAAACGCGAAAACGAAACAATTTTGCTTTTACAACTAATTTTCAGAGACATACTCTTCCGTTGAAAATCCTCGTTCAACTGAGTTATTGGCGAAATATTCAAAAACAATTGAATTCGAGGGCGAAACACCAACGCGAATTTTTTTCAATGTTTTTCATTGGGGTGCAAACAGCTTGATGCTATTTCGTCTAGGTTTTTTTCCAGACGGAGAAGAAAAAAGTCACCAAACTAGCATAGATTAGTATAGTTTTCTATATTCTTTTCTGAAAAAGTTGATGAGAAATGGAACACATTGAGAATAGATAATGAATGAAGCAGCTTCTAGTTGCAGTCTGATGAAAGTTGCGTCCCATAGAGTATTAGTAGACACTAATTAGCCACATTCATTACACCAGAAACTACTGCGATGAAAGTGCAACAAGAAAATAATGTGGTGTGGCCTAAGAAACACTTCGATCTAGAATATAATAGGAAAACTGACAAACTGAATGACAGACACTCCTTGCTAGCGAAACTCAATAAACCAATCATAAAATTGTTGCGTAAATACTTTTTCGGCTCGAATGAGCTGCATCCAGTGTGCAATGTAAGTGTGAACTGTTAGTCAATTACAGAGTCACGTGAAATGCGTTGAACACAGCAGAACTCAGAAAGTTGCAATGACAGTGCACAATTCCTCATTAAAATACTAACTCTATGTGACTATTCAGTATTCAATTTATGTCTAGTATAGTTTGTTTGTCCAACGCAAAGTTGGTGCGAAACTTTTTCTTTTTTCAACACATTTTCTGAATTGTAGAAAACTCTCGCAAAATACATCTGCACAAAAGGTTGAAATTGATATTATTAAACAGCGTAAAATAAAACTTTTACATTCACTGCGTATATAGTTCGCTTATATTCATTTCGTATTTGCGTTTCCTAATTCAAAAGTATCATGTTTCATATTTCCGCTTTGGAAAATGGAGTGGATATATTCAGTACACAATATGTAACAACGAATCACGAAAATTCAGCAAATAATCTTTGCTACTAGGTTTGTAAAAGATATGAACTGTGTTGAAGACAACTTTCCAATGACTTATTTTCACAGAAAAGATGAGTTCAATAAAATACAAAATGTAATTGTTGATACAAATTTATATGGTTTTCGAAAGATTTGATCAAGCCTAATGATATATAAAATGTAATTTACATAGTTTTTGAAATCTTCGTTCAGTTTAATGAAATACGAAATTTAAGTTACATCGTCTTTGAAACTTTTGTTCATGAAAAATGAGAAAGAAGACTGACAATTGTTTAGTTAAACTTGTAAACATAGCTTTAGGCGACGGGAAACATTGGTTGAAGGGCAGTCTGAGAACTTGAAGACACAAATGAAAACACAACATAGCAAAAACTCTCTCCTCTCTCTCTCTCTCCCCCTCTCTCTCTCTCTCACTCTCTCTCTCTCATTGAAAAAATCGTTTAAGAAAAAAGTATTTTTCAACTAAAATATGAAGTGCACTTTTTGCGGAAAAGTTGTGAAAAGGACATCCAAATACCTATTTAGCATACGCCGGAGGAGAAAATTCAATTTTAAATGTCACGTGATGTCATGATTTGCACTTTAATGGCCATTTCCCTCTGATTGTTGAGGTTTTGCGGCGACAAGAAAAAGCAATGAGGAAGAGAAAAAGAAAGAAAGTAGAGAGAGGTAGGTGAGAGAAGAAAAAGGAGAAAATGAATGAAGAGAAAGAGAAAACTGGAAAACTAGACGAGAAGAGATACGAGAGAGGTAGGAGCTAAAGACATTGGGAGAATGATAATGATGAAGATATATATAGAGAGTAGTCATGGATGATAGAAGGAAAGAGAGAAAGAGAAAAAGGGAGAGAGAGAATGAAAAGACAAAAGTATTGTGTAGTTCAGCTGAACTCAAAGCCACTCAAAAATCGCAAACCAAAGCTAGTTTCAAGGTGGTCGTAAAAATCCTGATGAACGAGCAACCAAGATGGAGTAAATGGATCGCAGTAGCCGTAATTTGCGTGCATAGACACACTATATAGCATGACTATGATGTTCACCTTATTTCTTCTTTCTCTCCCCTCCCCCCTCTCTTACTCACTTTTTCTCTCTCTCTCTCTCTCTCTCTCTCTCTCTCCCTCTCTCTCTCTTTCTCTCTCTTTCTCTGTTCATCTAACTTTACGATTTTCTTTTTGTCTTCATCTTTCGGTCTTTACTCTCTCATTCTCATTTCTCTCTCTCTCTCTCTCTCTCTCTCTCTCTCTCTCTCTCTCTCTCTCTCTCTCTCTCTCTCTCTCTCTCTCTCTCAATCTCTCTCAACCTCTCTCAACCTCTCTCCCTCTTTCTCTTGCTACTCTCCTCGTTCTGCTTTTGGTTCAGTAGCTTTTTCATTTTTTCTCTCATTTCTTCTCATTCTCAGTTGGTTTCTCACTTTCTCTCTTTCTCGTTTCATCGTCAAATTTTGCTTATGTTCGCTTTGTTCAGTAGTTTTATCTATTTTTCACATACAAACATATATACATTAACTTCATTTCTTCAATTTATTCATAAGCATCAACAATGCCTACTTACTATGTACATGAGGGTCAACAAAAACATTTTGAGATCGCTCGACCTATATCTTCGAATCGCCACTTTCTGAATCGGAATCCCTTTTCGACTTGATGAAAAATAAATACAGTTTGTGTACGTACATCAAGGCTAGTGGCAGAAAAAGAAGCGCGTGGATGGTACCTAAACATATTGTATTTTCGAAACCATATTTTTTGAATTTAGATTTTGAATGTTTTCACATTTCAGAGATGGTAAGTCCCAGCCAATCTATCCCAGCCTGTTTCCTATCCAAAATCCAACATCTCCTATAGTCGTTGCCAACGGAAAGGCGTGAGGGTACTGTATATGTCACTTTCCGATGTGTACGCACCCATGTCTTTAATTCCAAGCATGACCGCTATGTGCTCTAATAGCGCAGTGGTTAGCCCCCTGCAACGAATCTGTTGCTCGCAGGTTCGATTCCGGCGAGAGGTATAAATTTATAAATTTGGCACTCACTATATCTCGCTTTTTTTCCGTCGTGATACAATTGCATCGTGGAATAGTGCGCGAAACAGTAGACGCAGGACGGAATTTAGGTGACGGAATGGACCAGCAATAGAATAAAAGTACGTTCTATGGTTTTTTTCACCCTTATCAGCATTTCTCTCAAGTGTTAGGCTTACATACTACAGACAGGACACACCATTAACGCCACGTCACATAACACCCAGTTTGATACTGTTTTTCTCCCTGAAAACACAGAACAATAATGAAAACTCACCAAACACTATAACCAGTACCACAGTTTTGAAGCACGTTTGCACAATATAGCTGTCAACTGCGTAGAGACTCGAAACTCCCAGTAGGACAGAGAAAGACGCCTGCGTTACGGGCCATCCCACTGTACCCAAAGTACGGCATAGTCGACGCTCAGCGGCACTACAAAAGACCATTAGTTTTCTTAATGTCAAGTTTTTTTGTTGTAAAATGTTCTGCAAAAAAAGTTATGAAGAACTATGTTTCAGAAGCCTTTAATGTGTATTTTACCTTCTACAGCCTGTGTTATGAAATTCAACGAAATCTATTAGGATATGACAACCAAAAGTTGCGAAAACTTTGATTTCTGACAGAAATGTTCTTTTGAATGTCGATGACTTGAATTCACATACCATTTACCCGGCGTTTTTGCATCAACTTTCTCTGTCATGTAGGCATACGACACGTGGGCCGCAAAGTCTGAAACAAAATTTGTCCAAATAATGTATTTGAATCGTCCAGCGAAGTTATGAAGTGAAACATTGAACCATTTTACATCTCAACACTTTCCAAATCCTTACTTTTATGGATTACTAGAAAACACGGAAGTATTGTGAATGCAGAGTTGAGTTTTTGTTAACTTTTAGGCTACTATTCTCCAAATTTATAATCATAGAATCCGATGTATTTGAACAAGGGTTTCATTATTTTGAGCAATGAACCTAGTATCATTTCACAGTCAATATAAAAACCTACCAACAGAAAACCCGACACTCATGGCGATAGTTATCATGGAGGTTGCATCCAAGTTCACGTCCCACCAAGCCATGAAACCAATGGTACCCAGGGCAATTGACGCTGAAATAAACAAGTTATATACCAGATCGGTTCATGTGAATAAGTGTAACTCAACCGAATAAATTACCAAGTACTAAACAATATTGATTGACATCAGTTCTTAGCATGTTTCTGCCCACATTTATCATGCTTTTCACGCTTTGTCACACATGTTCTTACTTGTATTGAATGATTTCGCCACTGCGTCCAAGGGTTGTGATATGAACAGGAGATCTACTGGCACTAGGGTTGTTAAAGTCGAACTCGAAACTCGACTCGACTCGAAAAAACTCGAAAATTTTCGAGTTGAGTCGAACTCGAAACTCGAAAACTCGAATATTCTCAAAACTCGAAAACTCGAAAACTCGAAAACTCGAAATTTTCCAAAAACGCGAAAACTCGAAAACTCGAAAACTCGAAATTTTCCAAAATTCGAAAACTCGAAAACTCGAAAACTCGAAATTTCCCAAAACTCGAAAACTCGAAAACTCGAAAACTCGAAATTTTGAACGCGAAAACTCGAAAATCAAAATTTCGGACTCGAAAAATGTCTCTTTTGGGTCCAAAAACACTCAAAACTCGACTCGACTCAAAAAACTCGAAAATTTTCGAGTTCAGTCGAACTCGAAACTCGAAAACTCGAAATTTCCCAAAACTCGAAAACTCGAAAACTCGAAAACTCGAAATTTCCCAAAACTCGAAAACTCGAAAACTCGAAAACTCGAAATTTTTAACTCGATTAACAACCCTAACTGGCACCATGACGATCATTGAGATACATACTGCTTTTTTTGATTTCTACTTGCACACATTTTTCAAGTATACTTTTTCATGTAAAACCACACGTTTTCATGTAAAATCAAACGTTTTAAACGAACAATTACATTTTTCTTACCTATGTTAAACGAAATGGCGACCGCACACAGTGGTTGTGGTATGAATAACAGCGACACAGGCACCATGACGATAATGGAGATGTAGATGTCCTGCATGGTTTGAGGCCACATGATGTCATACTCGTCGGCGATGTTCCAAACTGGTGCATAGGTGGACAGGGAGTAGTTGGGGTGGCGGGAAGAGATAGCTCTGGGAGTAATTACGGTTTGGAATAATGCTAAAAATGCATCACTTCTTCGCTCGTTTTTTTCCAGTGTAGTAGACGCAATACATGATGTATTTATTATAATTTGTAAGTGGACTACACGTAAAAATGCCATGTAGCGTAAGCTATTCACGTTACAACGTGTATTCTAGTCGATCATTTTGCGCGCTGAGCGAGAAGACAAAGGTCATATTGATGACCGAATTGTTTCTAACACCTCCACATGTCCATGTAATAGAGGCGGTCTCAGAATGTTTACAGGGAGGGTTGAACGGTGTTACATTGAAGTGTATTCCAATAATTCAATGTTTCATAATCAATTTTGAACCAGTGTGCTGCTGGCATTTTTGTGCACTTTTATATCAAACCTCATCTCCTGCGCACACTTGAACGTGTGTTCATCATCTGGTAGATTTGTCAACCTAGTTGACAGTCGAAACGCACGAATTGTTCGATTTTCCGGAAAATGTATGACGTCATAGTCCCACTTCTCGTTCGTCATCAGGAAGTTTCGCATATTTTCCGAGAAGTTCTGGAAAACTTGTTTCACGATGTTTTTAATTTATTTACCATAAATCGTATGTTTATTCCAAAAACAATTCGAAAGAGTGTTATGGAGAAGAAATAGAAACGGAAGTGTTTGTTCTATTAACCAACTGAACTCTGCATCTGTTTATTTTTCAATGATTTTTCCATAACTTTTTAGTGATTTCAACGATTCAAGATAAACAAACTCACATCCTCATCGGCTTGCAAGTCGTCCCACGTGAATCCGAAACCCAAGTCGTTCAAGTAGGCTTCGTAGGCGAAGAACCAAAACAGCGTACTGTTTCTACCGAAAGAGCAGAACGTGTTCTGAAAAAACACTATGGTGTTTCAAGGATCATCAAATCTGTACGTCGTACCGTACGTTTGAGAACTTACAGCACACTGTGAAATGTCGATTGAAAGTAAAAGTAGGCAACATCTAAAGTTTCAGTTATCATGAAAAACTGTTGATTGCTTTTGGCGGTGTTTGCAACTTATTGAAAGAAACAAAATGGATTTGTTAAAACATAATTATTTTGATTGATAGTTCGACTTCATCTCTACTGACCTCATACTCCTCCAGAACTTTGAAGAAGGCTTCACGTTCTTCCGTTCGAGCAATATTTGGTGGATTCAGTACAGCAATGTCCATTATGCTCAAATCTTCGGGAAACATAGACTTTCTTGTATCGAGAAACTTCCATGGCAGAGAGTCTTTTTGTACGATATTAATCAGCTGCAACAAACAAATTGTACAAATAAATCGAACGTTAAGATTTTGAAGATAGCGATAAACTGAAACGAATCTACCTTGCTTCAAAATTTAATAGCTTTAAGCGCAATTTGAATTTTTAGCTTTCTATTGAACATTGACTGTCGTTTTTGAAGAACATTCCATTAATACTTTTATCGTTCTGTCTAGGACTTTATTGCTGAAATCACTCTTTCACCCAAACATTGAACAAATATGATATACGAAAATTATGACTAGCTCTAATGTTCCCTGCGAAGCATAATTAGTAACTCACATCAAATCCAACAATCAGTCGTTGTGATCCAAGAAACGCAACAACAACGTAACCAGCAAACAGAAACACAGCAAAAACTGTGGACAGTTTCCGAATGATCAACGGTCCGTAGAGGTCTTCGAAGAAACGCTGGTACCACATCCTGCCGTCTCTGGTAGGCTGAAAAACGTTTCAAATCTATGCTTCAGGCGAAAGTATGAATATCCAGATGTTCAGAATATTTCGACATTCAAATCACACCAGTCTTGTTCCAGTACAACCAATGAGAGTTTCAAGAAAAACTTGAAACGGTGTAATCTTATCGGGTTTTTTTAATCGTTTTTCATCTCAATTCTTTGAATCACAGTTCCAACAAACATTATTATTCCTATTTTCACACGTTATCGTGACTGACATAACAATCGTCGATGTTTCGAAACATTTCGTATTTCGACGGTAACTATCACAAACTAACCTTTTTCTCTTTCTGGTAAACAGCACTCAGTGTTTTGTTCAAATCCTTTTCTTCCGATTTGTTTTCAGAAAGACTGTCACTATTTGTTTTGTCTGTGTTATTGTTATTGTTGCTGTCAATTTCCACGTTTTCCAGGTCCTCTCCTGTGGTGTGTGGTCGTGAGCCTAGCCCAAATACGAACTGGGAGGTGGTCAACTTTTCTGAAAAAACCATTCTCTGTCAATGACAATTTGCCTTTAGTAATTGTGTAAAAGTTATTCACGTGAACAAAAACAAAGCAAGTTTACAAAGAGAAACCTTTTACATAATTAAAACTTGATAAACTTCTCCTGTTGTTGAACGATTCTCGTTTTCATTGGATCACCAAAGTTTTCGTAGTAGAGATAAAAGAAATATTGAGAACTGACCCATATGATCGAAATCTTTTGTTTTTGACCCGAGAAGACAGTTTCTCGACTCATGCTCCCATCTTGCCTGGAGAGCCAGAAAAGCCGTGAAAAAAGTTGTACAATAAAGATAGATGAAGCAGATTGCGGCTGATGAGTAATAGCAGAAGTACATCACCTGGAACGTTGATTTGATAAATTATTCTAGTATCTCACTCTGGTAGCGGTCTCCATGAGCGTGTGCATATCAGAGAGACTCATACTGTGTCAGCCGGTCTGCGGCCTTATTGACCTCAATGCTCTCTAGCTTTTGTAGCTGGCTAATCGGAGAACAGTCGTTTTATACCACTCGAAATTTGTGCTTCTACCAACTAGTATTCAGATAAATGCTGTAACATGGGTGACAATAGATTTGGAAAACTAGTGTCTCCAACACTATTGTTTTGAATATGTTTATCTAAAGAAGTTTTCACTTCCAACCAACTCTGTTCAGCAAGAACGGAAACGTTCCACAGGTAGGGACGCAATAACTCAATTAAGATTGCGTTTGAATGTTTTCCCATTTCCTTATCATATGTTCGCATGTAAATGAATCAATAAATCAAGTACCGTACCGCTGGTAATGGCGCAATTGCACCAATCAGGAATGCTATCGCGTCTGTCAACGACGTGATAGAAATTGAAACCGCCGCGTGTCTCATAGCCGTCTCAATTCGTTTCTCCACCGAATCCCGTCTGTCTGTGTCGTGCCACGCGGCCAGCATCAGAAACGTGTCGTCGATGCCAATTGCTGGAATTAATGAAACTAACTGATGTATAATTTATAAATAATATGTACTATGGTCACATATCAGAATATGGTCGAAACGTATCGATGGCTGAAAACAGCTGATATACCTTTGAATAATCTTATCACGTGAAACAACGTGAAGTTTTTACTGGTATTCTAGTTTCAAGGGATCGTTCCATAACCACCGTCTTTTTTCTCATGTTTTGTTGTCTTTATAGCCTGATCATTTTGAGTTTCATTATGATTTGACGGTTTGCTGTGTTTGTAGATCGAACTACGAATTCAATTTGGCCAAACCCCAAACTTCCCTACGAAATGACCACAGAGTGAGAATGAAAAGCGTGTTCCAACGAATTTTGTATTTTTTTATGGTAAATTTCAACCGGTTTTTCCGATTGGAGGTCGTGGTGGCAGCTAATGTTAACGAATGCGAACTTTGATTACTGAACAGCCACACCCAACAACTATTTTTGGTTTCAGTGGTTTGAGTGAACATCAATCATCAAGACAATTAACGCTAATGTTTGATTTCACAGAAGAACCAATGAGACTAAAAAGTAGATCATACTTGAAATTTGCCCTTTTTAGCTCTGGTCCCCTTCGGAAACACATCATGGAGATTAGCTCAAAATATCACTTTGTGTACTGTTTGTTCGTTTACACAGTTCGAGTTTTTGTGTTCAAAACAGTTCAATTTTAGGAAACCTGGTCTTTGTTTTTAATTGTATTTTTGAGGGCAGTTACAAAAGTGTGAAGTTACAGTCAAAAGTTAAGAAAGACTGCTCATCGATTATAGTAAACTTACTAAGACTGAGAAACGGCATCACCGTGCACATATCAACGAATTGAACGCCGAAGAGAAGGAGAAGGCCGGTGGATGATATAATTGCCATCAGAGTAGACATTACGCCAACCACACCCATCCAAGGCTTGGAGAGGACCTGGAAAGAGTTTAGATCAATCGATATGTATGTTTGAAGCACGACATCAGAGAAACTCAGCGTTAAGTTCTGCTTTGAGTGTGAGTGTTTCAGTTAACACGCTTCTTCGATATTGACACCTTATCAAGGTTTCGGCGTTTCAAAAATAATGCAATACGACTTTTTCGTGTCGATGAAAAACCGCTTTTGTTGGAATTCGATAAACAAATTATGCACTGGCCATTTGACGATGTATATTTTTTCACAACACCCAGTTTCTACGGGAGCGAAATGTAAATGAACAAATTGTAAAGCAATGGTAGTGTATAGAATTTCATGTATTTCTCACCCAGTCAACAGCTGGTAGTTTTCCAGTCTCTTTCCCGGGAAATGAGTTCACTTGGAATGGGGAGTTCACCCATCGAATAGTGAAAGTGCACAAAATTGAAAATATGATCAGAGTAGTGAAGGTCACCGAAAACCTGAAACTCAATGAGTTTGAATAATGTATCATCTAGAACGTTAACATAAGAAATTTTCCGGTTTGCATGCGAAACGTGAGAGCCGTGTAGCTCAAAAAATAAGTTTTGTGAACTTCTTGCAAAGTAATTGCCTACAAAAATGAAAACATACTCATCAGTAAGAAAACTCATCAGTAAGAAAACATTAACATGTATTTCTCACCCAGTCAACAGTATGATACACTTTTCGAATCATTTTCAATGAAAAAATAGAAACGCTAATCTCACATCGGTTTGATTCTCTCAGTCTCTCTGGCCAGTTCTCGATCGAAAGTCTCCGAGTGAAAATAGAAAACATCCAATTCGCCTCGTGGAATGACGTCATCTTTTATCAGGGCAGTTATTCCATCTTCGAATCTCCTGAACAACAAATTTCTTTCATAATAAACACTTCAATTATCTGTAAATTTTTTAATTCCCTCATTCAAGCGATGATTACATGTTGGCTATGTTTGATCCGTCTGCTTTTTATTTGTGGTTCGCGAGCTTTGTCTATGCAGAGTTTCGAGAAAGTCACATTCTTCACTGGTGTTCCACACCTGGTATTGAGTAAAGTTCTAGATTCTCGAAAAGCTAGAAAACAACAAAAATAACTCACGACGACAATAGATTCATTCCCTTCTCGTGTTGTTTCAACTGATACAACAACATCCAGGCTGTGGCTGACTTCAGATGACCGTTCGAATGGGTCGTCACGTTTCCCAACGCCTTTGAGAGGTCAATCGGCTCGGTCGCGAATTGGGTGCGGAATATGGGATACGTGATGTTGAACGTGTTCTGAAGTGGAATAAATTTAAATACGTTTTCACGTGGTAATAACATAAGGAACGAAAAATGAAACCAACACGCTACCTTTGTTGCTTAGCTTGTTATTTTTGATGACATTTTTTTGAAATTTAACTGTCATCTTTGCAAAAAAAATACAATTTAGTTAATCTTGAACACAAATATATATGGTCGATGAGATGAAACGAGGTCTCAATCGCAAACCTCGTGTTGGTGAGCAAATACATCGGCAATGAGTTTGGCGTGAGAGTTGGTGAAACATTGATTCTGAAATGAAAAATTTTCAAATGCGAATGACTGATAATTTGATACAACGCAAGATTGATGGTGAGTTATTAGATTACCGTTTTAACCAGCCGACACATCTCACAGTCCAGTTATTGCAAATTGAACAAATAACTTGTTAAAAAAATCAAAATCAAAAACTCACCTGAAACTGGAGACAAATGTCTCTGTAGGAAAAATTGAGGCCGGACTCAGTGGTTATATTCACGGATTCAACCCAATTCAGAATCTGAACAAAAACTCATAAAAGATTTCAAATTTACATAATCAGAATAACCCTGTTTATACTAGGAGCCGAATAAATACTAGCCTCGAACGTTGACATTAGACCATTTTTATAACATTCAAAATGCGAAAATTGACTTGTTTAGTTTCACTATTTTGTGCAGGATTTATTCGTAGATTTCCAATACAGGAACATTATGAGCGAAATGTTACCTAACACAACGGAGTCTGATAAGGTAACATTTGTCTGACCTCTAGGACAGTTCTGGAATGTTTCTGGGAGAGTATGTTCTCTCCTGGCTTGGCATTCAGAATGAGATATAATCCACGACGTCTAGTTATGTCCTTTCCTGTAACATTTGAATTAAGTCATTCAGTTTTTCAAAAAAATTCTAATGGTATCTTTGAGAAGTTTCAGACCGTGCTTTTACTTGAAGTTTTTTATTGAATATCACTCATTTTACAGTTTTTTTCAGAACATAATTGTTGGTAGACACATCATTATTATCCACAGTGAATGTCCATAGGACTTCATTTTCTTACGTTCAAGGAAAATATTCCATCAATGTATTTTTATATGAAACGACCAGAAACAAGTCAGTGAAACAACCAGGAACAAGTTCACGTTTGATGTTCGAACGAAGATTAGTAACTTCATGAAACCGACCAGGATAGAAATGCTGATCATCTGCGGCCCAGTTGTCAGCGAGTACAGCTTCTTCTCTCTTCCAATCCGCGTTCAACGGCGCGTATAAATATCTGACTCCGCGAACTATTTTGAACTCGAAAATGATACCGGTAGATAGAACAGCTGTCAATAGTAGTGGCAGCACTATGAAAGGCCAAGGGTGTCTGGAAGGGTTACTACGTTAATTTTATTCATTGGTGACATGGTAGAATGGTGTATTGGGTTTTTTTTACGAAACCTTAAAAAACGTGACGCTTGGAAGAATCTACGTCACTGAAGTATTCATTTACATTACCAAACATTTTAGTTTGGTTTGTAAGACAGTCTAACAACCGAAGATGGTAAATTCTCAAGTTTCTTACACGTGAGCAAGTGAAAATATTACAAGTTTCCTTGCGCAATCCAAAGTCGTGCAAGAATGGTAACTATCTCCGTATCTGTTCGAATCTCACAGATATGGTCATCACAATATAGTTGTTTCATGTGCGTTCGTTCAATTTTAACTGTGAACCTTGAGCAACTTTATTACCTGGCCACAAAAACTGAATACTTTCCAACAATGTTGGCCCATGGTTTCTCGAGCGGCGCAATCCACCAGCGATTAGAGAGCATGCTGTCTGAATTGAAATACAGTATATACTGTTAGTCAATTGCATAGTCACGTGAAACATGTTAAACACAGCATAACTCAGAAACGTGCAATGAAAAAGTGAACGATGCCTCATTAGAACGCTACCTTCACGTGACTATTTCATTGACTTCTAGTATAGAGAGTGAACAACCCATCGTTGTAGTTTGATCTAGGAAGGCGCATTCATTCACTAATTTTGAACGAAGCACAATGGGATCGAACTACAAACATCGCGGTTTATGCGAACATACACCCGGCAAGGCAAGAACAAACTCTTCGTTGGATATGTTGAACTATAATAAGTATTGCACCAGTTGATCGAATGATTATTGTATTGAACATCAAAGTACTAAAACACAAAACCATCCAGTTGGAATCGAAAAAAGGAAATGTACTGTTGATGTACTGAAAAACAGGTGGTATTCAAGTGGAAGACCATTAGAACAGTCAGATGATTTAGTTCTAACCACAATAGACTGGAGTTCCGTGAAGCAAAGTACAAAACTTAATGGAATTTGCTCCCAGCCAGATGCACTTACTTTGTTACTGATGCACAGAGTACATACAGTAGAGTAAAAAGAGAAAATCTAAAGTTCATCGCAAACAAAAGTGTACACTGAACACGTAGAGCACTTATTGTGTCTTACTCAGTACTCAGTACACGTTTTCTCATGTGTTGGTCGAGACAATACACCTACGCTGTCAAAACAAAAAGTTGTTTCTAACAAGAGATTTAAGGGAATAGCGACGTGAAAGGTGAACGTAATTTTTATCTACCTTTCTGAATTCTGAATTGAGTCTTTTCGTTTGTTTGATGTGGATACGTTTTACACTGGTCGTATACACAGATCACCAGAAACCTCTAAACCCGGAAAACTATATACTTCCGCAAGATACGTGAAAATCCAAGATGACGTCAACTTGAGTCTGTTCTAAATTAGAAGCAAACCTAGCTGTTCAAAGTATTAGAGATGACCCAAGTATAGTAATGCACCTGTTTGTGAATACACATACTGTAACAACATACTGTAACAATACAAATGAAGTCCAACGCCTGTGGCTCTATATTACGTGAGACGTCTAGATGACGTGAACTTCAGGAACTAGAAGCCCACCTAGCCTGACGAACAATGGGTACAATAATGACCGATGGCTAGTGCATTCAGCGAGAGCCAGTTATTGCGACACTGGCTAAGTTCGTTGCGCGGCAGCGACAAGTTTTGAGGTGTTCTTGCGCGGATTAAAAATACCGCCTGACTCGCTAATTGCACCACCGTCGGACAGGGTTCGGAAGTGCTATGATTAGCCGTAGTGGTCACCCGGATCCCGCCTTACTCTAGCAGAAAATTTCGGGAGAAATTACACAAAAGTTGTTTGTCAACAATTCAGTAATGAGAGTAGTGGAATTTTGGGAAACTTTTTCTGTTGTGAATAGTTGAAAAAGGAATGACTGGAAGAATTTGGAAAATCAGGAAAAACTTTTTGTCGCCAATTCAACATTCACAAAACATGCCAAAAGATTTGAGAAACAGTTGTGAAATGTACACTCATAAATACTTGAAATGCAAAAAGTGGATAGGCGGATTTTGGTCGAATTGCAAAAAATTCGCTCAACATGGAACTTTAGAGTTGTATTAAATTGTTAAATGGATACTTTTGATTAGTTGAAAACTGCAAAGTTAACAGAAGAGAGATTCTGTCAGTGTCAGAAGAAAATATGTTAGTGAAACTACCAGACAGCGCTTTCTTCGCTGAGCATTGCTTAAGTACCTACTTCTATGAACAAAACAAACATTTTCCATAAATACAATAGTTTCAGTTCCAGAAAGTGAAGAGGGGCCTCATTTGGTGTGAACAACACCTCAAGTGGGTCAAACAATGAGTCAACAAGCGAACTTCTTCATATCAGTTGTGGTAATTTGCCTCATACCAGGCATAAATATAGGAGAAAAATTTTAAAATGGAAAAAGAAAGGAAACCGAAAATACCTCCACTCTAGGGGGAATGACATCTCATCAAAAAAAACCATGGATGTTGTTTATTGGTGTGAATATGAACTTCCGTCATACTGCTCTAATAGTTGAAATTGACGAGAAAATCGGACGACTGTGGACTAGATTAAAATTGAAAACTAAACTCGATGGATCATAAACTGAACTATTGCGTTTTCTTCCATTGCTCGCTAGAACAACAACTTTAATAATTCCATGTTTTCAAGTAAAATTCTCTTTTTCTCAAAAAGTACACCATGCATATGGTTTTGCTTCCGACAGTGAACCAGTTTGCTAGACGTATTATTCATATTTTGCGTGACCGTGAACACCCGATGAAAAGCACAATGAAGCCGTGGCTAATCGGATCAGTATTTTCAACGACTTTGGCGCTTTTCGTCTCTACCAGTTTTGTAACTCACTATAAATAGTTGATGGCAAACGTAAAGATATACAACAGCTGTGTTTACCACTTCCTCCTTCCTTCTTTTCTTCTTTAACTATACTTCGAATGTACATCTTGTGGAAACTGTATATCTTTAGAAAATCTCCTTAGCCACCACATTACTCTATCTGCACCACATCGCAGAATGGAACAAACTTATACGTGTTATTATTGTACCTGAAATCTGTAGCTTTCACAGAACCAGTTCACATGAAGTTTAACTCAGAACCTAATATGCTGTGGATTTTGGTAATGGACAAAAATTATTTGCTATCACAGGAAAACGTGTGCATGTAGTTTTTCCAATGTGTAACACAGGAATTTTATTTGAATGTCAACATTTCGAAATCTTATTTCCAGAATGAAACTTGTGATCTTCAACTCGTTCGTGGTCGCCGTGTTGACCCAGGGTTACGGTATGCCGATGGCGCAGAATCTTGCTCCAGCTCACTCTGCCTACGGCTCGCCCTACGGTCAGACTCCCGCCATGGTTTCCCAGTTCCCCCAATTCCCCACGATGAAGCCACAGTTTGGGTTTATGCCGCAGTACAAGAATCAGAAGCAGGAGCAGCAGCACCAGAACAAGAATGATCAACAGCAACAACATAACAACCAGGAACAACAGCAAAACAACCAACAACATCAACACTTCCAGCAAACGAAGAATGATCAACACCAGCAGCACAACAATCAACAACAACAAAACAACAACCAGCAACATCAGCACTTCCAGCAGGGTCAACAGCAGAACCAGCAGAACCAACTCCAGAACCAGCAGTTCGGACAGTTCCCAATGAGTGGGTTTGCTTTTTTTATGAGAAACATTATTCAGTGTGAATTTCAGTACAAGTCAATAGTAGTTATGTAATGTCTGGAAACATCATATAAAAAAGTGAATGAATCAAAAAATTGAGCCTCTGATTTTCAGTAAAAATCAATACTGGTATTGTTAGGTCTAAAAACATACCTGAATCAGAAAATTGAGCCCTGTTTCTCTTCACTCATTAGAAGCATTAGTCTTTCCTTGTTTTTAACCTGGCTAGACACGTTTTTAACTCACGTCATTCCGGCTAAGTGCTGACCAGTTCTTACCTCACCTACGCGCCTCGGGATGTGAACAAGTATTTTGAGTGGATTAGCCTTTTGCGCGCAGAGACACTGATCTCTGAACTTGTTGAATACACATTTTCACTTTTTTTTCCGGTTGCAATTGGTCCAATTAAGAACACGGTTGTTATTCGAGAGTAAACTTATGTCTGCTCTACTTACTACGCGTTATTGGACCAATTTCAGAGCAGTGGAGAATAAACGGGAATAGTTGGCCTGAGGAAACAGTTCGTAGAGCAGAAAAGTTAGGAAAATTTCCGTTTGAAAACCGATTTGGAGATTGTTTTTGTTTCAGTTGGTGGAAATCCATTCGCTTTCGGTAACCAGAATCCCATCGGCCTTGGAAACTATGCAGGTATGTCAGCTCTCCCAGTGGTAAAAACGAGTCGTGAGAAAATTTGACTGGTTTGCCCTCTTATCGCGAGGCAGTTTCTAACTCGTCAATGTACACATTGCCATCACGTAGTATCTACGTTCACCAACTGGTTTTCTGGACATTCCATCAGCTTCAAGCTGAATTCGCCTTCTATTTGATGACAATCAGTTAAAATTCAAAGCGATGATTCTACCATAGTTTACCGAGAACCAGACGTTTGACTTGACATTCAGTTATATCGAGATTGTACTTATTAAAACAATTATGAATCGTACCATGTTAAGAAACTGTCATTTCGGAGCATTTCGATGTCTGAGTTTTCGTTGTTTTCTTCTCGGAGTGAACACATATGACCCGAAAAAACTCTCACAACCACATTGCTTGAACTGGTTTTCGCGGAACTCTCTCTCTAACTAGCGTCAGGTGTAAACACTTAAAACACAGAGACGGTGACCGGTGACGTGATTATTCTTGCAGAAAATCGAGCACAAACAATGTCATGTGAAAATTAAGGTTTTGGTTTTTGGGCAATTCTCTCTAGGCAAAACTGATATTCAAAACTCCTATCTTTTCACTTATGTATTGATTTAAAGTAGGACAATCTAAAGCCCACATAACTCGATCTATAACTCCTTGAATTAAAACCGCCACTACGTGAATTTTACACGTTAAAAGCAGTAAAACTCCAATTCCTTTTCAAGTTATTGAGCAAAGCTGAAATTTGTTCTAGGATACCCCTACAGCTACGGAATGACTGGTGCGCAGACCTTCGGCAGTCCGTACGCCCTCTACAATATCCCTTCCGGCAATGAAAACAAAATCCTTCATCAGGGATTTGCCGGTCAATCATCTGGTTATGGTAAGTTTCAACTTTTTCCCACCCAAAATGTTTTACGATCACTATGTATGCGTCCAATCAGATTGAAGATGGTTTTCTGAGTTTATGAATGAGATGTTGTACTTTTTCCGTGGTTCTCCCTCAGATTGATCCCTATACTGTTCGTCGCTTTACAACCAACTTTTCAGATGCCAGTACTCTCATTATAAATGAGTATTATAGTTCAGTGTTGTATCTCTGTAAATAATTGAATGATGGAAATTGATATTTAACAAATCATTCATTATTTGAGAAGAAGATGTTTTTTTCTGATATGATTCATGACTCAGGTTCCCTGCCGAGCTCGTCCATCCAACCCGCCTCCTCCGCCTACGGCTCCTCCAACGAGTACCCCGAACACGGAAAAACATCCAATCTCTCCCATGTTCTCAGCGGACAACATCTCCAGGGTTTGTTATTCGGAGTTCAATTCGAAAAGTAGAAATTGAATCATCAAATTTAAACTATTACTGGAGAACGTACACAATACGCTGTGTGCGATGATGTGCTCTTTAAAGTTTTCGAAAGAACTGGAATCATAGCTGTTCTGCTTCACTACGATAAAAAATAGGAGAAAGTCTGTTTTTTTTCTGAATTACATTTCTCATTACCGGTGTAATGTCAGGGAGTAGTTTACATTTGCCCCCCACCCTGGTCGAAAATGGGTTGAAAAGGGCTCGCACTACAATCGCCCCCCCCCCCCCCACCTTTGGGGGGCGTATATACACTATGCTTATTTACTGCAGGCTTGGGTTGAGTGGGGGGTGATTGTTCATCAGTTCCGGGTATGTACTATCACCCCTCATCTTGTATCGTGGGGGGGGGTGATTGTTCATTGTCGAAGATGTACAATGTCCCCCCCCCCCCACCCATTTACCAATTACCCCCCACCTTCGCGCGATATTTCTGGGATTTCTATTAGGTGGGGGGTAATAGTACCACGAGGGGGGTTATTGTTGGGTGGGGGGCGATTGTACACTTTTCCCTAACTTCATTCATAAGAGACGTTCACATGCAATCGTTCGAAACGAGCAGCGTGTCGTGTCACCAACACGTGAAAACATCTAAAATTATGATATTAAATGAAACTAACTCAATTTCGCGAAAAACACACTACATAGTTCCAGGTTCTCTGCCCACCCGTCCCCCTCACCACGAGTCGGGCTCCGGTTCGACCTCTGACCCCTGGGCGGCCATCAGAGAGGCGACTGCCAACGGGGTCACCACCAAGAAAGCGGAAAACTCGGAGAAGAAGAAGAACAAGAGCGACAACTGAATTTCATGATATTCAATCGATCGATATTATCTGTACATGAACAATGAATAGATAGCCAACAACATGTTGTTTCGGATACAAGAATTCACAGACTTGGCACGTTTCATTTTCACAACGTTTTTCGAACTTTACCGTTTCACAATTGAATGAAATCTGTTGAGGATTTTGTCTAGACGACAAAAAGACTTCTTAACAAAAAAAGTGATGATATCTTTCCGAGTCAGTTCTATTACGTGACGATCACTTTAACTGGACTGGACTAAGCATTTTCAAAATCAGTTCTGTAACTCAAACATTTATTGGACAGAAACCTACACGATATCTTTTATAGTATACAGAAAAACCCAATTAGAAATTTCACAAATCAGCAATCATCTTCAAATTCAAACTTGACAAATTACTGATCTCAAAACTGGAACTGTTCTTCTTCATCCTGTACAATCGTTGATCGCGGGGTGAAACGAGAATCAAACCTGGAATTCAGTTGATTTCTATTTTTCCTATCTATATGTATATCATATGAATGTGAATGAGTCAATCAAACCTCCACTGCAGGTACCAGTACAGACTTCGACCGCAGAATAGGTCGTACGATTTGAATATGAGAAGAATTGCAACGAAGATTAGAAGACTCTGAAAAAAATAGAACTTTCTTTTCTTTCTTCCTCTCTATTTTTCTCTTTCTCTTGTCTCTCTCTCTATTTTTCTCTTATTTGTTTCCTTTGTTTCTATGTGTCTCCTTTTTCCGCTCTCTCTTTCACTTTGCCTCTTTTCTCGCTCTCTCACATTCAAACTCACATTTTCAACCGGGTCACCCATAATATATTGGAATATGAGAACACATAAATAGGCTGATGAGATCAGAATGTCCATTACAGTAGTGAAAATATACGGAAATAACAGCTGGTGCTTCACAGTTTGTATGGACACCTGAACTCAGAACATACAAAACATTACAATGCGATAAATAAGAAAACTAGTAGTAAAAATGGGAATGAACTCTCAAATTACAAATGCTTCACAAATTACAAATTCCATTTTAAATGTGATGTAGGATTCACAACCTAATAAGACCACATCTTTCACTATCAGGCCGTGTGGATGGTTCCTCACTGATGAGAGGAGAACTTTTAAACGATTCTATACGTTTCAATAACCAACTGACCAACGCTAACACATCTGTGAACAAGTGTAGTAGAATCCACAAAAATAGTGGTGTATTTGTTGTACATAGTCGATGTTGAGCCAGCCGTGGAACGGCGGAAAATGGCTCCAGATGAGAAACGTTGTAAGAGTGACACGTCATCAACGGGTGCTCAAGGTCTGAATACACTAGCGCTAGTTTAGACCACCAGTTTTCAAATCGAAAGGTTTTTTTTTATGTAAAAGCAGCATAAAATCAATTTAGTGCTCTGTTTTTATTTGCAAAAAAAGTTTGGTCCAAAAATCAGGCAGACAATCGTTTTTTACTGATAAAATTATTGTTTCAACCAAAATGACTGCTATCACAAATCATGTTTTGCTCAAAACAGGGAAAATGATTGGATCTCATTTGTACGTGTTGTTTATTATCACAAATATATTTTGTGCAAGTACCTGTGAAATAAGAGAGAATAATCGCAGTTAATTCCGCTGCACACATTACAGTAACCGCAATGGACACATGACAACAGAGACTGCGATATTGGAAATCCATCCTAAATTAATAAAAACATTGATTTCACACCAGCGTTTTCGTTTTTTTTTACAAATACACATAACTTTGTTAGAATTCAGATCGAGTGTGCTATGTGATCCTTGTACTCGTTTGTTGGTATCTCATTCCAATGCTTTTGTTTTTTGTCTGTTTCCGAAAAGAACATCAACAAAAGTTGCGAGAAATACAGAATATCCGTATTGGGTATCGTTTACATGATTTACTTCTCTGAAAAAACTATTTCAAAAAAGTACAAACAACATGCCGGTGGCAACTCAATGTCAATTTTATGTGTACAAAAACATGGTTTACCGCAGAAAATCGCGAGAAGAAAAGATTAGTCGACATCGTAACGACAAACGTTCTCACAGCGTGCCAACTATTCCTTTTCAAAAAAATCTGCATGCGGCGTGTCGGTGGTATTATTATACTCCTTTTATAAATGAACGTTGTTTACAACAAAACTACTGTAAAATATAGGAATTCGAAAACGAGATCGTGTTTTGTAGTACGTTCCATCGTTGGACATTCGACGAAGACAACAAGCTTAGTCGGCAATTAAAAGCGTCAAAATGTGATTGGAATGGGACGCAAAGTGGGATTATGATAGCATTTTGGCCGGGATGGGCACTCGAAATACGCGGTCCCCCGCCATTCACGGATAAAACATGAATAGAAATTTAGGGTAAAAGTCATGAATTTAGGGTAAAGGTTATGAATTCAAGGTGAAAGTTACGAATTTAGGATAAACGTTATGAAATTATTGTAAAATTTATGCATTTAGGGTAAAAGTTATGAATTAAGGGTAAACGTTATGACTTTGGGGTGAACGTTGAATACAACGGGATAGCTCTATTCTAAGCAATCCTGTATCCACACTAACCACACGTTCGGTTGTAATTCTTCTGGTGATCATGTCTTTGGCTGACTTATGAATTTCATTAGTAGTATTTTGTCTTTGATGTTTAGTTTTTGAGAGAACATTTTCCTTATTATTCTTGATTGATTGTTTTGACACTTGTTCTGTGTTATTTGGACAGAGATCTTAGATATCGCAGTCGTTCCAGCTAGCGTTGACATTGGAAACAGTCGGAACATGATCCTAACTATAAATAAAACAAAAATGGGTTTACCACCAACATTTTGGTTTTGAAGGTTTAGCGAAGAGTGATGACACTCTTTATTGTAACTAAGTATTGTCCTACCTGATGTATAGAGGTAACGGAGCCGGACTTTCGCATCTTTCCGGAGTTCTGAAGTACATTGAAATGTGGCTTTTCGCGAGAAACTGAAACTACCCTTGGGGCCACTGAACGTAGCCGAATAACTACGTTACATACCCATTTTGCGGAATGTGTTCATTTTGAATCGATGGGTTTATTGAAGAAAATAATAACCAGTTTTGGTCGGATAGATGTTCTTTGCACTCAAATATGCCTTTTTTCTGTCTTATACAAAACCACAAATATAAAAGTGACGTGATTGTATCATAACCGGGTGATGAAGCATAATTTATTCCAAATTGTACTTGAATCAGTAGCGTCCATCAATCAGAACACAATATGTTGCCGTAAGTCGAAATTCAAAATCATCAAATAATCTAAGTTATTAGGATTGTCCACAGTAATTATAATACAAAAAAGCAAATAAAACGAGGAGAGAGCACTGGATAATGGAACGTCAAGAGAAATAACTTTGCATGAACCTAGTGGAGATGAAAGTCTAACATGTTTAGGTTAGCTCATCGGTTGTAACATTAATTGAGCAAACTACAACTAAACTCTCATACTATTCATTTCTGAAATGATGAAGTGTCATTATAAAAATCATAATGTACAAACTACAAACCACAACTAAGAACCTAAGTTCTCGTACATTTCCTTTCTAACAGGCATAAAATGTCGGCGAATCGAATGACCTATGATGGCTCCAACGGAAGAAAGTCCCAGCACGACTCCGGAGAAGACCGTAGCCTTGTTGTCGAACGACTCGGTTAGGGTACGTTTCCGGGTACGCTCACACAGATAGACTGGAATGGTTGGTTACTGTTTGTGAATAAGAAGTACAACGAGATGAGAGAGAGAGAGAGAAAGAGAGAAAGAGAGGGAGAGCGAACGACACTTTCAAGTTTTTGTTGATATCAGAGTTTCCGAGTTTTTTTTTTTACTTTTTCTAACTCACAGTTACTCTTCGGTCCGTACGGTTGAATGTCGATGTCTGGTGTAAATGCGACCACTACGTTTCTGTAAATTTAAAATGCACGGTTGAACAGATTAAAATGGCTTCTAATGACCAAATAATTTCACTAAACTGTCTTTTAAAAACTGGATTGAACCGGTGAGAGCCTATGAAAGTGAGATACGATCGAACTGTTGATCCTCAAGTATGAAACGATCCTGTGAATGTGTAAGTTGTTCAATGGAGAGTCACTCCCATATGTCTTTCAGTGTTATCTTCTGAGCTAATTTGTTATTTTATAGTAACATAACGAATGCCCTAGGTTTCGGATAACAGATGAAACCAACTTGAATCCATCTGCTCGTAGAGTAATGTTCACTTTGTCCTTGCACACGTATTTCTGGTTTAACGGCGCACTTATTATGATGGACGAATTGTCAGACGAAAACACCGCGAGCTGGTCTGGAAAACATTCAGCATTTCTCAAAATAGCTTCAACAAGAAACAATATTACTAATTTTCATACTATGATTCATTAAACTCGTTTTTCCAAATATTTCAGGACGGGAAGAGTAGTAAAAAGGACATAAATTTTAGCTACGATGCTCAATATTTTTCTGCTAATGTAGTGGCAGCTAAAACTTCTATACGTTCTAGCATAATTCTAATCAAAACTAGTATCGAATTGAGAGTTCAATACATCCATTAGTTTTATAGTGTTCGAGGTAAAGAAGATCAAGATTTGCAAAGACATATAACATTAAAAATAATGTATGGAAATATTAGATTCGTACCATCGTACGATTCCACATAGAGTACTTTGCTCAGCTGCCAACGGAGTTCTTCCACATTCTTCACATAGACGTTTCGCTGAAATACAATTTGATTCCAGACTTCTATTGTACTATTTGTGCGTACCCAAAAGTAATGAAATAAGACAGTAGAAGTTCAAAATCAACGGTGAAACACATTGTTTTGAGCCATGTGTTGAGCTAACATGGTAATTCATCGGGTATTCTCCGATAAGCGCGTTCGAATATCGGAATTCTTTCACTTGAGTCGAATTTCGAGCCCTAGTGAAAGCTGAATTTGTCTAGTTGAGTATGGTTTTAAGAAGTGAAGAAGATTAAACGAACCGTTCTGAAGTAAAACTCCAGTTTTCTCTGTCTATTTCCATTTTTGATGGTCGCTGTGAGCAGAGCCTCACTCCTTGATGACGACGCACAATTGCCACCAATTGCTGTTGATTCAGATAGAAGATCGAACTGAAACTGGTACACTGTATTTGTTAAAACTGTTATCATCTTCTCCACACTTGGTGCAAACGTGGAGAATCAGTTTAATGACTGTTTGAATCAAGTGCACTTCATGTTTATATCACGAGAAGATTAATAGAACAAATGTGTGTGTAGTAAATATCTGTGCAAAATAGTGAATAGTTAAGATATATGTACACGAATTCTAGAACAAACTGCGTCTCATTTGAATCGTGTGTGATAACTGAGTTTATTTCGTAAACTACCCCATTATATTGAAAACTGACCGGTATCAAATTATCCGTAGCGTTTATATTGAAGTTAATCAAATACACTCCGAACGAGACGCCCAGGCATACCTCTCCCTGAAAATCAATTTTACAAAAAAAATAGCACAAACACAAAAGCCTCATTTCATGTGAATAATTATAGATTTTATCTGGTTTTCTCGACTACAAACGAATGAATGTTTCTTGTAGCAGTGTAAGAAGTGTGGCTCGCGAGGCAATTTATAGAGTATACAAAGAGCGTAATACAAAACTTGTGAAGAATTTCCAACTCGAAAAAAGTAACCGTTGTGTAGTTCTCACGAGTTATTGTATTGCACCCACCTTCTCGTTTTTCAATCCGATTTCAGAATATTCATTGAACGGATGATAACTTGACGCACACGCAAGAGGGATTGTGAAAACTGAAAAGGTTTCTCTCTCCTCTAGACATGAAAAACTGTCATGTTGACCAATTTGTTTCAAAAATAAATTCTGAATCAATATTTGGAAGAGTGAATGAGCAAAGATTACTGCACCCTTCAGAATAAAACCGTCAAAGAATAAAAACTGAGAATCACTATTCTGAAACACGCATCCAAAAATAACGACAAAAAGTGACCGTACCGATCATGTTACATGATGTATTTACAAAAAGTTTTGCGAACGTGATTTGTGACCATAAACTTAAATCTTATCTCAACTCCTCACGTGCCTGATCAAACTACAAAACTCACCAACAACCAGCAGACTGAGCATCGGACCGCTTTTCTTCATAATATTCGCATCGATTGCAAAATAACTCATTTGCGAAGCTAGTCGTGTGCTTCGTTTCGGGGCGAATAAGACAAATCACGGCCTTTAAGAGGTATTAAGAGCACACATTCGAGTGCGGGAAATGAGAAACAAAAAGAAGAAGAGTGGGAAAAGTGAGAGGTCCAGAGAAATTCTCCAACTTCTCAAGAAGTTGATGATCTCTCTGATGAGAAGTTCATGAACAGTTTTTCTCTTATCGATAATCACTGCAGACGAGTAGAGATATAAGATCTTGATTTCGACAAGAAGAGTGTTTAAAAGTGCGAGGTCAAGCTCAATTACCCAAACCTCATGAGAATTTCACAAACAGTTCATGAACTACTTGCAAACAAACTTCAATGTTGTAGCATAGCAATCGATCTTTCTTGAAGGACTTGTTACTTTCTGTGTGGTTTCTCCCCTTATAGATTACTAGTGTAGGATACAACTGTGGCACAGCTATGAAAAGGATTGTGACCTGTGATTTGGACTTTCATCTTTATTAAATATTTAAAGATATCAGCAGTTAGTTGTTTATACAAGCTTTAGCACGAATGATTCTCTCACAAAAGGTAACCTGTCAAACTCCATACTCCAGAATCCTCTAAATATATGTTTTCTCCGACATTTGGTCGCAAACTCTTTGTCTGAGAGGGAGGTTTAGCATATATCTCCCCTCATCAGTATTCATGATTTGCTGTTCGCTGTTTCATGATTTACAGCCAGAGAACAGATGGAGGAGATGTCGCTCGTTATGCTCATCCCCCTAACTATCTCTCTCTCTATCTTTCTCTTTTTATATCTTTCTATGTTTTCTATATCTATCGCCGTGTCTCTCTCTCTCTTTCTCTCTGTCTTCTTCTCTCTAAACTTTTACATTTTTCTTCACGTTTCTCTCTATCTTTCTATTGTTGGTACCTCTTTTTTCCCAACTCTGTCTCTCTCTGTCTCTAGTGTTCTTTCTTTTTCTCTCTCTTTCTCTCTTTTTTTCTTTCTCTCTCTCTCACCCTCTCTCTCTCTCTCTTTCAAACTTTCCCAACAGCAGCGAATGATTTGTGTACTCCGATCACTACTATACGTTAGTAATTTGCACAGTCACGTGAAACATGTTAAAGACAGCAGGAATCAGAAACGTGTAGCGAAAAAGTGCACGATTCCTCATTTGAATACTAACTTTACGTGACTATCCAATTTAGTTCCAATAGTTACTCAAGTGGGCTGTGAATATTTCATTTTCTATAAACAAAAACATGAGTAAATTCAGAGGTGGGAACAGAAAAGCTAAGTTGCGAACCAACTTTTCGTTGCAGTTTCAGTCCATTCTAGTTCCTACATGTGTTACAAAGAAGTGCCTTGCAGTGTGTTTGCGTAGCAGTGAAATTGCCAATTAGTGGCCTACCCAGTTCTGAGAAGCGAGTCTTCAATACCTTTGTGAAACGTTAATCGAATTTGAGTGTTATCAAATTGTGTGAGTTTCAACCATCTTTTGAATAAAAACGCCTCTGGAAGTTGTCTTTCACGGCAATTTTCACATTTCTGTCTTCATCAGCTCTTCAGTGGTCAGTTCGATAGCCAATAACGTACACTGGCGCAGGTATTAACAATAAAAAACACTTATATTAGGAAAAACACCACTTTCATTCCCAGTTTGAGACTGAATCCATGTTTATTTGTTGTTTCTACCGTATCTTACTCTATCCATCACAAATGTTTCTCTCTTTCGCGCGCGCAAATCCTCTTCTTTCCATAATGATTGATACCGGGACAGCTGGCCGAACGAGGACATAAACCTCATTTTCAACCCGAAATGAGTCATATCTAATATATTTCTCAGCTGAAATGATATATTTCATACGAGTGTTTGTTATTTCAAATATCTATTGTGAACGTGTGCTATTCATGTTGACGCAGACAATTTTTTATGATACTTTTCGATGAAACAACAACCACGATACGAACTTGAAATTTGGTGTTTTTTTTTCTTTTTCAACTTGTTCAAATTAAACTTCCCATGAGCAAGTGTAATAGTAAATTGTAACACCACTTCATTCACTCAAATAGTAATAATTCATTTTTGTACGTGTTTGAATTGTTATGGGTGTTAACATTTTTTACGAGACTATTACCCAGCTGTATAGACGGTTTTCACACGCTTTGTTTGTACACGCTCGCTCTATGTGGATTTAGGTCTTTTCTGAGTTTTCAATTCAAAGTTTGGAAAAATCTTACCTTTCAGTTCGAAATTATGTCTATTTAGATCTATGAACACGGTTTTATAAGTTCTAAATCATATCTCTGTAAGAACATTTTGGATAAAGTGTTCTATTTCGGCTCACTGAGAGATCTTTTCGGGAACACTATTAGTTTGCAATTGAATTGGCTAGGTGGCGTTCTGTTCGCGTTGGAATAATCTAACTATTCCTTTTCTGCTATTCTTGTCATTTTGAGCCGATACTTGGAAAATTCTGCAGGATGTCTCCAATGCAGTTGATATTTGTTGTCACGTTTTGATCACCTTTTGACTTCGAGTTCATTTTGCTAAATTTGGAGTTACAATATTATCCTCATTGATCTACATGAATTGTCAGCCACACAACGAAATTCGTAAAATGAGATGAACAATTGCAGATGTTCATGATGATTTCGAGTGGTCACTCTTACTAGTATTGTGTTTTTAATTACCTGTCCTTTTTTTCTCTTTTATTCATTTCTTATTCAAAAGTTCACGTCAATAACCTGAAACTATGTGCAATAATCTGATAACTTGCAATTGAAAACAATTAGGTTTATTCTCGCAAATCATGTTCGGCCACCGCAATTTACCGCCAAACGGTCAGGTATTGAGTGTGAGCAAACATTAACACAGTATGTACATTCGTCTCAAGTAGCGGTCAAAACCGTTTCCAGTGGTAAGGATGACTACTTGTTCTATCCTTTGAATCTGGAGAAATATAAGCGGAGCATTCTATCAACATTTTGTTGCATTTCAATTGTTAGCTACATTATAGTGTTATTTGAGTATTGTGGCTCTGAATACGCAAAACGTGAGAACAGGAATAAAACCTCATATTTAATTACGTAACACTCATTTCTTGAACTTTCTTTTGGTATCTATAGTCACGGGTTCAAGTAATGCGCTTCTTTGTGGAGAACTTTTTAACCCTATTTTTTGCGGTTTTGTAAATTTAAAAGTTATACGTTACCGTTTCTTTGTATAACCGCATTGTCATTGTACTTGTTTTTGTGCCGGCCAGTTATGGTGCGACAACTGCTAATTAGCGAGTCGTGATTGGCAGATATTATTCAGGGGCCCATCCGCCCTTTTTCTTTTGTTCTGGGCGCCCTTGAATTTGTGACCCGCTATAATGGTATAGTATTTTTCTATCCTACCGAGTCTGCTACAGTATGATTACAGAACGTTCAGTCCCTTTCAATAATATTGTATTGATAGAGTGATCGCATTCGCTTCGCACTCCTTATCACAAAGAGTGTTGAACAATAGTTTTGAGAAAATTGAGGTTCGCCTTAGAAAACTATCTATAAATTTTTTTGTTTTTTTGTTAGACCGAACACGAGGTGATATGATGTGCTGACGTTTCGGCGGGTTCGCCGTCTCCAAAGCCTGAAAAAGGCATCAGTAAACTATTTACAACAAAATCGATACAGTCGCGCCGGAATTCAACTCAAACATATTCAGATAGTGCATAGACATATAAAATCTACAAATAGGTTAAACGTGTGGTGTAGAGCTTTTGATGGGATTGGTTTTAACTATATTATTCTGTGGCCCATCCTATCCAATGAATCCCTTTGTTGTGGGCGCCCTTGAATTTGTGACCCTCCATAGCGTATTTATTCAAGTACTCTCAGTAACCGCATTAGTTTGCCTTAGTCTCGACCTCTTCATTGATGCTACAGTGAGTTCTTGAATCTTTCGTTACTTAGAATAAACTTAGAAAGTACGATCGTGGATTTCTTAACGTTGTGCTCTACATTTCAATAAATCTACAACCGGGGCGGCAAGACGTTTTACTGCTAGATCTCTGTAAAGATATGTTCAGACTATCTGGCTGTTTCAGTTGTGGACTGTTGAAACAGCTTCTGATGCAAAACGGGAAACCTCTCGAAACCAAGTTGGAAAATAAAGCGATGTGCCCAATCCAACATTCTTCGAATGTATCTCGAAGTCAATGGCAGGCTAGTTACTTAATAGCAGGACAGAACATTTGTTAGTCACGAAGATTAGAAAATCACGTGTTCCGTCATGAACGTTAGTCTTTCACAGTGATTACTCGAACATAACAACTTGTTTTTTGCCTAACTTTTACAAAGCTCAGTCACAATTCGCACGCAGCTATTAGGGCGGAGCTTCTCTGTTTGTGTTTATCACTCACTATTACCAAAGACATGGTTCGCAAGCTCTGGGAAAACGAAAACTTCACGATGTATGTTGACCTATCCCACTGTGTTTGTAGTTTGAACCCTTTTTATTTCCTTTTTAGGAGGAATTGGTATCAAGATCAAATTACAACGAGGGTTTCACTGTATATCAATCGTGCATCTGTTGTGAATTCAGCACATCTGACGGATTAGTAAACAAGTTTGCGCGCAATCACGATTGACTAGATTCGACCGTACGTACAATTTCTGTGTACACGCTCAGCACTGTGTTAACTATGTGAACCGTGAACATTCGATTGCAGTTTAATCAGTGTATAACACAACTACAGAGTTATGTTGTGCCTCCTAATTTCTCCGTAGATTGCGAGTGAAGCAAAAAACAAACAAACATACAATCATTTCCCGCCGACTTTATTTCAATTTCAAGTTTGAGTTCTGTTGTAGGCAATTGTTTTTTTATTTTTCTTCCCCTAGGTTTGTTATGCTACAGGATCTGGTCCCTAATGGGTCAGAGCCTGAACACACCTAGGGTCCACGCGGTGTAGCGGTTTTATTATTAGTTAGGTTGTAATGCACCTTGGACCCAACCTCAATTTATATAGTACAAAAGGCAGGGGCTGAAACCCTGGAGTGCCCTTCCCTGAGCAATAACAGAAGACTACGTTACCGACTAATTCATATCAGGCATGTTGAATAACATTAATACAATAGAAGGACTACACATAAACTACGGTTATAGTAGGATCCAGACCAAGATAGACTCCAAAGAGACGAACCTATCTTGGCTGGTACAGGGAAGGGGAACTGGCGGGTTGACCCCGCCTCTCGCACTGATAGGACGTATGGTCCCGAACAGAGCGAGAGGACAGGCTCATGACACGCCACCCCTTTGAGTAGCAGGCTCCCGACTGCTTAAATATATAGAAAGAATATTCTAAATAAATTAGTAAACACGAAAACTACCTTAAAAATTATAATGGAAGAAGAGAGAGAAGGGAGCGAAAAACAGGATAAAAATATATGGATCGCAAACATAGACGGAGTTTTACATAGCCGCTAGCCTGGCACCTCGACGTGGCACAATATGACCTGGGGACCCTTTCTGTTCTCTACATTCGATCTCAACCGCGGTACCTGCGGTGGCTTTGGAATGGCTTGAGATCTGAAATTAGAACTAAAAAGAAAGATCAACCGAGGGCGGGAAAAATCGACCGCTCAACGGGTTCTGGCACTGAGGGAAACGTGACGGTGCGATTGCAACTTATGGCACATTCGATCCTGGTTGGCACAGAGTAGGCACATATCGGCTGATACGTCGCGTGCAGATTTCTTATGTTTCTTTCCGTTTCATCTTGGGATGTTCTTCATTTCCGGTTGGGATGTAGACACAAACCACAAAACGAATCTTCTCTCGGCTTCAAGGGGACAATTGAGTTTTCCACGTTCTTCCATCTCGGAAAACCAGTTAGATGTCACCAGAACCACTGGCAATACTGACGTTGTCAAGGTATTATTGCCAACCATGACACCAATGATGATCCTCACGCTTCTGAACGAGTGCGATTGAGTTGGAAAACGAACTTCTCGACAGCAGTTGATGACGTAACACGGAAACAACTTCCGAGCGTGGCAGAGACATCGTAGAAGCATCACTGTAGCGACCTTGATACACGAAACGTTGTGGTGCGGTAGAAACAGTTCCTGCCATTGAAAACAGTTGGTTCAAAGCGAACGGTTCGATCGAGACACTCCCGTTCCATCAGCGGATGTTCCACGCGTATTTCTGACCGGTGTTGAAGAGTAGAAAAACTATGGTTGAATGTTGTCTCCGAGAAGAACGTCCTGGACGACCTCGTGGCAGTTGAAATGGAACCGGGCAGTCACTGGAGTGGACTTCATCGAACATAACGCATATCAACGGCCTGTTGGAAAATGCTGGTGTCGGCTATGGAACGTTGAACAATGCTCCGTGCTCCGAACGTTGGCTCACTCCGATGAACGTAGATCATGTTTTCGAACGAAGACACCAAGAAGGGAGAAGGAGGGAAAACTGGTAGAGCGACGAAGAAACAAATAAAAACCAACAAGCTAAAATGCGAATTAGTCAACTGTAACAAAATGCCACATTACCAAAACTACAAACTCTGAGATCTATGAGCCAGGAAAAATTTAAATACCGTGAACCAAATATGAGACTAGAAATTAAATGCGTACAGTAGATGGTAAAATGGTGCAGCGTCCTACACTAGATAACTGATGTTAAAAACTGACAAAGCAAATAATTTCTTACCAATAATATATGTATTGGGAATGGTCCCTTTTTGGTGGTAAAATATTATTCCTTCGGAGGCTAGATAAGAGAAAGAGAATGGTCAGGGGTCAAGTGAGACAGTTACAACGTATCGCAGGCTGTGTGGTGGTTAATGAGGGGTATTAGGCAGCGATATATGGAAAGCAAAGTATATGGTATCCAGAGGTTCAACATGTGCTTGACTATATTGGAATATGAATTGAATGAAAAATAATTTGAAGAAAGTGAAAGAATTATTTTGAAATTTAAAAATGGTTTTAGCACATATTTGCCACCCTGGACACATAAAGGTATAAATAGGAAAGGGACGACCGGTCTCTGAACCCTAACATCCCAAGTTCCTAGTATTTACATAATATACACTCTTTGAGTGAGTCTTCTGCTCAATGTTTCCAGAATGTTTCTTAAACTGTGCAAAGTTGTTTAGATAATAATATGAAAATGCACAAGTTATAGAAACAGGCTAGAACAAAACAACAGGCAGTCAGCATTACATTACAAATAAAAAGAAATGACTGGGGCGTATTAGACCACATAGCTATTTTCCTACACATTCCTAGACTAACGCAGCAGAAAGGAAAGGGGTGGGTTGCAAACCAGACAGTCGTGCACGACGTCAACAAAATACTCACTGTGAAAAACAAGCTGCGAAAAAAAAAGTCACTTTTGCAATACAAAATCGAGGAATGGTGATTGGAATCCTCACTTGGTGAGTTATCCGGGATCTCCACTGTTACGCTACAGGATCTGGTCCCTAATGGGTCAGAGCCTGAACACACCTAGGGTCCACGCGGTGTAGCGGTTTTATTATTAGTTAGGTTGTAATGCACCTTGGACCCAACCTCAATTTATATAGTACAAAAGGCAGGGGCTGAAACCCTGGAGTGCCCTTCCCTGAGCAATAACAGAAGACTACGTTACCGACTAATTCATATCAGGCATGTTGAATAACATTAATACAATAGAAGGACTACACATAAACTACGGTTATAGTAGGATCCAGACCAAGATAGACTCCAAAGAGACGAACCTATCTTGGCTGGTACAGGGAAGGGGAACTGGCGGGTTGACCCCGCCTCTCGCACTGATAGGACGTATGGTCCCGAACAGAGCGAGAGGACAGGCTCATGACAGGTTTCAAGTAGATTATTGATCAGAAACAAAAATCTTTCACGCTTTTTCGTTGTCGCATAATAACGTTCTGAGCCAGTTGTCTCCTAACATCTCTGCTGTTGATATCTCCATTTGTTTAATCTTCAGCACAATGTCATGTTCTAAGCAGGTTGTAGCTTTATATTTCTTCTGTTTGTTTTCAGTAGATCAAATATCCAAACATGACAATTTCACGCTTAATTTGTTTCATTGTCAAGTTCGAGTTCTGATTTAAGAAGATTTGGCGCCAACCCGTTTTTTGACTAAGTGACCTCGCTTTGTCTCACCACGGAGGGCTATAATCGCATTTCTGATATGTTGCCGTCGCTCGCTTTCGATTTATTTACTCCGCTATTTGAACTCATCTCCGCTTTGTGAAATTGGCTTTCGTAATATGACAATGAATATAATGTAACAAATATTCTAATTTGAAGTCAAAAGAAGTGGACAACGCGCTTCGATTTACACTCCGCTATTTGAAATCATTTTCACTCTGTGAATAGCTATGAGAATGTACCAATATGTTTCATGTGAAACTCAAACAAGAAGTTTTAGTGAACTATTTAAACAGATTTATTCATTGTGAATAGCACTATGTGAATAGCACTATAGAAGTAAATTGAATAGTCACGTAATGTTAGCATTCTGATAAGGCATCGTGCACTTTTTCATTGCACGTGTCTGAGTTCTGCTGTGTTCAACATGTATCACGTGACTGTGCTTATTTCACTTAAATCGACTAATGGTGTAGTTTATCAATCATGTTGACGTGAGAAATACGTGCAACTCAAATATGTGCTCATGATTAACTAACTTTTATATCTGAACTCATCTCCACTTTGTGAAATTGACTTTCGTAGTATAGATATAATTTTTTGTGATAAATATTTCAATTTGATGTTGAAAGAAGTGGACAACGCGCTCTCGATATATTTACTCCGCTCATTGAACTCATTCTCACTCTGTGAATAGCACTATGAGAATGGACCGATATGCCATGCGGAACCCAAAAAAAACTTTCAGTAAACTGATAGAACGCATTCATGAAATATGAATAGCAATATAATAGTATACCAATCATGTTGACGCGACAAATACGTGCAACTTGAATGTGTCTCTAGATTAACTAACTCTTCTATATTTGATGTCATTCTTCGCTTGTGAATTGCACTAGTATAGCACACCAATCAGTTTTACGCGAGACATTTGTAATCTGTTCCAGTGAACTGGTTATTTATGAATTGTATTGGATGCGCCTTTTGAAAAGCAACTGTATACGAAAATATATGTAGTATTATTGCTGTACTCCTAGATTTCTTCGTTTTTTTCCAGTTTACTCTCTAATTAAACTACAACTCACGAAATTTCACCAGCCAAACTATAACCCACATTATTATATTTGTTTCAATATTCGAGTGAAACGTGAAAACCTAACGAGGAATGGAGAGTTTGCGATAATTGAGTGTTTAGTTCCTGCTCTTCCTTAAAGGACAGAATGGAAAGCTAGTTTAGGTACCCCGGGGTACCTAAACATAACGTTGCGCGTGTAAAAACAGACTAAAACGTGTGAACCGTATGCGACTTAGCTTTGTTAGTTTGAGTAAATGAAGGTATATATCAGTTTCTCTTGAGCAGCTCTTTCATATAAACTTTCCTCTCTGTCCCCCGTTAACGTTTTACGTGTCTGCTTATGTTGTTTTATCCTATGTCACCAATACATGTCACGTTGAACGCGTAAAACGTCAGACGAGTCATCAAACTTTGATGTTTTCAACGTGACACGTGTGTACTTCAAATACTCTCAGAAGATTCGTGACTTTCGATAACAACGGGAACATCTGATTCACTATCATCAACTGTAACCCAACTATTATTCATATGTCGTGTAAAGAACTGAATCATGACGCATACTATTTTGATAGGGAAACCTGTATCATATTTTCCTATTTTTCCTTGACTCACATTGTTTTATCATCAACACCAAAACTCGGGTTATTTTATACAAACCTGATGGTGATTTCTGTTTGCCAACTCTTCAGTTTCTAGTAGCCGCACTGTTTTATTCAACTACCTCATGTCACTTTGTTGTCATTGTTTAAATTGTTAAAGAATTCGTAAAAATCTCGTTCCAGTTCGTTATTTTTTGGAATACTATGAATTTTTGTTCTACGCCAGTTTCCGTCACATAACCGTGAGTTTATTTTTTTGTCGAAATGACTGGCAGTGAGACTGACATATTTTTTATACAATTTGTTCCCAATGCATCGTTTTGAACACATATTTTGAATAATCAAAATGTTCCACATCTATGACAAAAGTATACAATGGTTCTATCTAGCAACCATCTAACACCTACGAAGTAGGCAAGTCGGCCAGTTATGGAAAAAGCGAACAATAGATGCGTCTGATCGTCGCACTTTTCAAGATTCCTTGCAAATGTGGAACCTACAAGCCATTGAACTACTTGCAATTTGCTTGGCGGTTGGAATATTCGGAGCTTTGCTGCTGATTATCGGCAACTGCGCCACAACTTGCTATGAACATTGTAGGAAAGCAAGGTTGGTGATTAAATTTTAAGTTACTTGTAAACTTTTGTCATTTCAATGTATATTAAGTGAAAATGTTTCAAGTTGTACCCTCGTTATTGAAGTTCTCCACTGTTAGTTTTTATGACAAAATGCTGGTTTCTCCACCTACAGGAGCTGATCGCTGAAGATACGAAACATTTAACTGCGCTTTTGCGAATATTCTAAGTTCTGTTGACGAGATATTGCAAAGGATTTGCTTTGACCTTGAAGTTTACATCTTATAAGAAACTTTCTAGACGGAAATCGGCTGACGTTGAGCGACTGCCAGACGATTACGTGAATGAAATTCATCGTTTGTTGGATCGGCATAAAAAGGTGGGTTATCAGAATTAGTTGTCAGTTCAAATTTTCGGTTGTTGTATCTCTTTAAAATTTTGGATAATTTTTTTATTTCAAATATGGAAAAAATCCAAGTGGTGGATTTCACCAAACAAACCAAAAAGTGAGTTTGATCAAGATGACACTAGAGAAGCTTCTCCGAAGTTTGATGCAGGAGAACATAGCATCTTATAATGAATTTAATAATACTTTTTGCAAATGTGAACTTGATTTATCAATTCCTCAATCTTGACCCTCTATCAATTGCTGCAGGTGATGAACGAGTATGACTACCCAGACAGCGAGCACGACCTTCTGACTCCAGAAACAGACGTGAGTTTTGCAAATTCGTTGAAAAGTGATTTCTGACTCAAACTGCGTAATCCTAATGCGAACAGCGAAATCCCACGTTATTCTGAGAAGTTCCTGCTTAATTTATTGCGATAAGATAAAATCTCGACGAATTCGCCTTTTTCACGTTGCCATATAGAGTAATCGGAGATTACCACGCAATTCAGTTTCGGAAGTAGTACCGCATTCGATAATGAGTGGAATGAAATCGTTCGTCCACATTTTATATTGATTTCATAACGATAATACATCGCGAATTGACGCATGTTGTATTGTGGATCGAAAAATGAAAACAAGTCTCTTAAAGTTTTGTTTCAGAACTTTTCTCCCGTTACGGAATCTTTATTAGGGAGCCCGGTAAAAATGCGATCTCGATCAAATTCCGGCAAATTGCAGAAACTCAAGGTTAGTCAAAGGAACTTTCCGAGTCCAATCATTTATTTACTTCTCTCATCCAGTTGATTTATGATGTACTGTTTGAACTAGGAATGATAATTTCGAAGTAAACAAATTAAGGACAATGAACCAAAAATGAACGGAAATATCGTTCATGATGAGTTGTATGATGAACTGTGCGGCTAATTTTATGACTTTCCAGACAGAGTTGGACGAGTTTCGTATAGATTCTCCAGAACTTGTGGTTGATCGAGGAGACTGTGAGGAGAAGAGACGCACTTGGGGCGGACTGACCAATTCGGTTTTTGAACCAATTGACCTACCCAACAGTTTTGATGCCCAGGTTCAGACCACGTGAGTTTCACATTTTATTCACTAAGTTTCTAGCACGTAATGTTAATCTGATATCCACTTGTGAACTATTTGTTGAAAAATCCAAGTTTCGCGGCACTGGTTTATATCTGTTGTGTACTAAATATTCTGGTATTTGAACCAATATACCCAACCATTTTGATGCTCAAGTTCAGACCACGTGGGTTCCAGAGTTCTCTTACTAAATAACACCTAACACGTGATGTAAATTCAATAGTCACGTGTGTTTGAATAGTACGAGGGCGAGTGAACGTTTTCCAATCAAGTTCTTTCACGTGCAAAACTGATGCAGATATTTTCTCACATAATAACGTTTCCTATACAAGTGTGATGTGATCAATGAATTGGATCATCAGTGAATTCAAAAGATGATTACTGATTTTCAGTGACACTCTGGAAAGAATGACTGAACGAACGCCCCTGAAGATTGAGACAACCGTTTGAACATATCCCTCAACACCATGGAAAACCAGTTCCATGCTACAAACTACAAATTCTAGTCCTGTGTTGTTTATTCACGTTTCTGAACTAATATTTTGTTCACTTCAATGATCCACGTCTCAAAGTGGAGCCTAAACCTGAATAAAACAAACATGGAAAATCTAAAAGAAACGCAAAAACACAGCTACTCATGTTGTGGACAATTCAGGAATTATCATTATCATCATTATTAGTCAGTTAGATCGAGACATAATGTTACCTACCGGTTTTTTTATTCTAACAAAAATACTGATCATTATTCCACGCAAACACTTTCTGTCAGCTTTCATAGAAGATTCATCTATGCTTCGATCTCAATTTTCCGAACTTTGTCTCAACATTTTTTTTCTGTTCTGGAATTACGTGCTAGTTTGATCATACAGCGTTATATCTCCTGTTTTGGAGAACATTTTGTTCTAATACAGAAAAAGAAAGCCACTTTTACACTTTTTCAATAGACAAGTCCTATATGATCAAAAAATAGTTTGAATTGTCAATCGATATCTATGTTCTGCACTATGACGTATGATCCCTGTTTCAATCTGTCGTCTTTTGTTGATGTGAGCAGCGTGTAGGAGATCTAATTTTCCGTGTGTTGTTTTCGTAATAGGGCTCTCCACTCACGGAAAATTGCCTCTCTTTTACTCCTTTTTCAATAATTGTTTACATTTCATTCATGTACTTACCATGCTTGTTGGCAACAAACTATTAATAAACGTTACGGATGTGTATGTTCATAAAGGGATTTTGTTTAAAAACATCTGTAACCAAAGGTTTCGTAGGATGGAGAATTGATTAACAAACATCTAGGTGGTACAAATATCATATTACACTTATTTCTGAACTTTGGACCAAACTGCATGTGCAAAACCGTTTGCATTCCTTTCAAAAACTAGATTGAGCGAATACTCTGTCAATTCTTATGAGCCGAGTTCGATCCCCGCTGCCGCAGTACGTATGCTAGAACATTCCGGCACCTTCATCTCAAAAAATGGGTATGATATATGATTTCATGTCAACCTGCGTCTTTTCGAACAAATATGTTCGCTCTCATCTTACTATTTTCTGGGATACGAGTGTCGTAAAACACTGCTCAGGGCGAGAAACGCGGGATGAGATGAAGGTGCCGGGATGTTCTAGCATACGTACTCCGGCTCATGCATGCCGGTGCGATGGACACTTGATTATACACAGATCAACTTCAAATGGCAACATAGCTGACATAAATTGAGTTAGTTCTTGGCGTAAATTTTTGTTTTCAGTATCCTAGGTATAGGTTACGTACTCTCTGAAGCAGGCTCTTACGGTGTGTTACTACTTTCTACAATGTTTGTAGTTTGTTCCGTGACGTTTTTATGAACATTCGTTAATTATGGAGCGTATCGCAATCAAACTACAACGAAAATTGGTCACTTATTAATCCTACGTTTTCAATGTAAACATATAAACTATGTATCATCCCAAAATCTGGTGTGCTGAATGACCATATCCATATACTTCTTTTGAATCTTACATCATCCAAAGTGTCATATGTTTTCAATATTGAAGTTAAAAAACGTGAATCATCCCCAAAATCTTTTCAGTAATGACCATAGACTTGTGACCGAGTATTCGATAATTGGATACTCGCCCCTCTCGGCGCCCGCCGCCAGCCAAGAATAGATACAGGCCATTAGGCGTCTAACCGCAACCTCCCCCCTTCAGTGTACATTAGCCTTTTCATAAGATACGTGGAAACACGTGAGCTATTCGAGAGTGATACTTTACTTTGTTATTGGTAATGAATGTAAGATGTAGAATTATTGAATTCGCGTATGAATTTCGGAAAGTAGAAGAATAAATACAGGCCGCTAGGCGTCTATCCGCAACCTCCCCTTAGCCGAAGTTCTCTCAGTCATTTTCAGAAGTAGGTATCTTCACGGAAACACGTGAGCAATCTCCGAGTGATACTTCATTTGTTGTGATTTACCAATGTAACTCGTCGAGTTCTAACTGAGATCAGATACATGGATACAAACCATTGTTCATGTAATCTTCCCGGTTCTATTCTATGTGGTGTCAGTCATTTATACTCGACTACTGGATTCGACTAGGATTGTTCTTGATCTCGAATCCTATAATTCACATGAAAAGTAGATAAATTAGGAGTTTCACTCAGTTTGTCGATTAGGACGAGACTTGTAAGTGTGTTGCGCTCACGCAACATCCACTCTCCGACGAGCGTAAGTGAAACAATGGGCTATGATTCATATAGCCACAACTTCTCAATTTCTATTTCGATTCATACGAAATAAGAGAACACGTGCGAAATTTGAAGGGTATGCTATAAATTTAAAAAAAAATAACTTTGGTTTTTCGTGCTCACGCAACATCGAACCTATTTTGTGAGTACACTAAATGGGCTATTATTTATACAACCAATACTTCTTCTTTTTCCGATGTCATGTCAGGCATTATAACTTGACAACTGGATTCGTTGTTTCCGTAAGCCATCGTTTATCTTGTCTTTGTTGGTGGTTGGTGTTCTCTGAGTTACGTGTATAGATCAATTCACGTGATCTGAATTTCATATTCTAACAAAAGACAATATTTAAGAAGGACGATTGTGTGGACCAATCCCAACGCTTCAGTCCTTTAAACTGTAATACATTTTCCAATTGCAGTTTAAAGGACCGTTGACACGAGATTGGTCCACATAATCGTCCTGCTTTAACGAAAAGCGTTCGATCTACAGGAAACATGGACAAAAAACCGTGAAGAAACCGAGAGCACATATGCAATCTTGGAATTATCCGGATTAACCTTTTTTCGCTTCAAACAAGTAGTAAAACGATTGGATAAATCTACAACGTTTGCTCAAAAACGCAGCAAAAATGTGAAAACTACTTCTCTAATACTTCATTTTCATTTTTCTGATTATTTTGTCTTTTTTTCATTTGGGAAAAACGCGTAGACCCTCTCGGTCCGAATCGAATTTGACCATTACCATAATTAAAACCGGCGATATGCATTCATAAAATGAGGCGTTTCCAGACCAATTCGCTGTTTAAAAAATTCAAAATTGCACAAAAAATCATAAAAGACATGAAAATTTACTCTGTTGCGGAACTTTCTGGTTTTCTTTCCATAAAAAACTTTAAAAAAAGTAGACCCAAGAACTTTCAAGACTTCCGAACGTTTAGATATGCTGACTAATAGTTAGTACCAACCATTTATTATGTGTGAAACGATTCACATTTGATATCCTTTTAAGGGAAATTAATCTGGTTTTTGTTTTCCATTCCCTGATTATTCTGCCTAATTTCCAGAGCGAGCAACCAGATCATTCTACATAGAAAGGCGTGTGACATCGCCTCGAATTCACCTTTTTCAGACTTTTTTCAAAGCAGGACGATTATGTGGACCAATCCCGTGTCAACGGTCCTTTGAACTGCAATTGAACAATGTATTGCAGTTTAAAGGACTGAAGCGTTGGGATTGGACCACATAATCGTCCTTCTTTATATCTTCTCCCAATTTACATACGCGTGTGAATTTCAAAGAAAATGAGACCTCCGAACGTAAACAGTAAACATCCAAAAGTTTGTCAAACTGTTTTTCGAGAAAAGGAACTTTTTGGACAAAACACAACCTCCAACCTAATCTACTATTCCTGGCGAATGTGTTTTCCTTGCCCTTTCAAAATTCGATTTGTTTCCAAGATGTTTGTTGGTCTTCTTCAGTTTACGCTATAATCGCGTGTTTATTCCGAGTTGTGTCAAAGATGATTCGAGCATATTTGATTGAGTTGCAAGAAATACATCTTAAAACATAAATGTTTGATGCTATTCCACCAAAACAACCTTTTGGAATTATGAAATCCATATGAGAGAAGATTACAGCTTTCACGGCCCGAACTTCTATACTAGAAGTAAATTGAATAGTCACGTGGAGTTAGTATCCTAATGAGGGATCGTGCACTTTGTCATTGCACGTTTCGGAGTTCTGCTGTGCTTAATATGTTTCACGTGACGGTGCAATCGACTAACAGTATATCGAGCTTAATTTTGTTTCTCGATTTCTCCTTTTCAGCTGTGAAGTTCACCCATTGAACACGTTGGTAGTTTTTGCAGTATTTCGTAAAGATGAGTTAATGTTCAAACTTTTAGTTTATTTTTAGTTTCGATTTTTAGTTTTCCGCGCTATCCGTGTTTTTATGAGCTAGATTATATGAAACCTATGTTGTACTATATGCCACTGGAAGTAAATAAACTGTGGAGAAAGTGAGCCAAAACTGACAATTGTGAACTTTACAACCGCCTGAATTATAAATACGGTTTTCACACATTCTACATCACTACGATCTCCACTGGCATAATTCTTTTTTTTTCAGAACAACAGTTCTCAGAACAATTCAAGTCACCAGATACTGACTTTGATCTCTAAAACGCATCCTGTTGTTTTGCAATGATTTCAATTAAGATGAAGTCTTCTAATGTCTCTTTCTCTCAGCTCTTCATTTCCTATCATGGGAGCCACTCAATCAACCAGTCATCAGCAGAAAAAAGCAAAGGTACGGATTTGCAGGAATTTGACTATGTGTGAAAAACGTTTCATACAAATCTACAAGTTATCATGTGCGTCATGACAATTTCCTGATCATAATTTTCGTATTCTTTGTTTTATATTTTTCCTACTCAAACTCCAACAACAGTGATTCTATGCCATGTAAGAGTCCAAAATAGCATTAATTTGTTCCAAGGTAGCATACAAAATCATGGGGGGATGCTTTACGGCTTTTTCGACTGAATTGAACAGAGGTTAGATTCAGAAAACTTTGTACAACACATTTTTTGCAGGTCGAAAAATTGTTCCGTCAAAACAACCGAACGAGTCGCAGTCGAAGTTTGGATGTTCGTCAGGAGAGGAGACCCTCGCGACAACTTGGTGGTAGTAGCAGCGCCCGATTCCCCAAGAATAGATGTGTGAGGTCTATGGATGATGGAGGTTAGTTGTAAAATATTTTTTAAGAATATTTTAGCTATTTGGTACTCAAACTAAAGCGTGAATCGAATACAACCTGAGGTACAATTCAATAAAACACCGAGAAAAAAAAACAGCAAAAACATGAATAGATCAGATACATGGATGATGCAGGTCTGTTCAAAACAAATATCGTTCTCTCTTGCTCCTTTTCTCTTTCTCTCTATCACAATCTTTCTTCTCCCTTTATTTCTCTGTCCCTCTAAGTCTCTTCCTATCTCTCTCCATTTTTGCTCGCTCTGTTGATTAATAAACCATACAAAAAATAGTGTATGAGCATATATGTTTTGATTCAGAAACTTTTGCTCAAATAATTCTCAATTCCACATTCTGCGAATAGGCTATATTTGCGCTACATGTGTGGAAATTTGCTGAATATAACAACTTCGAAGTTCGTATTGGAACAATGCTGCAATGGAACGTTCGCTCAAAACGTAAAGATCTTAAACGTGCCATTAACGAATATTTACCACATTTTTGACAGAAATTAATTACTGCACTCCACTGATTCTTTTCATTCCATTCTACATTCTGCAAATAGGCTATATTTGCGCAACGTGTTTTCCCCTTCCTAATCGTGCTAATTGGCGTCGAGTCACACTGATCCAATCAAACTACTAGCACATTCGTTAAAAACAGAGAAACACGTCGGGTGACGTCATTAGCTTTCTTTCGGACGTACATGAAACTTATGACAAATATTATTTCACGTGAAACGTAAAATGATTACCAGAAAGTGTGCTCGTCATTACTAGTCGTTACTTTATGTCGAGAGATTTTGTACTTTAAAAACTTATGATGAATATAATTTCACGTATAGCGTGAAAAAATAGGATATATGGCGTTTCTCCTATTCGCCATAAAATACGCACAAATCATGTAATCGAGTACGTGTAGGAACAGTTGACGTAAATATTTCATAGTCTCTCTAGTAAATTTAACGAGGCGAAGTATTGATCCTATAACTGAAACATGTTATTTCAGTGAACGGCGCAGTTACCGGTTTGAACAAAGACGAAAAACGAATGATCGAGGTTGGTTCAAGTTGAATTTTTCTGTTCTCGGAAGATTTGTTTTCGAAAAGTAGAGAAAGTTGTCAAATGCTGATTATTGATATATTCTTAGTCTAGCTAGGACTGAATAATAGTAATAACCGAATTTAAGTTTTCCAACTACGAACGCAGCAGAGTGAAAGAAAGCAATCGTCATTACCTGAATATGATCAACTTGCATATTTACTTGCAGCGTTGTCCATCATTATGTTATCATTGTGTACTAGAAGTAAACCGAACAGTCACGTGAAGTTAGCATTCTAATGAGACATCGTCTACTTTCTCATTTCGCGTTTCTGAGTTCTGCTGTGTTCACCACGTTTTACGTGACTGTGCAATTGGCTAACGGTATATTATGTTTTCATTGTAGAATTTCTATTTTTTGCAGGTGTGCTGGTTCAAGTGTTCGCAGAAGCAGATCAAAAAATGTTCTGAGGACATTTTCATGGATATTTTGTTGACAGATGAGGAACTACTCACGTTGTTCAAATTGGTGGGGAATGACCACACGTTAATTTGGTTAATACAACACATAAAATGAATAGTCACGTAAATTTTACATTCTAATGAGAAAACGTGTGCTTTGTCATTGCAAGTTTCTGAGTTTTGCTATGTTCAACATGTTTTCCGTGACTGTGCATATGACTAACAATATAAGGGCTTAGGATAACTGTGAAGCTCTTGATAACAGTTTTGATGACAGCGTAGGATAACTGCGAAGTTTCATTTAAAGTAGAAAAATGCTCTCGAATCATACCAGAAAAAGTCAAAAAAGAATGAAGTTAGAGAATTTGATTGGTTCGACAAACCTGTTACTGATGTACCAAAATAATTCGAGAAAACAGATCAAACCGAGTATTTGAACTTTTTTTGTACAGGAAAACGTTCCGCCAAACAAAGTGAAGGAAAACGAGTACTTTAAATCTCACGCGAACAACTTTGCCATAGTTCTCAACCTTGTCGTTTCGAACTTCCAAGACAATATCGAAAAGGCCTGTGAAGCACTTCAAGTGAGTAAATATTCCGAGATTCAAAGACATTTGTCGAAATAGGAAGAAAAAACTGTAAGAGGTAGTTCGTCTGATATTTAAAGCAAAAAAGTCTACAAAGATCTTAATCAGGAGCAAATGGGCGACAAAAAATCATATATTTTCGTCTTTTCGAGTTTAAGTATCATTATCAGTTGTTAACAACAAAGTTCTAGAATGTAAAAAGGTACAATTGAATTCCAGACTCTTGGTCGACAACACGTAGCCCTACGATCACGTGGTTTCCAAACGATGTACTGGGATATTTTCACCGATTGCTTCGAGAGAAATCATCCACCGTCGTTCCGAAAAGACGCCGAACGGGAAGTGAGTTGAATTCATTGAATTTTATTTCACGTTTTCTCACTTTTCACGTGATCCCCTCATTGAGGTTTAGCTTGAGGTCATTAAGCTCAGCAAGCTACAAATCTTAGAATCAAACGGGATCTCGTCACAGATAAGGTATCCCATACGAGAGGATATGAGCTCATCTAAGTAGTTTGAACTTTACGAATCCCCACGAGAAAATAACAGGATGAAACTAAACACACAGCAAGAAAGCAACATACAAATCGTAGGCTTAACTTGGAAGGAGCAAACACTATAACATACAAAAACGAGGTAAATCTCGCTGAACCAACTTTTTATGGATCAACACGTATATTTTCTAAAATTCTTGATTCCGTGTTATTTTAGGCGTGGAGTCGGATGATACTGTTTATTTTGGCGCAGATGAAAATTGGTTACAGTCGAGGGATAATGGAAGAGAAACAACAAGAACAACGCCTTTTTGTACCACCTATCATATTACTGTAAATATATTGTTCACTAATGTATTTTCACTATTTTGTATAGTTTTGTGATGGTTTTATACAAAATGAGAAAGATTCACGAAGTGCACATGTATAGAATTACGATTGAAAATTTGCCCACAAACGGAAAGTTACAGGGGCGAAAACTCCGAGAAGAGATCACGTGAAAACATTCACGATTTTCACGTTCTACGTTACACTCTTATTGGCACATGAATAATTGCCGGGAGCTAATATAACTTCACCTCTGAAAGTTATATGCTTTTCATACGAGAGGAGAGGAGCATAGCTGAACTGATGTTAAAAAAAGAGTCCTTTTCTGATTTTGACTTTTTAGTTAACAATCTGACCCTATGGCAATTTAGAAACATATATCGAAGATATAAAGTTTTATGTATACATTTAGCTTCGTTCTCTCAGATAAGCGGCGTACGTTGATCTTCAAATTGGTGGGTTGCGAAATTGTGACTATTTCATTTCATATTCATTTTGTTTTTGTTTAGTTTTTTCTATGCTTAGCTAGGTAATACTCACCTAAAAACTTTATTTGTTTTTGTCAGAAGCGTTCGGGGACTACTGACGAAAACATCTTCGTCATTAAACGTCATAAATTTCCTTAGTTTCTGTTTGAAGACTATCCTTCAAACCATTCATTTTCTCGCGACCAGTTCAACAAGTAACTTGGACAATGGAAACTATTTTGTTGGTCCATTTGGATAACAAGGCAGAAGGTTCCCAGCACAAGAAGATGAAAACCTTGCCGTTTCCGACAGTATTTTCGTGTCAACTCAATTAGCATATGCGGCGCCGCTCACGTTTCACGTAAACACGAAAAGTCGCTGGCAGGAAACTTCATTTCAAGAGAAAACGCCCGTCCTTACGGCTGAGAGAGGTTGGTTGTGGGTTTCGAGTTGTTTTTGTTTATGTTTTATTTATTTTTGATTCATTGTAACTAAGTAATGCTAGGATTTTAGATTTAAGATCAAAATTTGAAATCGGTCGAAGTTGTGTTGATTGTTTCAATACTAGCACTGACTATTTAGGGAGATAGAAAGGGTTTGTGAATATACTGAAAGTAGTGAAATCGTCTCAAGAGAAATTTCGCATAAGAATTACCACTAAGTGGTAATTTGGCAATGCAATTCTCCATATTTTACATATCAGAAAGTGCCAGAAAATACCTTTTCGAAAAGCTCTCGAATAGCCAGATATTCTAATTCATCATTTCTTTCCAGTATGTTCCTTGAAGTCTCTTCTCTCTACTGTACCACTTCGAGAGTCTGAATTGTGACAGATTGCACCAGAGTTTGCGACGGTAGGGGAACCCTCGCCCTTAGACCGTACCGCTCTGGGGTATGGGCCCTGTGCTATGTGACTTGTCCCATTTTATGGGGTGAGACTCGGGACAAGACACCACCCGTTCCATACCTTTGGTCGGGTTATTGGTTAATAGGCCATGTCCTCTACCCATGTCTCAAACCATATCGGCAATCCGGATCAAATTGGGCTCTCATTTGTGGGAAGAATGAACGAGTGGCAATCACGGTGAGTTGTGACCGAATTCAAATTGTCGTTTGATGCGTCTTCCTGCCAGTTTTTTCTAGCTATATGAAACTGCAGTTCTTCTGTCTTCACTAGTTCTGTGAGCACTTTTCTCTCATCTCGAATCCTCAGCAAATAACCAGAAAGTTAGTTGACATTTTGATTCTCTAGAGTGCTAAACGGAATTGTTTTTCAGAGGTTGGAATTTCGCAAAGTGACATGGAAACTAAGTTGTTTTGACTCCTGAGTTCTTCTATGCGGGCCTGTTTCCCGGACTGGTTTCCAGGTAATTTGTCGTTTTTCTGTCGACATCTTTTCTTCCATTTAAGTAAGGGTTTTGAAAATATATTACCTATCTTCAACTGACTACAGAGACTGTTGACGATTTTCACTATAGTAACAGATGAATATACTCTGGACATTGATACATTTTTGTTTTTGTATGATATGTAAAGTTCGTAGTTGTACCAAAGTTCATAAATCTGTAGATTTCGTGCAACACGGATTGAAGTATTGTTAAATAGACCTAATTGTTTGTTTTCAGATTAGTCAACAATTTTTAATACTGATATTGCTCAGAATTCATTATGTAGTTTACCCTTCCCTTGCCCCTCCCTTCTTTGAATTGTGGTTTTTAACCCATTCCTTCATATCACTGATCTCGTTACACTAGCATAAATCGTATTATTTGCAGATTTGGTCCCACGATTGAAGAATCGCACTGGCAGAACTTGTCCGGAGACTCTGATGTCGAAGTGGTGCAGTGGTACTTGGCTCGCCTGCTGCGCACATAGTACTGGAACCCCACCAATGGACCAATTTCGAATCCCAACAATGGACCGAATAGTTTGGACAAAAAGCGAGGTATTATTTCTCTATGTTCAATTCACATTTGAAACAGAGATATTCTAAATGACGATGAGTGAATATGAATTTTTATTTATCTGCTAACTGTCATAAACCGCAGAAACTTCTGAATTTGAGAATCAAACCAAACTGTATTTACACAGCTGAAAATGTTGCTGTTGCATCCCGCTAGTATTTGAGATTTTCTAGATTTTCTGTGTGAAAACGCTTGTGTAAAAGACGCGCGACCAATATGTGTAATATAACATGATTTGTCAATTAATATGGTTTTCGGTAACGTTTTAGTTAAGGTCATCAACTAATAAGGTGACCTATGGTTACAGTCAATGTTCCCAGTTCCGTTGGCAGATGCGATAGACTGAATACAAGATTACCTGTTCAGACCTTTTCGTTTTCCTGTCAACTCAACGTTCACGAGAAGAGGCAGATACTTCTGGCAGGAAACTCCATTGGGAGGGAAAACCTTCATCAGTAGGGCTGCAAGAGGTTGGTTTTGGATTGGAGATTTGCTGACTATTTTAGTGCAAATCACCTGTCAACGGCTGCTAATTTGATGTTGAAGGTTCTCTTTGGGGAAAACGTGAATATCTCTAGTTTAGTTAGTGCGGAGATTCACATCATGTTGATGACCCGCTTATTTTATCCAATTAGAACTATATAAGACTTGTGGAGGTAGAAGTGTGAGAGAATGTAAAAATAGAACTGAAACGATACATGTCATGCCAATCAATTTTGCTGGCTTCGTTCCCCTCCTTGAGTCAAGTTTTCTTCATTACATGGACCACAATTAACCTATTGTAGGTATGTTGTAATGTTTTAAAACATTGTTTTTTTTGTATATTCGACATTAATTACATTTGCAAACTTGCATCCATTTCAGTTCCTCAAACTGTTATGCCAGTCTCCAATGTCGCACCCACGCACGAATCTCTCCAAATATCCAATGTCGCTGATCTCAGGTACGAACCCGCTATAAGGCACCACATCTTATTCTAAGGCTGAATTTGTGGATTTGAATGAGAAATTTCACCAAAAGTCGCTGCGTTCATACTTTGATTATCGTGAATTGAATTTAAAAGGTGGATCTTAGGATTCTTGAACTTTATGGGCTGTAAACCTATTGGATTCACTGGCTATCTTGTTCGTTGACGTAAAACCGTACATATCGTTTCCTGCGTTTCGTTCTAGTTGAATTTCTACACCGCCGTTATCGATGAGAAAAAAGTTTTTATTGTTTATTCTCTCCTAGGTTGTGGTTCTCCGCAACGTGCAGACGATAAACCTAATGTATTTTATTAACTAATAGAATTCCAATAACATCTATTTCAGTTTGCTAGAACCGAGTTCCAAACGGGACCAAAATATTCGAAAAGGGCAACAACATTGTACGAAGTGCACAAAGAATCTCTACAAATTTCAACGATGTTGAACATATCAGGTACGAACCCGCTACAAAGCTTTTTTTTGTAAATGGCTAGATTTGACTTTAGCATTGAAAATTTCACTAACAACTATCTAAAGCACCCAGAAAGATGGAGAGCAAACGTGCAAACACTCGCTACCGATCGGTAACAATGCTACTTGTTTTTAGCCTATCATCAGCATATCATCCTATCATTATTTTACCCATATTTCATTATGTAGAATGAACTAAAAAATTTCCTTATATCCCTATCCTTATTTCGATTATAAATTTCGTGTTCCAGTTTTTGGAGATTTCGGATGTGGATGGTTGAAGAACGCCAAGAAGTCAGGAGTCAAGAACGAACATCACAGTTTCATTCATCGCGATATCATTCGATTTTTGTTACCCGGCCCCATTGTTGCATTTGACCCGAGTTTTGGTACGGTACCCCATACCCCATCCCTAACCCGTCCCCACTTGTTGCATTTGACCCGTGTTTTGGTACCGTACCCCATACCCCCGTCCCTAACCCGTCCCCATTTGTTGCATTTGACCCGTGTTTTTGTACCGTACCCCATACCCCGTCCCTAACCCGTCCCCATTTGTTGCATTTGACACGTGTTTTGTTACCGTCCCCCATACCACGTCCCCAACCCGTCCCGATGCGTTAAATTTGACCCGTGTTTTGGTACCGTACCCAATACCCCGTCCTTAACCCGTCCCCATTTCTGGCATTTGACCCATGTTTTAGTACCGTACCCCATACAACCGTCTCTAACTCGTCTCCATTTGTTGCATTTAACCCGTGTTTTGGTACCGTACCCCATACCCCGTCCCTAACCCGTCCCCATTTGTTGCATTTGACCCGTGTTTTGGTACCGTACCCCATACCCCATACCCCGTCCCCATTCGTTGCATTTTACCCGTGTTTTGGTACCGTACCCCATACCCCGTCCCTAACCCGTCCCCATTTGTTGCATTTGACCCGTGTTCTGGTACCGTACCCCATACCCCGTCCCTAACCCGTCCCCATCTGTTGCATTTGACCCGTGTTTTGGTACCGTACCCCATACCCCCGTCCCTAACCCGTCCCCATTTGTTGCATTTGACCCGTGTTTTTGTACCGTACTCCATACCCCGTCCCTAACCCGTCCCCATTCGTTGCATTTGACCCGTGTTTTGGTACCGTACCCCATACCCCGTCCCTTACCCGTCCCCATTTGTTGCATTTGACCCGTGTTTTGGTACCGTCCCCCATACCCCGTCCCTAACCCGTCCCCATTTGATGCATTTGACCCGTGTTTTGGAACCGTACCCCATACCCCGTCCCCATTCGTTGCATTTGACCCGTGTTTTGGTACCGTACCCCATACCCCGTCCCTAACCCGTCCCCATTTGATGCATTTGACCCGTGTTTTGGAACCGTACCCCATACCCCATACCCCGTCCCCATTCGTTGCATTTGACCCGTGTTTTGGTACCGTACCCCATACCCCGTCCCTAACCCGTCCCCATTTGTTGCATTTGACCCGTGTTCTGGTACCGTACCCCATACCCGTCCCTATCCCGTCCCCATCTGTTGCATTTGACCCGTGTTTTTGTACCGTACCCCATACCCCGTCCCTAACCCGTCCCCATTTGTTGCATTTGACCCGTGTTTTTGTACCGTACCCCATACCCCGTCCCTAACCCGTCCCCATTTGTTGCATTTGACCCGTGTTTTGGTACCGTACCCCATACCCCGTCCCTAACCCGTCCCCATTTGTTGCATTTGACCCGTGTTTTGGTACCGTACCCCATACCCCGTTCCTAAGCCGTTCCCATTCGTTGCATTTGACCCGTGTTTTGGTACCGTACCCCATACCCGTCCCTAAGCCGTCCCCATTCGTTGCAGACCCGTGTTTTGGTACCGTACCCCATACCCCGTTCCTAAGCCGTTCCCATTCGTTGCATTTGACCCGTGTTTTGGTACCGTACCCCATACCCGTCCCTAACCCGTCCCGATTTGTTGCATTTGACCCGTGTTTTGTTACCGTACCCCATACCCCGTTCCTAACCCGTCCCCAATTCTGGCATTTGACCCGTGTTTTGGTACCGTACCCCATACCCCGTCCCTAACCCGTCCCCATTTCTGGCATTTGACCCGTGTTTTGGTACCGTACCCCATACCCCGTCCCTAAGCCGTCCCCATTCGTTGCATTTGACCCGTGTTTTGTTACCGTGCCCCATACCTCGTCCCTAACCCGTCCCCAATTCTGGCATTTGACCCGTGTTTTGGTACCGTACCCCATACCCCGTCCCTAAGCCGTCCCCATTCGTTGCATTTGACCCGTGTTTTGGTACCGTACCCCATACCCCGTCCCTAAGCCGTTCCCATTCGTTGCATTTGACCCGTGTTTTGGTACCGTACCCCATACCCCGTCCCTAACCCGTCCCCATTTGTTGCATTTGACCCGTGTTCTGGTACCGTACCCCATACCCCGTCCCTAACCCGTCCCCATCTGTTGCATTTGACCCGTGTTTTGGTACCGTACCCCATACAACCGTCTCTAACTCGTCTCCATTTGTTGCATTTAACCCGTGTTTTGGTACCGTACCCCATACCCCCGTCCCTAACCCGTCCCCATTTGTTGCATTTGACCCGTGTTTTTGTACCGTACTCCATACCCCGTCCCTAACCCGTCCCCATTCGTTGCATTTGACCCGTGTTTTGGTACCGTACCCCATACCCCGTCCCTTACCCGTCCCCATTTGATGCATTTGACCCGTGTTTTGGAACCGTACCCCATACCCCGTCCCCATTCGTTGCATTTGACCCGTGTTTTGGTACCGTACCCCATACCCCGTCCCTAACCCGTCCCCATTTGTTGCATTTGACCCGTGTTCTGGTACCGTACCCCATACCCCGTCCCTAACCCGTCCCCATCTGTTGCATTTGACCCGTGTTTTGGTACCGTACCCCATACAACCGTCTCTAACTCGTCTCCATTTGTTGCATTTAACCCGTGTTTTGGAACCGTACCCCATACCCCGTCCCCATTCGTTGCATTTGACCCGTGTTTTGGTACCGTACCCCATACCCCGTCCCTAACCCGTCCCCATTTGTTGCATTTGACCCGTGTTTCGGTACCGTACCCCATACCCGTCCCTAACCCGTCCCGATTTGTTGCATTTGACCCGTGTTTTGTTACCGTACCCCATACCCCGTTCCTAAGCCGTTCCCATTCGTTGCATTTGACCGGTGTTTTGGTACCGTACCCCATACCCCGTCCCTAACCCGTCCCCATTTTTTGCATTTGACCCGTGTTTTGTTACCGTGCCCCATACCCCGGCCCTAACCCGTCCCCATTTCTGGCATTTGACCCGTGTTTTGGTACCGTACCCCATACCCCGTCCCTAACCCGTCCCCATTTGTTGCATTTGACCCGTGTTCTGGTACCGTACCCCATACCCGTCCCTATCCCGTCCCCATCTGTTGCATTTGACCCGTGTTTTTGTACCGTACCCCATACCCCGTCCCTAACCCGTCCCCATTTGTTGCATTTGACCCGTGTTTTGGTACCGTACCCCATACCCCGTCCCTAACCCGTCCCCATTTGTTGCATTTGACCCGTGTTTTGGTACCGTACCCCATACCCCGTTCCTAAGCCGTTCCCATTCGTTGCATTTGACCCGTGTTTTGGTACCGTACCCCATACCCGTCCCTAAGCCGTCCCCATTCGTTGCATTTGACCCGTGTTTTGGTACCGTACCCCATACCCCGTTCCTAAGCCGTTCCCATTCGTTGCATTTGACCCGTGTTTTGGTACCGTACCCCATACCCGTCCCTAACCCGTCCCGATTTGTTGCATTTGACCCGTGTTTTGTTACCGTACCCCATACCCCGTTCCTAAGCCGTTCCCATTCGTTGCATTTGACCGGTGTTTTGGTACCGTACCCCATACCCCGTCCCTAACCCGTCCCCATTTTTTGCATTTGACCCGTGTTTTGTTACCGTGCCCCATACCCCGTCCCTAACCCGTCCCCATTTCTGGCATTTGACCCGTGTTTTGGTACCGTACCCCATACCCCGTCCCTAAGCCGTCCCCATTCGTTGCATTTGACCCGTGTTTTGTTACCGTGCCCCATACCTCGTCCCTAACCCGTCCCCAATTCTGGCATTTGACCCGTGTTTTGGTACCGTACCCCATACCCCGTCCCTAAGCCGTCCCCATTCGTTGCATTTGACCCGTGTTTTGGTACCGTACCCCATACCCCGTCCCTAAGCCGTTCCCATTCGTTGCATTTGACCCGTGTTTTGGTACCGTACCCCATACCCCGTCCCTAACCCGTCCCCATTTGTTGCATTTGACCCGTGTTCTGGTACCGTACCCCATACCCCGTCCCTAACCCGTCCCCATCTGTTGCATTTGACCCGTGTTTTGGTACCGTACCCCATACCCCGTCCCTAACCCGTCCCCATCTGTTGCATTTGACCCGTGTTCTGGTACCGTACCCCATACCCCGTCCCTAACCCGTCCCCATCTGTTGCATTTGACCCGTGTTTTGGTACCGTACCCCATACCCCGTCCCTAAGCCGTCCCCATTCGTTGCATTTGACCCGTGTTTTGGTACCGTACCCCATACCCCGTCCCTAACCCGTCCCCATTTGTTGCATTTGACCCGTGTTCTGGTACCGTACCCCATACCCCGTCCCTAACCCGTCCCCATCTGTTGCATTTGACCCGTGTTTTGGTACCGTACCCCATACCCCGTCCCTAACCCGTCCCCATCTGTTGCATTTGACCCGTGTTTTGGTACCGTACCCCATACAACCGTCTCTAACTCGTCTCCATTTGTTGCATTTAACCCGTGTTTTGGTACCGTACCCCATACCCCCGTCCCTAACCCGTCCCCATTTGTTGCATTTGACCCGTGTTTTTGTACCGTACTCCATACCCCGTCCCTAACCCGTCCCTAACCCGTCCCCATTCGTTGCATTTGACCCGTGTTTTGGTACCGTACCCCATACCCCGTCCCTTACCCGTCCCCATTTGTTGCATTTGACCCGTGTTTTGGTACCGTCCCCCATACCCCGTCCCTAACCCGTCCCCATTTGATGCATTTGACCCGTGTTTTGGAACCGTACCCCATACCCCGTCCCCATTCGTTGCATTTGACCCGTGTTTTGGTACCGTACCCCATACCCCGTCCCTAACCCGTCCCCATTTGATGCATTTGACCCGTGTTTTGGAACCGTACCCCATACCCCATACCCCGTCCCCATTCGTTGCATTTGACCCGTGTTTTGGTACCGTACCCCATACCCCGTCCCTAACCCGTCCCCATTTGTTGCATTTGACCCGTGTTCTGGTACCGTACCCCATACCCGTCCCTATCCCGTCCCCATCTGTTGCATTTGACCCGTGTTTTTGTACCGTACCCCATACCCCGTCCCTAACCCGTCCCCATTTGTTGCATTTGACCCGTGTTTTGGTACCGTACCCCATACCCCGTCCCTAACCCGTCCCCATTTGTTGCATTTGACCCGTGTTTTGGTACCGTACCCCATACCCCGTTCCTAAGCCGTTCCCATTCGTTGCATTTGACCCGTGTTTTGGTACCGTACCCCATACCCGTCCCTAAGCCGTCCCCATTCGTTGCATTTGACCCGTGTTTTGGTACCGTACCCCATACCCCGTTCCTAAGCCGTTCCCATTCGTTGCATTTGACCCGTGTTTTGGTACCGTACCCCATACCCGTCCCTAACCCGTCCCGATTTGTTGTATTTGACCCGTGTTTTGTTACCGTACCCCATACCCCGTTCCTAAGCCGTTCCCATTCGTTGCATTTGACCGGTGTTTTGGTACCGTACCCCATACCCCGTCCCTAACCCGTCCCCATTTTTTGCATTTGACCCGTGTTTTGTTACCGTGCCCCATACCCCGTCCCTAACCCGTCCCCATTTCTGGCATTTGACCCGTGTTTTGGTACCGTACCCCATACCCCGTCCCTAAGCCGTCCCCATTCGTTGCATTTGACCCGTGTTTTGTTACCGTGCCCCATACCTCGTCCCTAACCCGTCCCCAATTCTGGCATTTGACCCGTGTTTTGGTACCGTACCCCATACCCCATCCCTAAGCCGTCCCCATTCGTTGCATTTGACCCGTGTTTTGGTACCGTACCCCATACCCCGTCCCTAAGCCGTTCCCATTCGTTGCATTTGACCCGTGTTTTGGTACCGTACCCCATACCCCGTCCCTAACCCGTCCCCATTTGTTGCATTTGACCCGTGTTTTGGTACCGTACCCCTTACCCGTCCCTAACCCGTCCCCATTTGTTGCATTTGACCCGTGTTTTGGTACCGTACCCCATACCCGTCCCTAACCCGTCCCGATTTGTTGCATTTGACCCGTGTTTTGTTACCGTACCCCATACCCCGTCCCTAACCCGTCCCCATTTCTGGCATTTGACCCGTGTTTTGGTACCGTACCCCATACCCCGTCCCTAACCCGTCCCCATTTGTTGAATTTGACCCGTGTTTTGGTACCGTACCCCATACCCCATACCCCGTCCCCATTCGTTGCATTTGACCCGTGTTTTGGTACCGTACCCCATACCCCGTCCCTAACCCGTCCCCATTTGTTGCATTTGACCCGTGTTTTGGTACCGTACCCCATACCCCGTCCCTAACCCGTCCCCATCTGTTGCATTTGACTCGTGTTTTGGTACCGTACCCCATACCCCGTCCCTAACCCGTCCCCATTTGTTGCATTTGACCCGTGTTTTGGTACCGTACCCCATACCCCGTCCCTAACCCGTCCCCATCTGTTGCATTTGACTCGTGTTTTGGTACCGTACCCCATACCCCTCTACCCTCCCGCCTCCATTTGTTGCATTTAACCCGATTTTTTGTACCGTACCCCATACCCGATACCAGCATCATGACCCTGCCCCCATGTGTTGCATTTGACCCTAGTTTTGCTACCGTACCCATAATTTCGGAGCTTGCGATTCAACACAAACTGTATTCATCGAAATATGTCAGACAATTTGGTGTGTGAGATAGTGAACGAACTTTACAACGGGAGTATAATTATTCAATTCAAGAAATTATAGCGGTAAGTTTTGTTCGGGTTTTTCTGGTAATTCACTTCTTTTTTTGTAATCGCGCGCAGCGCGAAGCGCTGTGCGAGATTTGTCTTTGGTTCGGCTAATGCGCGCTTTCATTTTTTTAGTTCACCCTCAAAAAGGCCCAAACGTGCAAATCAAAACTATTTATGATTTGTTGATATTTCATGGCATATTTACAAGCTATGTTCAAAATTTGAACAAAATTGATTAAGTTTAAGCCGAGTTATGACGTTATGCGCTTCATGCAGACCGCCAACTTCCGCCGTGTGTGTGTGTGTGTAGTGTGTGTGTGTGTGAACGCACTTCTGGGAAATTTTTATGTGTGAACCGATTTGACTGAAAATTGGGGACACGACAGATGTCCCACTCAAACCTTGGGGGCGCAAACTTTTTTTTCGAAAAAAATTATTTTTCATCAAGTTATAGGTCTTTGAAAATGTCTCTGCGTCTCTTCATTTTGTGCACTCTCTCGCCCTCTCTGTCAGGGTGAATCAAATTGCGTTATAACAGCTCAGTCCTAACCAATTCAAGTAAAATTTGAAGTATGATACCACGACATGAACTGACATCGATTTAGATGTAAGTCTTCTACTGATGACGTCATCGAGGATTCTGGAGCTCGGATGACGTCATTTTTGAAAAGTGCAAAGTTGACGTCACATATATTTTTAAATGATGGTAATATCTTAGAAAGGGTCAATTAACGGTGAAACTCAATCTAAGAGTGACGTATTCTGGGATTCTGGAGACCAGATGACGTCATTTTTGAAAAGTGCAAAGTTGACGTCACATATATTTTCAAATGCTGAAAATGTCTTAGAAAAGGTCAATTAACGGTGAAACTCAATCTAAGAGTGACGTATTCTGGGATTCTGGAGACCAGATGACGTCATTTTTGAAAAGTGCAAAGTGGACGTCACATTTTCAAATGCTGAAAATATCTTAGAAAGGGTCAATTAACGGCGAAACTCAATCTAAGAGTGACGTATTCTGGGATTCTGAAGACCAGATGACGTCATTTTTGCAAAGTGCAAAGTTGACGTCACATATATTTTCAAATGCTGAAAATATCTTAGAAAGGGTCAATTAACGGTGAAACTCAATCTAAGAGTGACGTATTCTGGGATTCTGAAGACCAGATGACGTCATTTTTGAAAAGTGCAAAGTTGACGTCACATATATTTCAAGTGCTGAAAATATCTTAGAAAGGGTCAATTAACGGTGAAACTCAATCTAAGAGTGACGTATTCTGGGATTCTGAAGAACAGATGACGTCAACTTTAAAAAAAATTAACGTGAAATATGTTTTCGAATGCTGGAAGTTTCTTAAAAATGGTCAATTCACGATGAAACTACATTCAAACATGACGTATTCTGGGATTCTGAAGGGCAGATGAAGTAAGTTTCTAGAACTGCAATGTTGACGTCATATTTTTTTTTTCCGAATGATGGTAATACTTGACAAGTGGTTCATTAAGAAAACAATTTTATCTGCACCGTACAGATCAAACCACATACCTACGGCATGTATACAAAAAGAGAAAAATTCATGAAAAAGTGGGGGCCCAACGAATGTAAGATTTGTCTTCTGCTGTGCGCCCCTTAGACAACTACTCTCAAATGGAACAGCTACTGCTACAAAAAACGAAAAATACTAATATACTCAAGTATAACTGTTCATTACAAACATACAAAAGTCGTAAAATATTTTCTCAAACCTGTAAACTAGAATCTACAAATTACAGATGTTAACTCAACGTACTCAATTATAGAGTTCCTGGTTTTTAACACAATGGTTGGCATTTTTTGTCATTACTTCAATTCTAGGTGCTATAACGTTTGTCATATTATTCAAAAGTTGTTCTCTCTTTCGCAGCTGTGACTTGTAGATTCTAGTTTACAGGTTTGAGAAAATATTTTACGACTTTTGTATGTTTGTAATGAACAGTTATACTTGAGTATATTAGTATTTTTCGTTTTTTGTAGCAGTAGCTGTTCCATTTGAGAGTAGTTGTCTAAGGGGCGCACAGCAGAAGACAAATCTTACATTCGTTGGGCCCCCACTTTTTCATGAATGTATGTTTCAAAAACCTAAATGATTAGTTCCAAAACAGAGAATCACAGATCTCTCCGTTTATGAGATGTCGCAACAAAGTTGAATCACCGCGTTTATTACCACTAAACGTTCTCCATCGAAAATACTTTCAGATCGAATTTCAAGGTTTATAGGCTTTAACCACAATTAAACTTCCGTATGTGTTGGAATGAAAATGTTCGAATTCGCGCTGTGGAGTTTCACATCCGACTGGCAACGCTGATGGAAAAACACCACAAGTATTTTCCGATGTTTTTCCTAAAATACGACGTGTCCTGTACCAAACAGAAAAAAACTTCGAAAACCTACTTGAAAGTGTTCTGGGACATTTCCATCGATCAGAAAAGATGTTTGTAATATAGTTTTGGTTTTCAGAAGAATTGCTTGATATTCAGGACAATTAGACAATACAATAAAACGTCTATTCTTGAAAGATAAATTATATGGACTATTATGGAAACATGACTGTTACTGAGAGGTTCAATTTATGTAAGGTGAGTTTCTAATTTTGGCAGTTGCTTGAAATTGCGAAAACACAGAAGAAACAGTTCCTCATTGATCATTTAAACATTCCATTTTTTGTACCTGATATTTCTTCCACCATAATAAACCGTAACACCTGAATGTAATTTCACTTCCTTTTAGTGTTTTTCTAACTATAACGATCTGAACCATCCAATTCCCAGTTTTTCTAGTAGTTTTGCGCGCTTTTCTCACTTATGGCCACGTTTTTCACCTAAAACAACAGTTTCGGGAACGGCGACACCTAAATGGGACATTGTTTCGGAACCTATTAGTGCATCTGCTGTTGTCGTTTTTCTGCATTTCACTGCCAGAATGTGGTTTGGGTGCGGTCACCCGTTTTCTATTAAAGAGACGGTGAAAGGGTCGTCATAAAATCTGAGAGAAACACCGCGGCGCCAAATCGAAACAGTTCTCGAATTATGTGGACGATCGTGTGGGTGATGGGTGAGTTGTTATTTCACCTGTAGGCGCGCAAAACGGGAAATACGTTGGATTGTACAGCGATGAAATACACATCGACTTTTTTACGTGGAACGTGATTGTTCTACTAAGTGAACTATTCACTAAAAGCAGTCGTGGTAGTCACGTGCAACAAGAGACACTTCAGTTATCGAATTATGTGGACGCTCGTGTGGGTGATGGGTGAGTTGTTGTTATTTTATATAGTAAAAAGACTCGCAAAACGTATAGAATACGTCTTACGACGATAAATGCAAATTTGAATTTTTAAATTATTTACTATACGTACACGAAGAGTCACGAATAACGTTAGGAGCAATCAGAAATCGGCAGTTCACTACTGTAGTTCAGGAGTTACAATTTCTCCTATGTGTTACCTGATCAGTCAATTCTCGGAAAGTGGTTCTGATAGATTATTCTTCGTTTCCGGCACGTTCTTATACTACACGGAAATCAAATAGTTAAATATGTGTAGTTAGCATTCTAATGAGGCATCGTGCACTTTGTCATTGCACATTTCTGAGTTCTGCTGTGTTTAACATGTTTCACGTGACTGTTTACGTTGTGTTTAATGAAATCGCCAGATGGAACAAAACAATAATTTAAAATAACCATTCTCCTCTTATTTGAGAACTAAAATTGAGAATACGTCGCAAAAACCGAGTGCTATCATGTGTTACACTGTATGGTATGGTTCTCCTGCGACAATTAGCAATAAGGTATGCTAGCACTGCAGGTGGCACTGCAGGTGCTTATTGAACCGAGATAACTAGTGTTAAAGAGTGCGCAAACCTAAGAGACGCCGAGTACTTTTCCACACAACGAAATCCTCTATTCCAATAACTAGTATTCTGTACAATAGAATCTTAGAAAAATTAAGTACAACCGTATATGAAAACTACACTACGTTCACTTCTATTAATGATTGAAACCATTTGTTTGAATTGAATACTCGATATCACGCACTGTCATACTAACACTGTTGCAGTGGCTGTTTCTGGTGCGCTCGCACTTCAAAACTGTGAAAACACTCCAAGGGGAGAAGTTAAGGTGAGGTCTTTTCAGTTTTATGAAAAAGCTAGGGTAATTTGCGAAACGTTGTAGTACAACTTAGAATACTTCATTGACTCATGCAAACATATTCATGTATATATTATACCTGTCATAAGTTTTAAGTTCTAATGTTATCCCATGTTACTGAACATTGATGCAATTAGTGTGGTCACAAAACAAAGTCATCCAATCATCAATTGAAAAATAAAATCAAAAATATGATTAAAAAACTTGATGGAATTTCCCTTGTTTTAAGAATGACTAAATTGAAGTTATTGTAGTTCAGTGGTTACGGAATTCGAACGAAACACAGCGAGATCAAACTATACACACCACAGATCAAAACAACTAGCACCGTTTAACCCTGTATTTGCTAAATGATTGTAAACTTTCAGTTCTACTTCGATACTCTCGCTCACACCTGCTTTGCTCTACCGGTCGATTGTACTTCATCGGTTCAAGTTTCCAACAAGCTGTACAAAACGGAAGAAGAATGCACCATGGAAAACATGGGTACGTTCGTGTGCTTAGTGTCATAATTTGGTTAATTTTCTGAAAGTAGTATCAATAAACTTAGTATTATTCAGTAGTCAGTAGTGCTCCAATAACTCAGAAATTGAAACTGAGATTCCAGTAAGTGTTAGAAATCTGATTTCAAAATACCAAAAGTGATTACGGTGAAGAAGTGTTACTTCCAGTTAGCATGAAGCTTCCACAAGTAAACTTCGATTTATATCTTTATTTGAGTCCAAACTAATCAGATATCACATTTTTTTTGATTAGGATTTCGATGTATATTCAAAAACAGAGTAACCAGTTCGTTTTTAGTACGACGGTGGAAAAGTTTTCAACTGAGTTGCGGTGGATATCAAAGGCTGGCGGTGTACAGAAGGTCGAATGTGAGTGCTGCTTTGCTTTCCAATCGTTCTCATTGCTGATTGAATATTAGACGTTTTAAAGTTGATTGATGGTGCTAGCTCATGAAATTTCTGGTTTGATGCATCACGTTCCGATCCTGTTTATTACATTCTCAGTTCATACGAAATAAACTAGGAATATTACTACTCAAAACCAGGAAATCGATTGCTTATTCGCAGGGAGATATGGTTCCCTACATTTTCTCCTCTTCCCTGTGCCATTCTCGGTCAAAGTCCGAGATTTGCAACAAAGATGAATCTTGTTATACTCACTCTGGATTCGGATACTGTTGTCACAACAGAGCATTCGAGGGAGAGGGGCCATGTGAGTTCCAAACAGATCATAAGCTTTTTGCTGTTACCTCAGTTCTCTCAACAGTTTTGCGAAGAAAGTCTAATGACTAGTACTTTTTATCTTTCCATGTGTCGATTTCAAGACGCTCACATTCAAACTTTGAAAACATGTGAAAAATGAACAAAACTAGGAAATTTTGCTTTTTGTAGTTGGGTTCAATGTGGTTTCCAGAATTGAAATTGAACGTTTACAGCGAGTGGCCTGTTCAACTTTACCGGAATGGGTGGTAAGAACAACTTCATGGTTCGGAAGACGGTCACGGTAGCACCAGCTCCGATTCCGTTTGACTGCAATGTGAACGGAGACAGGGGAGAGGTTGAGGTGAGATAGTAGGCCAAACTCATATAATGAAAATGGTTCGAAAACTATAATTATTTATAATTTCTTATTATCTCAATCACTCTGGACACAAACCCAAAAAGAAAAAACAGAAAAGGGAGACATATAGAGTGAGACGAGTAATTATGATCTGGCTCACTTTTTGCACGTATATCATGTGTTTTAGTTCACTAGAGTATCTGCCACGGTCAGTTGGAACATAGCGTTTTATTATTTGAATAGAATGGAAACAAAGTTATATGAATCGTTTAGTGGTATGTCGAGAATGCAATGGCGTGTGTCAGTCGCAGAAAGTACTGTTCTACACCTGGGTTTGACAGAAACGTGAGCGAAATCACGTACAGAACCCAGCAGGAGTGTATGGACGCCAATCGACGTAAGTTTGAAGTTATCATACTAGGGTTGTTAATCGAGTTCAAAATTCCGAGTTTTCGAGTTTTCGAGTTTTAGAGTTTTGGGAAATTTTGAGTTCTCCAGTTTTTGCGTTATCGAGTTCGACTCGACTCGAAAATTTTCGAGTTTTTTCGAGTCGAGTCGTATTTCGAGTTCGACTTAAACAACCATATATCATACCCCACTGCGTTTGTAGTTTGATGCAGTTTCTTTTCGATCAAAACTAGTACAATATAACGTGTAGCTAGTTTTCACTACAGACCTGGCTACGGTAGTCCTCTATGCTCTATTTTCGATTACACCTTTCTAGACACTCCGGTTTTCCGAAGATTTTCTCAGATTTAAAATCACAAAAAGTAATAAACAAACTAGACACGTGTTCGAAAAACTCTTTATCTCGTGCTCTGTTCTCTTATAAAGTTTACTATCAATAATTTCAGCAAACCTCAAAATGACGTATCGTCTGACCTGTGCATCAGGATACTCGCCGGTGAAGCAGGGAAACTACTTAGTTTTCAAGTAAGTTCGGAAAAAATCGCTATCATATGGGGTTCTTATTATCAAACGCAGGCCTAAACGGTGTAGGTCGCTCAACCCCGCTTTGTTTTCGGTTTGATCCCGTTTTTTGTTTAATCTCTTGAGAAACGTCGTGTTTCAAGTTCACACCACAACAAATATTTGTTTACCTCGTATACCTACTGTACCGAAACCGATTCCAGTTGTCTGGTCAGGAACGCGGTTTCTGGGGTATAATTGCCAACGGAAAGGCGTGAGGGTACTGTATATCTCATTTTTCGATGTGTACGCACACATGTCTTTGATTACGACGCTTGCCCGTTATGTGCTCCAATAGCGTAGTGGTATGCGCCCTGCTACAAACTTTTGCTCGCAGGTTCGATTCCGGCGAGAGACAGAATTTTATAAATTTGGCACCTACTATACCAAAAGTCCAAAACGGCGAACTTTGTTTGTACTTTGTACACTTCATAACACATACTTTTCCAAACACAGAATTTATCCAGAACGATAAGATCAATGCACTCGGGAGTTGTTTTATACAATTGAGATAAAATAACTAGATGGGAAAGAAGAAGTCTATTCCTCCTCCTCTTCCTCTTCCTCATCGTCTTCTCCGTATTCCTCCTCGTAGGCCTTCGATTCCGCCGCCTGGAAAGTGGTCATTTATAAGAACTGTGAAACATTTGAGTTCGAACTTTGGCGAAGTTGATCAATAGTATTTGTAAAAAATTTCAGCTCACGAATTCAGCTCACGTTTCCGGTGATACAAACTGGCATTATGGCCATTGTTTGTTCGTTGATTTGCAATAAGTAATTGTATTCGGCGTACCTAGATAGAACAGAATCAATTATGAAAAATGCATTTCTGTGTTTTCTCTCATCGTCGTTTCTCAATTTTCGTTTCCTAACAATTAGAAGTATTCGGGAATCATATTTTGAACTCACATCAAGTTCTTCTTGGATCTCGTGCTCGTATTTGGCGATGATTTTCTCGAATATCGTGGGCGGGGGAGGGACTCCGGGGAAGCAAGGGAAGGCGTTTTTCTGCAGCAAAAATAAGACTAATTCGTAGTTTGGGTCAAATTTGTTATTAGGATTTGTAGCTTGGTTTGGTTTTCGAACATCATGTTATCTTGTATGAATTCATGACTTTCAGCTGGTTTTAAAAGGGTAAAACGAGAACCAAACATTACTATTTCCAGTATTTGTGAGTGCTTCACATTGAATAACATGAAAAGTACCAAAAAGTTCTCCAAAATAGTTTTAGATTGCGTGATACTTAAAGTCTCGAATTAATAGAAGGTGTGAACTCACGGTCTCGTAGACTAATCTGCGCTCCTTGAAGTTGCGTCGGTCGATCTGTCTGTCGTATTTGGAGGCGATTTGGATCTTTTTCTGAAACAAACAGTAAAATTAATTATATTCAAAGACATGTTCACGTGAGCTTGCGGCCACACTGGATCACGTATAATTTGTGAAACCAACTTGAAAACACGACATTCATCATGTTATTACTCTTATTTCGTGCTAAAGCGCAATAATGCATACAAAAACTAAGGGCTGTCTTGCCTAATTTGAAGACTTGTATGTGATTCGAGTCGATCGAGATAAAGTAGTGTATAGTTATCCTGTTCTCACCAATTCCTTTTTTGAGTCAACCAGTCAAGTAAACCTAATAACCAACCGGGTGGCGTCCCTCTCCCTCTCCGGCATCGGCTCCGGCCTTGCTGTTGTTGGCACGGGCGACTTGACGAGATCGCTCGTTCAACTCACGCAGCTGAAACAATTGTACAATTGTAGATCAAACTTTTTTAGTTAATAGAAAAACTGTATACTCACATATCGAAAACCATGATTGCTTTAAGAAGTAACTGGATTTGGTGAAACACCTAGCACCTACTTGATAGCCGTTTTGTGACAGTAGAGTACGTTTGCGATTGTTTCCGATTGTTTCATGTAAACGGTGAAAGCTTTTCCGACATTAGGTTTTTGCCTCTATATTAGATAACGTTCTTACAGTCTCGAGAATAAAAATTGAAACACTACTTACATCGTATACTTGACGCTCGTGCTTCTTCTCCAAATCGTACTTTACGGTCTCGATTTTGCAAATTCTCTGGTGCAGCTCCTTGATCTTGGCCTTGAGGTCTGCGGGCAGGATGCCGGCAACATCTGGGATTCCCTTGGTGATGGCCAGCATGAAGACCTAAAAATTGGTTTGAACATTTTATTCGATGAACTCAAAAAATAAAAATATTATGGAAGAACAACGTAGCTAGATTTCTCCTAGTCAAACCTTTAGTAAAGCGACACGATAATCTATTGAGACACGTTTCATGCTACACTTGACATTGTATGACGTTCATTAACGTGTTAGGTAACCGTTCTCTACTGTTAAAAGAGGTAAATATCTCAGAAAGGTTTTTGCGCATTGACTCTGTAAAAAACGGCACATGTTCTCCCCCGAAAGATCCATGACAACCTTAATAAGCATACAATTTTAATCAAAACTTGTATTTTAAAACATGTTTTTTAAAGTTCTAAAACAAACCTGCTTGGCCTCTTCCTGCTGTTCCTTGGTCATTCCCATTTCTTGCTTAGCCTGCACGATGTTTCCGAACTTGTCTCCCTTGTCTTGCTTTTGGATGACAAAGTTTCTGAAATTTAATATGTTTCACACCTGTTTCAGCAGACCGAGCTCAATCAGTCAATCGTGCCAGTCCGCCAAAAGTTTTTGTCTCGTTTTTTCTTAGAACTGCTATTGACTTAAAAGGCGAACCTTGAATTTGAACTCTCCTAGAGGGAAACACTGCAGGAAAGAAAGTTCCGAGTAGGTTGTAAGGTTTTTAAGTTGTATCAATTAGTCTTCATGCTCTTTGACCTACCTGCCACCACCGGGTGCTCCCTGTCCGAACGGGGCTCCAGCCAGTTGGGCTCTCTTCATCTTCTCTTCTTCCTTCTTCTTCTTTTCTTCCTCCATGCGCGCGCGGCGGGCTTCCTAAGCAAAACAAAATAATTAAGCTAACAAATTTGATAATTGTAAAGTTTACTCAAACATTTTCAAAAAGTGGTTCTTTCATTATCATAATGCGTCTTTTTCTCAGATACGCTCGAACAAGAACTTAAAAAAACCGTATCTAATGCTACATGTTAATTCCAAGTAACACGTGTCTTACACGTGATTGAAACGTGTTTGACTGATACTTGCTTCCTCCTGTTTTCTCGTCATAGGTTCTCTCTCTCGCTTTCTCTCTCTCTCTCTCTCTCTCTCTCTCTCTCTCTCTCTCTCTCTCTCTATATATACCTATCTCTCTCTCTCTCTCTCTCTCTCTCTTCTCTCTCCATCTCAAAATGTGTGTCTACATTATGCTTACCTCCTCCTGTCTTCTTCTCTCCTCGTCGGCTCTCTTTCGCTCTGCTGCCTCCAACTCTTCCTGCTCTCTCTCCAGACGACGCTTCTCCTGCTTCTCCTTCAGCATGCGGAGTTCGTCTTCTTCCTAAAACGAACTTTCATTAAGGTTGTAGTTTTCTGTTATTCTGCAAAAGTTGTCTATCTTGAAGACAATATGCAATAACGTTAACGATATGTTAACGATATGTCACAAAAAAGTTTGGTTTTTATAAATACTTTGGTATACATAATTTGGTATAACCGTATCATACTTTTATATGATACGGTTGAAACTACAAAGTCAGAAAACTCCTTGAATGTTCGGGTTCTACAGTTCCGCTTCGGTACTGTTTCAAACATTTTCCTAAATCACAAATCTGACCTTTGATCTTTCCATCTTTCTCTTCTCCTCGTAGTTCTCCAACATGGCGTCGTCATCGTCATCGTGACGTTTCTTGGCAGCCTGAATCGTTTTTTCTAAGTTTTGATACTAGCCAAATTCAAAATACAAGTGTGTAACGTGAAATTTCATATAGAAACTACTCATTGGTCGATTTTCTTCAAGTTTTCTAGGTAAAGTTCCCATTTTCAGCTCAGAAATTCACAGTTTTCAAAGGTTTGCCGACTGTATTCTGAGCGAACACTAGATCTCTCAATTTGTTTCAAACCAACTTTATGTTTTGTTTCACCCAATAAGTAACAGAAACAAACCAGCATGGCCTTTTCCGCCTCATTTAAGTTCTCTTCTCCTCCCTCCGCGCTCTCGGACACGCGAGCGGCGCTGAATATAGGAATTTAAATATGCTTTAAGCTTTTCGAAACAATACTTTCATCGGACAAATATTGATTGATGCATGCTCAGGTGAGCCTGTGTTTTAGAAAAGTAATTTTTTTCCCGGGTTCTGGATATAGGCGTAGCAATTGAGGTGTTATAGTCTTTTCCATTCCTACTGAGACTCCTACAGTAGGATTTCAAAACTTCCAAGCCGCTTTGCTCACTTACTTTTGATCGGAGAAGTTGAGGATTTTCGTACCTCATTCTCCTTCTCAGGTAGAGTAAATATACGAGAGGATTTTCCATGAACTACATTATCAGCTTCACAACAGCCTTCGGAAAGTTTGTAAGGTTACTGTAGGAGTCTCAGTTGGAATGGTTAGAACTATAACTCATGCGTGATACTTTATTATTAGCTACATGTTTATGGTAGTCATGTTATAGTTCAGTTAGAGCGAAAATCATCAGGTATATAACCCTTCCATGTTAGTGCGTAGTGTTCGGAAAAGTTATAATTAGATGAGCAAGTAGCGAGCGTCCCTATTAACACATGTATTTCATTTGAAAAGAGAAATACAATAGATTCACAATATCGCGTTAGCTTGAGAAAATATCACTAAGATAAGTAATAGGATGATGTTTTTGTTTATTGTTGCAATAGACAATTTCGACTATACTAGAAGTAAATTGAGTAGTCACGTAAAGTTAGCCTTCTAATAAGTAATCGTGCACTTTGTCATTACAGGCTTCTGAGTGCGGTTTTTACGTTTCACGTGACTGTGCATTTGACTGATAGTATAATGTCCCATTATTGAAAAAAAGGCAAACTCAATGACGTTTGTATCTTATGTTTACAAGGTTACTGGAATCGTCAAATGCCACTCGGGGCATTACGGGGTGTTTTTTCAACCTCTGTCAAACTGTCAAGTTTTTTTTGCTCTAACATGATCTATCTCTATATTCTCCATCTGCTCGACAGCAGTCTCTCGGAGATGTTGTCTTGAAGTGGTGCGGGGATTTAGGCAAACATGCTATTCACACAAACTGTTACACTGTGCGTAGAAAAGGCCGAATCCGCTCACCGCTGTGGGGTACTGTAATAAGAGAGAGTGTGTTTACGGAACAATGAACTTGATTGTGTGCGTGAGAGAGAGTGAGTTTCACGAATTTCACGTGAGAAAGTACGTGATTATGTGAGCGGTGAAATTGTGCTTCTCATAAATTCTCCTAATAATTGCTGGTTTTACGGAACAAGTTATTTGGTTATGTGACTGGTGACATGTTGTGATTCGAGAGTGCTAAGAAAAACTGTAAGACTTCTCAATTTTTCAAGGTATGTATGTGATTTTTGCTGGTAAAACTGTCCATGATTTGCATGAGTTTCCTCATTTTACTGTTTCGTTAGCTCTCCCTCTCTTCCTCGTTCTCTTCTTTTTTCTCCTGTCTCACGTAATCTCATGTTCTCCTGAGTCATGTTCACTCTTACTTCTCTCTCTGCTTCTTTTTCTCTCTCTTTCTCCATCTCCTCGCTCTCTCACTCTCTCTCTCTCTCTGACTCTCACCTCTCCTCCTCTTCTTCTTCTTCTTCCTCTGCGTCCTCGACCTCTTCCTCAACCTCCTCCTCTTCTACCTCCTCATCCTCGTACTCGGAGCTGCAACTCATAGTCTCAGTTGGATGAATGAGTGAGATATACTGTATCTATCACTTTCTTCTGTGTTGTTTTTATGGCACGGGTAATGAACATGAGAAAGCCGTAAAATGTCCCCACACCTTACGGATTTCGGTAAAAGTTTTGGGCATATTTTTTTTTCTTCAAGTTATCGGGTATTGTGAACTCAGCTAATATGTAACCAGCAAACTTTTAACAGGAAGGTTGAACTCACTACTCTTCCTCGGACATCTTGTGATGAACTGAAAAACATGAATTTAGTTTTATGTGCGGTGCAGAAACTCAAAAGAAATACTGAACACAATGGAAAGGAATGCAGAAATGAACTGAATCTATCAGGACAGTAGAAATTCCAAATATCTCCCAACTATTAAAAAGCTAGAACCAAGCATACCTGACTTTTTTTACCGGTCACCGCAGTGAAACTAGCATCATGACTACGTTTTTATATCTTGGTTCAAACAATCTTCTAGTATAACAAATGTTCCTTTGACAAACTGCGCTGGACGATGAATGATTTTTGATTGATCGCTTACGAATTGAATCACAAACGCTGGACTACGGGGAAGAAGAAAATACACTGAATTTACACCCGAAAAGTTGAGAGATATAGTTCACACCATCCTACTGAGACTCCTACAGTAACCTTACAAATTTTCCGAAGGCTGTTGTGAAGCTGAAAATGTAGTTCATGAAAAAATCTCTCGTATATTTACTCTTTCTGAGAAGGAGAATTAGGTACGGAAATCCTCAACTCCTCCGATCAAAAGTGAGTGAGCAAAACGGCTTGGAAGTTTTGAAATCATACTGTAGAAGTCTCAGTAGGAATGGAAAAGATTATACGTATGGTTTCGTTATCGCTAGGACAGCAGGTCTGAATTTGCGTTAAGAGATGTTGATTGTAATCACTGAGTTGTTTAACAAAGTGGATAAGAAGACGTTTCAAGACACTATGTTGCAAGATGTATGAGCCGTACTTGCTTCAGCTTTAGGTGTTTAGCATGCACGTATCGGTGGACCACTCACTAACCAAAATGATAGGAAAAGTTATTTTTGGAAACTATTCTGCGAGATGTATGAGCTGTGCTTGCTACGGCTCCAAGTGTAAATAATCGTCGGTTAATAACTCACTTTACGAAAGTGTACGAAAGTACGAAAGTGTGACTAAGAGGGTATGAAAAATACGATAGAACAGAGGGAAACGTGTTGCAAAACCAGTATAGATCCAAATATAAGCCGATCTTTCTCGACAAACTATGTTGCGAGATGTATGAGCTGCGGCTTCAGGTGTAAATGAGAGAGTCGGTGGGTGGTGGATTTGAAGAGTCGCGCCAAGAGCTGCGAGTATTTACATTGCCACAAGCCTACGCCGGCGACATCCGCGCGCGCAAGACATGAGCTAACAAAAACTCCCAAGAAAAAGAGAGTTATGGCTAGAAATAGTTTCTTCTGGAAAAAAACTAATGAAGGAATTTTGGAATATTTTGGTTAAACTGGGATCAATAAGATTTGCGGATAAAAATAGTTCTGGATGGAAGTAATAAAGTAGCAAGTGGTCGAATTTCGTTTGTTTCCGTTTTCTGTGTAAAATGTAAGCAAATTAGTATAAAAAACTAGTGTCAAGAAAGTAAAGATTAGTTCAAGAGATAATATAAACAAAAAATATAAAACAGGTCCAATAAACGTATATTAAGAGAGAAAGGCCAAAGCTCGCTCGTTTGAAATATGGTAAAAATCTAGCTGGATTTTTGTGTTCTGTATTCAGATAAGATGTTTCATCATCGGCACTGTACTGAATAATATTTGTGATACTTTGTGCAATTTTCAACCAAGCGAGATTAGCCTTTCTCTCTTGATATCCGTTTATTGGACCTGTTTTATATTTTTTATGATCTCTTGAACTAATCTTTACTTTCTTGACACTCGTTTTTCATACTAATTGACCTCCTTTTCTATGGTTACGGAGAAACTCTTATCAAAATAATATATAACCATGTGAAAATAATGCACATCATTTTTTAGATTATTGTAATTGTTTCCGCTCGAGGCGGGAGTCGAACCTCAATTCGTTTTCACTACAACAGAAATTGTATCCACTGTGCCACTCAGACATGTGAATGCAAATGAAAACTAGGCTGTACGCGCAACCGAATTCTGAGCTGAGAGGTTTAGGAATCAATTTCACGTGATTCTCCTTTTTCATTTTCATTTTCTCGAAACCGGTCGATTCAGACATTTACCTGAGACCATTCAAGGCCCTACCATCCTTAAAGGGACCGTACCTCTATAATGTGCAATGTAGGCAATTTTTGAAAAATGAGAAGAGTCTTTCATTCTGTTTTGAGATCAAAGTTCATACATTACGTACAGAGAGTTCAGAAAACCACATTATTACGGAGCAAAACAGATGCGAACAGGATTTGGGTTACATTGATGCAGCAATCCTTAATCTATCACTGCTTTGTAGTTTTAATGATATTTAGAAATCTTTTTACACAGATTTCATATTGGTAATTTTGGCCATGTTTTGAATATGGTTTCGTAATTTTATGGACATTTTGAAAATTTTGTACGTAGGTGAACTCGGCGGTGTATGTACGTGCGCGTGGTCGCGCCACATTTTTGAGAACACGAAACAAGACAGGAAGTTGACACCTATATGAATTATTTTGGTTTTTCAATGTGAACAATATCGACTAATCAGCTCAAACCTCCAAATTAAAGAGGAACGGTCCCTTTAAAATAAAATTTGCAACGATGACTGATAAATACGTATACCCCAACTTTTTATTCCCTTCATAACAGTGTAAACCGTGTTCAGAGATTTTCATTGAGTGCGAAGCTGTGCCCAGAAAAGAGGGCGGACATTTTTTTGTAGCCGCCGCCGCCGCCCCGTTACGGAAGCCATTTTTGTGAGACGTTTACCCTTCCAACTCACGTCCACTGAGTTATTTCGAACTCAAACTAACACATCTTATAGATGTATGCCCTTTAGTTGCTCACGGCAAGTTTCTTGAAACATGGTTCACAACTAACGAAGAAACGGGCAAAAAACTTTTCAAAACGTCTGCATAGTTGAGAACAAAAACTAATCTGCGCAGCGCTCCGCGCTGCGCACGATAAGCTCCATTCTGAGAATAGTTTTTGTCCCTGTTCCTATGGTTGGAGTATGGTTACGAAATTGAACTTCTTACGAATACCTAGGACAGGCTTTCATAAAACGACATCATTGTTCAGTGTTGTTTCTATAACCTGTATGCGATATTCGAAGCTCAAGCTTTTCTGAAATTTCGCTAAAATATTGAAATTTAAAAATTTGTTCATGGTGTCTCCCAAATCTTCACAGGATGCAAACTTCAGCGCCGTCGAGTCAGTATTGAGTAAAGAACAATAAAACAATTTCAGCAAGAACCAATGTGGTTCCATGCATCACTCGGATATGTGTAATCGAGACGAGTTTTGTGCTTTCAAGAACAGTTCGCCATTCGCTTTTTGCTGTGGAAAGAGCACTGGAAGCAGTGAGTTGAACCTTCTTCGAACATTTTTTTTTTCAAATGGGAATATAGAGCTCTACCAGTTTATTTTCAAACATTGTGATTTTTCATCCCCTAAGAAATGAAGTAACAGTTTTGATTTTTTCTCAATTTCGATTTATTCTCATATTCACTTTTCATCAAACTTTTTCCAGACATTGTCTCCTACGACATATATGGGATGAACTATAGACGCAGAAGCAGACGAAACACACAACAATCTTATATTTCAATCTGAACTAGGCAACCAACCACTTTATTTTACCAGTACGAGATCAACAATCATTATCAATATATCAAACTGCATAATAAACATAATAAAACTGTTTACAACTATCAACGAAGATGAAAATGTTGTATGTGTGCTACAGAGGTCAATAAATATAATGTTTGAAAGAATCAAAACCCAACGAGAAAATGAACAAAATGCAAAACTAAGTGATTTTAGAAGTATAACTAGTAGTTTTCATACAAAAGTTTGGCCAAACTAGAGCACAGTAACATTCCAATTAGTAGAAATGGGTACTTTTCGAATCGAGTATTCTGAAACAAGCTACTTAGTCGGTAGATGTCATAAATTTGGGTGTAGTTATTGATTGATTAAACATAATGTAGCATTGAACAATACGATGCAGGTGCGCGGTTTCTCCACGTTTTTCACGTGTGAAATAACTATGTTCCGTGAATCAGTTTAGTGACAATTTTTGCTTCTTTTTGTTAAAGTTTACTACAAAGTAATTAAATCCTTTCATAGAACGATGATCGCCTCAATAGCGAATGTGGCTGATGTTGTTGGTTTTGATTTTGTTGATTTTGTTGTTGTTGTTGTTGATTTTGTTGTTGTTGCAACTGTTGCTGTTGCCTTTGCGGAAGTGTTATCAACGGTTTGATGCATTTGCAGTCATGTAGAAAGATGTTGCCGAAGTCGTGACATTGACCGCACCTGAAACACAATTGGACATACTTTGGCGAGAATTATTTCATTTGTATTGCCACGATTCGTCAAAAACGCTGTCTAAACTGGTCATCGAACTCTATACCACAACATGACATGTATTTCAATTTAATTGTCTACAGTATAGTGTGAGATGCGAGGGTCTTATAATGTGTAACTCAAAGCATAGCTGATTCACACTCATGTAGCCTCGATAACATGAGTTTTCTTCATTTTTCGAAACTAACCATCCTATGTTGAACACACATTGATTTCTGTTACCCGATAACTATAAAATACTTTAGTAAACTGGTTTTCGAACTCGGTAACCTCACGGTCATAGCTGATTCACATATTCTTATACCGTCGATAACATGAATTTTACTCATTTTTTCAATTGGAAACAAAAAGTTTTTCGAAACTAACCATCCGATGTTGAACACATCCTTGCAACTGTTGGACAACCAATCGAAACCACAACCGAGTTGTTCCAGAGAAGAGTTGGCAGACTGACCATTTATTACCTGTAAACAATTTATAAGAATGCTGGATTCGAACATGATTGACGTGTGTTCACGTGGAAACACCAGACCTAACAAGAACATTCTAGGATGAATTGCTACCAATTTAATATGCGTATGCAGTCAAGCTTTTTTTCCTGAAAGAGGAAAAAAAAACACACAGCGAGGAAAAATCAAATACGCGCAGGTCAGAAATACTTACCGAATGATTAAATCTCACCTCAAATCTGTTTTCACCCGACTGTGGCACTGGTGGCTGTCCTCTTTGCTGGAGTTGTGGTTGTCCAGGCGGGACCTTCATTAGAATGAAACAGGTTACACCCCAATATATTTCATTTAATTGATTTTTTCACGCACGTGTACTGTTATTACTCACTTTCTCTACCTTTCCTTCTTTCACTCTTTCTTTTTATCTCTAGCTCTCTCTCTCTCTTTTTCTTCTCTCTAGGTCTCTCTCTCCTTTCTATGTTTCTTCCAAACATTTTGAACTCATGATTATCGATCTGTGATTGACCTGATTGATCTGTGATTGCGTAATTTGTGATTGTATCTGTGGTGGCAACAAATTCATCGGTGGGGGTAGTTGGCCGGCAAGGTTTGGAATCTGTAGAAAGTTAAACGAATTAAAAAAAGGAGGATTGAGTGGACCAATTCCAACGCTTCGGTCCCTTAAACTGAAACACCGATGCGTCGGGGCAGTTCCCTATAATCGTTCTACTGTAAGCAAAATAATGAACAACTAATATCAAAAAGTACCATTAGGTAACATAATAAGCAAAATTCAACAAAAACACAGAACATTGATATCATGTTTCTTCACGTTGTCAGTAACGTCTTTACATTTATGTTATTTACGTTTTACTAGTGAATGTTCGCAAAACTAGTAAACCTACCTGCATAGGTAGTCCGAGCTGTCCCAGATTTGCGTTCGGTAACTGAAATAGAAAAAAGTAGCGAGAAGAAAACTTCATCACAAACTTGACTTTCACACAATCAGTAAAGGCAAGTACTGAAGTAATAGTTTTTATATTCACCAACAAATTGTGAAGTGTTATTTCCAACCTGAACACCAGCCTGTTGAGCCTGTTGAGCGGCGTTCGAAATCATACCAAATGTGGGTCCAAATGGTAACGGTATGGTTGCATTCTGTAAAACAAACATTTCGTTTTCATAAAGTTGTTAACAATCTTGATAAGTAACTATTAGAACGTTAAAACGTGAAATTCGTGGTTTTGGCGCGAACCTACTAAAACGTAAAGTGTCCTACTGATTTTCACATCTAGCGAGCACGTCATATTTTCAATTGTTGATCGAATATAAAGTTCAAACCAACCAATGCGGGGTTGATAATATTTGGGTTCGGATAGACTTGTCCAGTACTAGAGAAGGTGCGTGCACTGACGTTGTTCTTATTTGATGGCATCTTGAAATGTACGATTTGATTGAATGATTACTTATCCGATTTATTTATGAAAGTTGAACTAGATCTGCAACTTGGCGCACTGATATCAATACCTATTTCAGCTAATGATATCTAAATGGGGTCCCGGTCATATGCGCAAATCCAGATTGCGCAAAGCACCGGGCTCCGCTAAATCTAAATGTTGTACAGGTCCTTCGCTTGAAAAATACTGTATATTGCCATTTATGCTCGAAGTGAACTCAAACTAGGCTCAAGCTTCTCACTCTAGCCCCATACGCCCCATACTGGTACCAAATGTATTTCTGTAGGTCAGCTATTCAGTCAACAGTTAAACGTGAATTAATAGATTTTCATACATTACAAAGAGGTATTTCATGATTCGAATCAACACAGTTTAATATAACCCACCTGCGCAAAAGCTGGTGGTGGCTGGCGGAACTCATGTTTGCCCGAGTTGGTGAAAGCAGGAACCTGAATAATGTGAAACTTGCGATAAATCGCACGAACAATCTGATTAGAACTGAAAATGAGAGTCAAAACAATGTGGCACGTGTTACAAACATCGGAATTCAAGATAGTTCTTAGATAAAACCCAAAAATGTTTAAGGTATAAATAAAAATAATTCAAAATCGAACAAGTACCATGAGAGTGTTTTTTCACGGGTAATTCTATTTTGGGATAAATGTTCTACCTGTGGCCGAGCGGTTGTTGACAGAATGGGCTCTGTTCTCACAGCCACAGTTGTGCGCTCCATTCCACGAGCGAACTGAAACATTAGATTGAAAATGCAGTACACTCAAAACTCATCTTTCAATAGATTCTACAGCAAAGCGCCAAATTCTTTTAGTTTTTTTGCGTGACACAAACTTTTTTTCGACTTGAGCCGTATCTGCAAGCTGTACGCATCATCATCTGAATATTTTTTTCCAAACATAAAGGTTCGATCAGAATGTACGATCAGATTTCCTAAATTTCAAGTTTCTTGTGGTTAAATCAGTATATATCCCACCATAATTCGTTTTAAAATGAGCATACTCACTGCGTTAGCTTCCTCCATGATACTATTGTCTTCCACTAACTTGTTCACGTGATGTTTATGCTCATCGTAGCTGAACGATGTCTTTACCAATTCTGAAAAATACTGTAAATTAATTTTTTTACAGTAGTTTCAAGTCATGTTCAGTTCAAAGATTGAGGTGAGGGAATACTAGTTGAAGAACTACTGAAAAGAAACAGACTGATTGCAATATTTCCGGTGCCTATATGCGACATTCCGTAATAGTAAAATGAATGTCTTTTTAAAAAAAAATTCAATAAGTTGTGCACAAAAGTCAATTTTCTCTCAAACTCGTAGTTTGTTATCTTTATCAGTAAAACGTTACCTTTGCTAACCGGCTGATGAGTAGGTATGTTGTGAATACGGACTGCTTCAGCTCTTTCGCGTTTGTGAAATCTACCCGACGCTCGCGTCTGCTCTTCGGTCGCTGAAATGTTCTGATGAGAACTTTGCAGTCGAAATGAATCATAGTGTTCTCGTAAAAAAAAACAGGAATAGTTTATAGAAATGCTTCGCTGATCACTTTTTTGACATAGTGTTTCACTAACTAAGTTAGCATAGTGTTTCACTAACTCGAATCTCACGCTACATTATATTGAAGTTTCAGCACATATTTTGGAAAACCTACTCACCTGTGGCATTGACTATCTGAACATTTCTGAATACACGGGACCGATTGTGCGGTCCGTGATACTCATAACTGGGACTTTGTCTCAGAAACCTCCTTGGTGGAATTCGGGCAGCGTGCACAAAATGTTGTCCATGGTAGGTGCTGGCCGGTCGGAAAATCTGTAATTGTAGTTTGAACGAAAACAGAACATATCAAATAGAAACGCAGTGTTTTCCACTTCATTCACTAGAAGCTGCTTTACTAGACGCACTTAGAGTTTTCACGTAAAACGTAGATAAACAGCACTCATTGTTCACTTAATTGTGAGTAAGCAACCGCGACCGTCAACATGAGAAAGAATGTAACTAGTATTACAGCAACATTATACTGACATGACATGAGAATAGTTAATGATCAACATTTTATGAGGTTTGCTACAACATGATTCGGGTATAGTGAGTGTCAAATTTATAAGTTTCTGTCTCTCGCCGGAATCGAACCTGCGAGCAAAAGATTCATAGCAGGACGCTAACCCCTGCGCTATTAGAGCACAGAACGGGCCGGCTTTGGAATCGACAACATGTGTGCGCACACAGCGGAAAGTGAGATATACAGTACACTCCCGCCTTTCCGTTGGCAACGACTATAGCTCGCGAGACGTTGAGAACATTATAAACTCACACGTGCCACCGCCGAAACTTGATAGAATAGCCAGGCTACCAGGAAAATTCTCATTTGGGCAATAATTACCCTGAAAACTTGAAATGTTGCTCCTTATATCCATAATAATTCGATGAACAGAATCTCCCCTGACAAATATATCACAGAATAGGCAACACAGTGAAAGAGTAAAGGAACTACTTTGAAGTTAAAAACCGAGTTGTTTATCAAGGTTGGCCCCACCAAATTGGTCACTAGTTGATATCAAGTTGTGAAATCAAAGATTGGAGCACAATTGTGCACCAAGTTCTTGGCAAAAAGTCTGATCCTTGTATTACAACTTGGGTTATCGGCGAACCTTGGTAAACAACTCGGTTTTAAACTTCAGAGAAGGTGGATAAAGTAGAGAGAATATAGAGAAAAAACTCAGAAAAAGAATTACCATCTACCACGATCTTTTTTTCTAGAAAAAAACGATAGTCGACTGATCCTTTTATATGATCATATGATTTGTGTTCGTCCAGCTCATTGTCGGTGGCTAATTGAAACGGAGTGGCGTTTTTGTGTTATGTAAGTGAGAAAGTGGAGATTAGCTGATTTCTACAGGTTCTGTGGCATAGTTTGGGCGAGTGGTGGGACCCGGTTTGGTCAGAGATAGACCTTGTGGGCTGAAGAAACGAAGATGAGATGAGAAAATGAGACTGGTGCTTGAGTAAACTGGTGGTTGATCACAAATCTAATCAAAAACATCAGTTATAGCTATTAAACTCTTTTTCGGTAACCATTGCTTTCAGTTGTAATTATGTTAATTTCAAATACGCTTATTCCGTTTTTTTTTCGGTTAAGGAGTTTGGTTAATTGTTATTACCATTTGTAAGTAAGGTAAGTTTATAACCGTGAGGCATATATTTAAGATATAATAATAAGTAACAACCGGTTTGGTCAGACACCGACCTTGTGGGCTGAAGAAACGAAGATGAGATGAGAAAATGAGACTGATGGGTGGTTGATCACAAATCTAACCAAAAAAGCATCAGTTATAACGTTCATACTGTTTTTCGATTGATGGTTACCACCAATATGTAGTAGTAGCAATTTGTGTTCACAAACGATTTATTGTAAAATATTGAGTTACAACCGGTTCGGTCAGAGATAGACCTTGTGGGCTGAAGAAGCGAAGATGAGATGAGAGAATGAGACGCTAGCCTAAGTAAACGGGTGGTTGATCACAAATCTAACCGAAAAACATCAAATAAGACTTCTATATTCGGGTAATGATTATTCTAGTGGTAAGCGTATTGAATTCTTGAACGCTTATTCGGTTTTCTTTGGATTCGGTAGGCGGTCATATTCACCAGTTGTAGGTTTGTTAAGTTCATAAACGTGAGGCATGACTTCAAGGTAAGATAATACGTAACAACGGGTTTGGTCAGAGATAGACCTTGTGGGCTGAAGAAACGAAGATGAGATGAGAATGAGACTGGTGCTTGAGTAAACGAGTGGTTGATCACAAATCTAACCCAAAAAACATACAATAAAACTTTGATAGTGCAGTGCTATTGGCATAGCATGACATACTCTACGTTTGAGAAAATAACCGTCTCAATCGTTTCAACACTGATTGTGAGATTACATAATAAAATGAAGTCAGTTAACCGGAACAACACTGTTTTCTCGTACCTAGTTAAATGTGAAGAAATCTTGCTCAACGGGGAAATCTGCCCTAGGAGATTTAAAAGGAGGTGCCAAATTTGTTTAACATGGGGCGATAAAACACGTACAGAATGTATTAAAACATTCGGTTTTGTACTATTGTCAAATAGATCTCAAATACAGTGTTTAATCAGAAGATAACTCGAAGTTCAAGAAACAACCCTACGAGGGAATATAAGGATTGGCACACTTCTTGCGACCAAATGAACATCGTTGGATGGATTTGGGTCAATCCAGGTTGCGCCATCTTTATATAGGAAGGATGAAAGAATAATGATCGCGAATATGTGAAATAAAACTAATGACCGATAGTCGTTCGGTTCTGATTTCGGTCAAACCTTCGCTAATATAAATTTCTAAATGTTTCTAAAGGTTATTTGTAGGTTTGAGGGACATTCGAGGGTATGATGTCTCAGAGAAACCGCAAGATTGAAGAAAGGTAACGCTACTGAACTCTGAACATGAGAACGTTTCCATTTGAAAGTAGATGGTATAATGTCTACGTCAAATACATTTGGGAGATCTCAAACAAATACAAAAGTTCAAATATCAGTATCACGGTTCAGCGAGTACTCATACTCACCATGAAACAACTCTGGGTTATATAGCTTGTGATTCTGAATCGCATGCTACTAAAAGGAAATTTGTCAAAGGACGAAAATGCTTGACTCTCACTACAAATTGAGATCAGGAAAGCCAGTTTGTGTCCGACGCGGGAACAAAGTCTATGCAAAAATGTGGGTTACAAAAACATTATTGTTATTCTAATCACGTTGAATGTCGTTCTTGGATTGCAATCATTGACATTAGACCACACATTAGACCCGATAGATATGTAGAGTTATTCAACCCTGATTTTCTGAACATGTGGTTAAATGAATGTAAAATGTTTCCATCTAGTTTACGATGAGAAAAGATTATCGATACTAAAATAAATTGTTGAAGTTTGTCTGGAAGCGCTTCTAGGCGGAATTTAAAATGTGCACAGAGTACTTTGAGCTGCTCTAACTAATAGGAGAACTGAAATCATTGCGAAAACAAAAACAAGAAAAAAATAAAGAGTATCAATTCGAATGAACCGTTTGGTTTTGACCTTGAAAATCCGACATAATCGACATGCACGTTCATTCAAAGAATTGTTGAAAAAGGTTGAATAAACCGATAAGAACACATTCTGAACATGAGCAAAACCATTGTATGTTGTAGATAACACGATCTTCACAAGAGACAATAATTTGAAATGTTCCGGAAAAAAGGTAGTCTTTTCCGGAAGTGCAGAGTGAATCAAGTAAAAACGTGATGTACATCAAATATCCACTACCGAAAATAGTCTGTAGAGCAAATGTTTACTGTAACTCAAATAATCACCATAAACGCCAATTGTTGAAATGTTTTGGAGAAAAGGGAGTCTTTTTTGGAAGTGCGTGGTGGATATAGTAAAAACATGGTGTAGATCAAATATTCATCAAAAATACTCATATTTTCGCCGTAGGTCAAATATTTGCTGTAAATCAAATAAGCACCATAAACGCGAATATTTGAAATGTTTCGGAGAAAAGGGAGTCTTTTTCGGAAGTGCGTGGTGAATTAAGTGGAAATGTGTATGTGGAGAAACAGGTTCGATTCGGCCGCAGCCTTTCTTCGGATATGGGGGGATCGGATCGGGTTCGACACATGTACCGCCGTCATTAATCAAAGTTGTTTTTACTATCAAAAAAGATTTTAACAACTTTTTCAACGAAGTTACCAGTATGACGAAGATGGCGGTACAAGCAAAACATAGAGTTGGCTGAGTGAAAGTAGAAACGAAAACCATCGACTTTGTTCCAAAATGGAATGATAAGATGTGAGGAGATCAGATCGGATTAAACGCATGTACCGCTGCCATTAATCAAGGTTGTTTTTACTTTCAAAAAAAAGATTTCAACAACTTTTTTGACGAAGTGATCAGAACAGGAGAGTGTAGGCAACCATCAAATCATAGAATTGGTTGAGAATTGTTGTGAATTTTGTGACTCGATCACATTTTCTGCACGTTGGAAGTGAAAGGAGAAGATGTTCGAGTTTCTCGTTGAAATAGTACACTCTGACTGACTGACTGTTGCATCTTCATAAGACATACAATTACAAATATATCAGCAAAATGTACAGAGTACAGGAAAATATAGTTTTGACTGGCAATGGGATTCAAACAGTCATACAATCAGAATATCACGGACGCAATAACAACCCTGTTTCGCTCCGACTATATAGGAAAAACTGAACTTACAAACTGAACATTCGTTACGAAAATCCTGCTCAACTATGAAAATAGTTTTAAAACTACAATTTTGTGATAGTTTGGTTGAAATCGCGATATATATACAGTTTCAAAAATAACCGAATTGCACCAGTAAAGAACAAACAACGTATTCAGATATTGGCTCAGATATGCGAGAAGGTGTAGATGATTTCTTCTGAATATGGCTTATCGATACTGCATTCGATTGAAGGAAAGTTGGGCTGAAAATAATCAGATTGAAAAACGGTTATAAAACAAGGTTGATATGAATTCATGCCAAAGTTAAGGTGAAGCTTGAATCCTAGTAGATTAAACTCAAAACAGATAATCTAGAACACTAGTGGAAATTTATGAGATCACGATATTTATCACTTTCTTGTATACCCAACGAGAATACCAGATCAAGCCGAATGTGTTGCACAACATTGTTGAACCTATCGTATATGGCCTCAAATTGTGGTTGTTTCGATCTTGAAAACCTATTATTTCGAATTTTGACTTTCGACAAATTTGAATCTTCGATTCCATTTCTATGTTGCGTATGTTCAAGAACCTGTTCGGGACAAAAAAAAGTCGAAAACAAAATTTTGACTATAATTTTAGCTCGTGAAAATCACACACAACGTGCTTTTGGTCACTTGCTCGTCGCCTTTGTGTTCGTGGGTAAACGGCACGATAGATAGTAACAGTAAGATCGAACTTCGAAATGCGTTCGAAAATATTTCGACTCTGCGCGTTCCAGTATTTCGATTTTTCGATCTTCACGGAATTTTGATTTTCGATCGGGATTTTTTCGACTTTTATTAGTTTTCGATTCCAATCCCAACAACCCTATCTCCAATGGAAACATAAAAGGTACATGTCAACTCACGTAATTGACAGCGGCGCTGTGGAACTGTGGTTCAATTGCAAGTCCCTTGCATGGTCCGTATGGTTGTCCCTCCTTCCCAACCGTGCGCAAATGGCGACCGCCATACAGATGGATGGCCGGGTAGGAGGTAGATATAGACATTGAGATACCGGACTTTTCGGAGGTCAAACTGGAAAAAATGCTTCTAACAATCAATTTCAGTTGAAGGCTTCACAAAGTTGTTATGTCTTTGAATAATGTTCCGAACCAGTGAAGTCCATGATACTCGTCATAAATGTAGTTCGATCCCGCGTTCCAGGCGCGATAGTAGACTTTCGCAGTTTACTAAGATCGAACCAAATTTCAAAACAAATTGTTGTTAATGCAAGGTGTGTCAATTCTGAATGTTTCCTTCCATCAATTCTGATTGTTTCCTATGCAAGTACTAAATTAACAAAGTTGATATCAAAATCGCTCAAAGCGTGCCGAAAAATAGACATTTGAAGAAAATCGTTACCTCAAAACATTGGAACCGGAGTGAGACGATGGATCCAAGATCAGGTCGTGATCGATGGAAACAAATCCAAACTGGTCGCTGAGGTTGTGCAACAACTGTTCCTCGTTCAGATCGAACATTGTGGTTTTTACAGACAATTGCGCTCCTGAAATTATATCTATAGAAAGGTTTACTATGTGGGTTTAATCAGTGGGTTGGGCGACGTAATAGTTTTTTCTTCATCAGTATCATCTTACAAATTACCTCGTGAGCTCACAATGTTTATTCACCAGAGATTTTTACCCCACTTTGTTAAACCAATCACTTTTACAATGTTTTCAATGTGAAATATATCTGGAGGTATAGTCCACATTATTTTAATTGAGACTTCTACAGTACCCTATTAAATTAACCATTGACTGATTTATGTTTTCATAATACGAAATCAGAACCAAATGCCGAACTATTTAACAATTCGATAACATTGAAAGAGACTGAGCGTCGAGTAGGCTTACCGTAACGAGTCTCACCTTGTCATATATAAAGGTGGATCACTCACTTTTTTTTGCCTTTGATTTCGTTCAAATTCTCATCATAGATGCTACCCAGTATGTCCACGTACAAAATGCAAAAGAACAGGGAAAATATTGATTTATTGATTTTTTGTAATCAAAAATACGAAAAAACGATGAGTCATCGATTTCGTGGAGAGCGAATGACTGAATGAAATCGCACTAAAACTTGTCAACATAAATGAAGAACAAGAGTGGACAACATATTCCGACCAGAACCTCTCAGTACCATTTATCGATTAATGGCAATGGTTTGAAAAAAATTTAGAATTGAGAGTGCCTCACTTTTTTTTGTCGATGATTTCCTTCAAACTTTGCATGTGGATGCTGCCCAACATAAAAACCTACTAGAAACTGACAGATAGTGGAAAAGTTGATTTATTGATTTTTGGCGAACGATAATGTGAAAAAACGATGACGTCATCGATTGCGTTCTGAGCGAGTGGCTGAATGGAATTTGTCTAAAACTTGATAACATAAATGAACAATAACTATGAACAATATGTGTTCATGAAAACTTGACGGTACCATTTATCGATTGATGACGACGATTTGAAAAAAATTTAGAAGTCAAAACAAGGAAGTCGGCCGGTTGCAACTTTCAGAAAAAATCGTCAATTAGTAAAAACATCCACTCAGTGAGCTGTGGTCACAGCATAGTCAAAAGTTTGCGAGCCTAAGTTAGTTAAATTTTTTTCGTCCATTTTGACGTTTTTTGGTGCATTTTCGTTCATAAAAAGAGAAGAGATGTAACAGTGGTCCGTAGATTCATAGTATGGGTTCGCTAAGTAGAGACAACACTTTTGTTAATAGTTGGTCAAATATAATATTCATCCGTTTTTGACCTTTGATCTTGCCTAAGGGAGGTCAAAAATTCAAACCAGTTGGAAACAGACGTTATTTATATATTTCAGAGGTATAAAATATTCATGAACTGTGGTAAAAAAATTTCGAAAAAATATCCATCCGTTAACGAGTTATACAGTTTGGGTGAAACCCGTACTATATACGGCGCACCTAGACCTCCATTTAAGCTATTTTGGACAGCAAATTTTCCCACGGTCGCTACGGCTCTCTTGATCATCGTAGTGGCTTGAAAATTTCAGGATAGAATGAGAACAGTGTCCTTGATAATCGACCCGAAGATCAAAGATTAAAGATCAAAAATCGAAATTTTGTAGTTTGGTCTCAGAAATATTGAACGCTATGAGATAGCGTTCACAGATTGAGATATGATTAAAAGGGGGGTCTGGGGGTCCACCCCCAGCTAGACGGGCGCGCGGCGGGAGCCGCGCGACCGGCTAGTCAGTATAAATAGATACGACTATAACATGGCAGCAATACTTACCAGTCGGACAGCTGGTGGCGTCTACTGGGAGGTACTCATGGGCTTGAACGCGAACTTTGTGGTTGTGAATGGTATCCTGTAAGTTGGGTCAACTAAAGTTGAAATATCAAAGCTTGCGACTCAGTGCTCCCGAAAATGATTGAGGTCTAATTCTAAGCTCGCATCATTTTTGTTCAATTTTTTCTCAAAATCGGAAAATTATAACTGGAAAATTATAACAATCCAGGTGTTCAGTGACCTAGTACATATTTGTTACACTTAACTCACAGCTATTAGTTCAACGATTCGCTGTCCTATTACCTAGAACAAAAAAAATGTCCTATTACCTAGAACAAAAGTATCACAATGAGTTTGCACAGTATTCTCTTCCACTACAATTCTCGAGTAATACCTTTGTTTCACGTATACATTTGATAGAATTGATCGATTGCCGTATTCTGTAGCAGAGTTCGTTCTTCAGCGGATTTCATCATTTAATTTGTCCTCTTCACAATATGACGATCTCTCAAAAGCCGGTGTATGCTGCCCTACCCCGCTGTCTTCAAAGTTTGATCCAGTCGCTTTTCGATCAAAACTCGTAAACAACGGCATACTCCGAGATGAAACTACAATAGATCAAACTACCCTTTAGAACTCGTTGTTCAGTAGTGCAGGTAATGAGTAAGACATCAATGTTATTCGTAACCGCATGTGTTGTGTGTTACAATAATTGTATCATTCCTAGCAAAACAAATTGCAACTCACACTTCCGTCCAGGTTCCAGTAAGAATGATTCGTCAGATTCAAAACACCCGGTTGTTTACAAGTGGCGAAGTGCTCCACTACCAGCTGATTCCTGTCGTTAACAGTGTACGTGACCTAAAATCAGAGATCAAAAACCAAATACATTCAATGTTAGCTGGAGCACAGAAATTGAAGCCTAGAGAAAAACCTCAGATTATTAACTTTTCTGGAGATTTAATTTTTTTTCATGGACTCGTTTTCTGGAGACAGACAAAACCAGTTTACACAGTTCACAAGTTCGGTCGGAGAATCAGAGCAATGTAAAACTTTTTTGCGATTGATTTTCGTTGTAAATGAAGAAATCGAAAACTGCCACTACATCGATATGAGCATCTCCCGGTAGACCATCAATAGATTCATCAGAGTCTATGCGAAACGTGGCAGAGGTGGTGGATCTACGCACCAGCTCCCAGTCGCGCTGAAATAAACTCATCCACTACCTTCATTTTATTATATTTCCTTCCATGGTTCTTAGGTTATTGAAGTAGCTATTTCAGAAAAGAGAACAATGACAACGACCGTTTGACATCTTCGGCTATTCGTCAATCGCCAACTACAACGTGTTGTGGCCTGCTGGAGCTATTTATCAAAACCACAACGTTGCGAGGAGAAATAGTGAAACGTTTCACTCGGCACGGCAAAAAGTCGATTTGCACTTTCGTCACACCCAACGACACGTATGACTAAAACATTCATTCCTACGGCCTCGGTCTGAAAAACTACATCTTACAACCAACCAGAAAAACTAAGCAGAAATCAGTTAGTAAGATGCCTAGAAAGGATAACACTGCTTCACCATTGAATACAATAACCAAGAAAACAGATGCAAACACGCTAGAGGAAACTAACCAGTGCAATTCCGCCCGGTCCGCTGTGCAGATTGTGTGGCGGATTGTTGACTGGCAACGTGTACTCTTTGTCGTGAAACACGAATGTTCCGTTTCTGATCCGGTTGCAAACCCGTCCCACCGTCCGACCGAGGTTGGCGCTATCCTTTTTGTATTCTAGAAAAAACATAGCAAACATGAAAGAGTCATTCTAACGGTACAATCATACACTAAACATCGGTTTCTGGTGTTAACATGATTGACATAGTCTATTCAGGGAGTTCCAATGTTGATCCTACAGAGAAAAACGAGTGACGTGACATGGCTAGGTCAGTTTTTCAAATACTCTACTAGCTAATCTACAGCGAAACCTGACGCGTCAGCAGAATGCATGTTCAAAATAGAAGCGAGAGTGGAACGCTACATCGTCTACTTTTCACTAAGTGTGTATTCGGATCACATGCGTTACAGTCAAGGTTCAAAACATGCATAGTAAATGTAGATTGAACTACAAACCACAAAAGTAACCCACCGTCCACAGTATCAAATCCTAGCACACAGTTAGTGGGATTTCCTTCTTTATCCGGGAAATAGAGAGCAACCAGTGAAGCGCCGTAGCTGGAAAGCACAGCTCGCAAACCGCCCGCGATACCGATTTCGATGAACTCGTCGCACATCTGAAAATTTGTAGATTGAAAAGTTATTATGTTGTGAATAATTTGTATAATCAGGGAACAAATCAAAAGCAAAAAAGTACATATAATGCAAATATCTAGTAAACCAGACAATATTGCATTGGAACTGAGTAAATATAAATGGCTGTCACACTTTGGAGTACGAAAAAATCCATGAAACTTTGTCGCAAGTTTTTGGGTATTCCGTACCGCGATCAATACAGGAAAGTTTCAGAAGAAGTATTTGGATCATGATAAAATAGATATTCGTACAACTATTCAAAAAAGTGACGTGAGTAAATGAAAATTGTTCTATCACTCATTCCTAGAAACGTACCGTACAGTCAGTTAACATCTCAAGTGAGTCTTTTTCTAAGAACAAAAGTTGGTAACTAAAATTATAGTAAAAACAGTGCGGATAGTGTTTAGGAGAATGCGTGAATCATGAACTGTTGACAATTCTGACGTTACGCGTTTATCGGATACTAGCTTGACAGATTTTTTTCAAATTGTGGATTAAAATCGTGAGAATCGAAAGAGTTGAACACTCGAAAATATATATTGTTAAGTTCAGCAACATAAAGATGTTCAAGAATGAACTATTTTGAAGTTGCTCTCTCGTGGAATGAGAAGTGACTTTCAATTTTCAAATTTGACATGAAAATAACTTTGTTAATGGGCAACAAATTGAATAAATATGTCGATGAATTGGAGGAACTGGGAGAAAATAACATGAGTGGATGAATTTTGGATCGATTGAATCGTCCGTGCAAAATTTAAATAAAATTTATATTGATGTTCTATAATCAGGGCGAGATTGTGAATGAAAACTCGATATTCAAAGTAATCGGATGAAGATCACATCTCTCTGAGAAAACAAAGAGAAACAGTCGATAGCACATGTCCACTTTTTGTGTGTAAAACGTCATTTTCTAGCGGTAGATATGTCAATATGTCGAGAGAAATTGATTAATTGCCAATAGGTGAACGGCAGCAAATGTTTAGCGTAAATAATAATAATTTATTCATCTGAATCTTAACAAAATTAGAGATTGCCTTATTAGAGAAAGAGAAAAGAAATGAAAACAGTTTCCGTTCTGTGCAATATGAATGATAAGAATTGATGGAATGTCAAACAGTATTAAATGTTTCTAGTTACGTGGTGAGTTTTAGTTCAAAAGTATATAGCGAGCTTTTTCCAGTACAACTTGGCAATTTTTATGCTGTTCATCGCGCCTGGTTCAAATGTTATTATGGGCGAAATATCTTTAGATCACTCAGCGAAAGAAAAACAAACTATGCAGCAGATGACCAAAACAGCTAGAGTTGTAGAAAATGGAGCATTTCGCTAGCAGCCAACAACACGGCCTCGAGCGAAATAAGTAAGTGAATGCAATAAATCTAATTTCCAATGTCATCCGGTCTGTAGTGATGCGATGTTCAGAGAAACAAATAGCAAATTCTCATAAGCACGTAAACTGTTGAGCAAACAAACTAATGAACTAACACACACTGCTTTCCTATGTTGTACTACTGAAATCAAACAGATAGTCAACTCTTAACTCACACGCTGTCTGAGTATTGGAGAATGAAGTTACCTCACACAAAATACGTGAATCAATGGGTAAAATATGGAAACAAACGTGGTAAACTAATAGTTTCTGAATGTCTGCTCACTCAACAAAATTCAAAACTGAAAACATTGTTTGACAAAAGACGAAATTGAGTGATTGAAAGTTGAAACAGCTAAGAAAAGTTTTAAAAAAAAACGTAGACGTTCACTAAGAAAACAGATAATAGGGCCAAGAAAACTATTCGGAAACCCGAAACACGTAAAAAAAAATAAAATTAACTCACACAGGATGTAATTGAGAAAACGTTGTGTTAAAACACTTGTACTCTAATAGAGCCCACGTTTTGCGTGACAAAGTTAGATGACTACAAGGAGAGTTGATGTTGTATAGATAATATAAAGAAGTCATGTAAAAAAGATGTTGCAAAAGTAAGTAGAAAGGAGGCAATGTTGTGTCCATCAGCCAGAAAATCAATGGCTAGCCCAAACAGAAAACAACACTCTCTCACTACAACACATCAAACGACGCGAGAGGTCTTATTAGCAGTAATAACGCGAATTATAAAAACTACGCAGCTGCAAACTCTTGTTTTTGTAGTTTGATTTTCTGTATTCAAATTATTCTGTGTTGAGCATACAACTCAACACTGTTTACGTCTATTATTGAGGTTCTTATCAAAGCAAGCCTATACGCTAAATATTTCTATATCCGGTTGTATTTGTAGTTTGATCCAGATGTTTTCTAGTGAAAAATCTGAAACTGTGATGTTAACCTTTAGCATGAACAAAAAAGCCTCAACAGCATTTGAGTCTTTGATGGGATTGAAGAAAACAGTTATTTTCAACTACAAGAAAAGAGTTTAGCTAAACCTATTATTAATTATTGATTAAATTGATAGAAAATTTGAAAACATAACGTTGTCAGTTTCGATAGTTTTAGGCATTCGTGCAATTATTGAATTCCAGATTCAGATAAATAAGCGGATTTGCTCTGTCTGTCAAAATGTGACCTTTATCAGCAGACAATTATTCTTCGCACTATAAATACTAAGAGGTGTTATCGCCCGTGTAGATATGATAATAAGTGCCCTATAATAAATCATGAAAAGAAATATTAAATGATGAATTATCTAGGTTTCGTTATTTTGAGAGAAAGCCAATCCAATTCATGTTTCCTGTGTTTATAGTTTGATTCCGTGATTTTTCGCGAAATGTCTAAATTTACTGTCTCGATATCAAACTACAATAAATAATTGATCACCCCTATGTAATTGAACGAAATAGTTCAGTACAATGTGAGAAAGAATAGAATACACATATACTTTTAGTCGATTGCATAGTCACATTATTCTAAACACAGCCGAGCTCAGAAACGTGCAATGACGAAGTGCACGACACCTCATCAGAATGCTAAATTCACGTGACTATTCAATTCACTTCAAGTATACCCTCGACATTACACGATGAATTCAACGTGGCTAACCATATTTGTATAGCAGCGGAAAGCACAAAAAGAAAGAAGAAAAACATACAGTCTTTGTCGAGTTTCATCATTTTTTGGATGGCCAAGCCTTTAATATCATAACCAAACCCCGCTGATTGATCAATTATTCAAAAAAGTATTATGTAATTACATGCTCTGTACGCTAGTTTCTAGTCGATGACGTTTCACGAATACAATTATAGGACAATAGGAATGCTCACAAAATAAACTTGTATATGTCTTTAAGTCCACATTTACCGGACATAAATGTACTTTGGTCTAGTTACCGCGGAAAAATAGCGCATAAGAGAAACTGATGGTATTTTTATTCGAGAATTTGACGGAAAGTCGACCGGCCGCACAAATGTACTTTTTGTTCCAGATCTTCGTACTATCATTCAGAAGGTTAGTGAGATATTTTAACTTGTGCGTCTTCCATCAATGGCATGTCCTCGTTCACAACATAATTTAGGATTACATTACTGATCAATTTGTGTAATTTGTGAAGAACAGTTTCATCATAAACGGCTACCTTAGTTATTTACGGCCGTTCTCAAGATATTTGCCATTTACGTTGTGTTTCTATCCTGAACAACGGCGATTTGCCTTTTACGGAAGATTGCGTACTTTCTTTGTCAAATTAAAAAAACCACTGTGTGAACATATTTTATACCCATCTTCATTCATATCAAACTATGAAATGTTCACCCGTCAATCAATATATTCTGTTCAGAACTGACGTACGCTGTACCATGGATCTATCACGTGTAGGGCGGGGCAATATCGGTGAACCTGGAAATTACCAACTTTGTAACAGTCTTTCTTTAAAAATTGAAAATTCACCGAAAAAACATGTAATATGAAAGAACTTTTTGATAATCAAAATCAGTCATTTTTCTATAAGCTCTTCTTTCCAATATAGTATCTTATTTTTCTGACCCCCATTTGCACAACATGGGACCTGAGGTTACCCCTGGATACGTAGAAAATAGGTGCAATGTAGTAGGTGGATAGATATATGATAACAATAGAAGAGAAATTGCTCAATTAGAAAATTAGGTGCCACTTGAAATTTTTTCGAACCTCCGCACATAATTATCTAATACCATCGAAAAGTCTTGACAATAGATATTTTTGTTTCAATTGGTAAAATAGTTACCTTTAATACCGCTTCTTCTATCATAGTAGTCAGGGTGCACTCTCTAGCGCAGACGGGACAGATCTTGAGAAGTTGCATCAGCGGTTCAGGCTCCACCATGAACTCTCTGTAGTCAAATGGATCGTCGTCGGAATCATCAACTTCTGGTGTGATTTCAGTCGAATTTTGTTTTGATTCGATTTGAAGTGCATCTTCGGCAAAATCATCAACTTCCGATTTGACTTCATTCACATTTTGATTTGATTCCATCTGAATTGCATCTTCGGCAAAATCATCAACCTCTGTTTTGACACCAGATTGAGTACCATCCACAGCCGACACCATGAGATCTTCTGCATGTAGATCAATGCGTGGTTCGGGGGAGGCAGAAATCTGAAACACTCTAATGAAAATTTCATGGAGTTAAACAAAGCGTTGTTGTAGTTTGCTCTCAAGTGCATTGTTTACCAATTCAGACCGAAACGCAATACGATCAAACTACAAACACAGCGGAAGAAAACCACATACACCGTGTTGGCCGGCTTTAGAAAAAGCAAATAACCTAATACGATTCTAGTGAGCGTTTTCTACAGTATCCAGTATCTGAAATAAAAGAATCTAGCAAATATGTTATTTTAATTCATGAACTCACAGCATAATCCTCCATTTCCGTGTTGTCGCTTTCAGAGTCCAGATCATACATTAAGAATTTGACGGGTCTGCGGGCTTGATCATCAGTACTATTGTCAGGCGTGAAACATTTCTATAAAATAATACTCAATTTTAGTACAGAAACATCAGAAATTTCTATAAGCATTTTTGCTGCATGCTCATTCAATTTTCCAATTACATGTGTAAACAGTTGCGATAGAAAGAGAGTTTTTAGGCTTCCATCAACAAAGTTTACTGTGAGAACGAATCGAAAATTTTCAGTTTTTGGAGTGACCAACCTTTATTATACTTTAAACTCGAGCCACGCCATAAATTCACAAATATGCCATTCGGGAGTCAAACTACAAGCACAAGAGAAACAGAAAAAAACCAAGAACAAGAATGAATATTGTCTGACCTTGGACGGTACGGCCTCATTTTTCAGGAATATTCGTCCATCTCGTCTCACTTTGAAATCTGACGCAGGGAAATGATACCGACAGATGAATCTTTTCGACGGTTCCACGTTTTCAAGAACAGATTCCAACGCAGTGATCTCTTCACTGTTCTCAGAAAGAGATCGAATCCATTTTTGACACCGTTTCTGGGCTTTCGCAAAAGCAACACATTCGGATTTATCCAGTTCATTGTGGCAAATAATGCACTCCATTCTCGAGTTGAGTTTCCTCACGGAATGGTACACGTTTCCACGTGGCTCGATCTCGTCCTGTAAAATCATTAACTCAGTTTAATGGCAGGAAGACTACCGTATTAGGTGTGACCATAGCGAAGTTGTAGTTTGAACTAGATACACGAATTTCAACGAAAGAATTGAGATCAAACAATGAACACAGCAGAACAGAGCAAAAACATCGTATTGATACTATTTAAGAAAAACGGAGCCTTCAACTCTATTAGAAATTGTGTCTAGTAAGGTTCTAGTAGTTATTTTCTCCAGTATCTAGCAACGTCATTAATGAATTGTAGCGAATGTATTACTGGAAAGTATAAACTTACATCAGAATCATCCCATTCCGTGACGTCACTATCAGAGTCCAGTTCATACGTTAGGGGTTTGAACTTTCTGCAGGCATCAGCATCAATAACACGCGTGAAACATTTCTAAAACATATTCAATTTCTTTTGAAAAATACCAGAAATCTTTATGAACTTTATCTGTTTTGTTTTTTTATGATAGCGCGATTGCTTTGGCACCAGATTGAGATCAGGGTCTATTGGTGGAAATGAGAGAATGAAATTATTGGAAAATTTCCCTTTGACACGCCATAAATTTCAAGTTCCCACCGAAAAATCATGAAATTAAACTACAAACACAACGGGATTAAGCTACATAAATTGTAGCAGAGATGGAACAATAGAAAAACAGAAAAGAAAAATATATTATCTAACCTTGGAAGGAACAGCTTCCTTTCTTACATTTTGTTTGCCATTACTATTCGTGAAGAAATCAGTAGCAAGGAAATGATACCGACAAATAAATCTTTTTGTCGGGTCCAAGTTTTGCAGAACAGATTCCAACGCAGAAAACTCCTCTTTGTCCTCAGCTATAGATTGCATCCATTTTTGACATCTTTTCTTGGATTTCACAAAAGTAATACACTCAGATCTGTCGAGTTTGTTGTGGCATACAATGCACGTGACGGTCCAGTGGCTATGGTTCACTGGAGGGTACACGTTTTCACGTGGCTCACTCTCGCCCTATAAAATCATTAGTTTTTGCGGCGGTAAAAATGTGCATTAGCTGGTGAATTTCACGTACGATATATACTAGCAGCAAAATGAATACTCACGTAAAGTCAGTTATAATGAGGCGTCGTGCACTTTGTCATTGCACTTTTCTGAGTTCTGCTGTGCTCAACATGTTTCATGTGACTATGCAATTGAAATGAAGCGTCGTAGGAGCTCATGACGTACTCACGAGAAAGTAAAGATTCGTACCGCTATGACAATTCTCATGGGTTTTCGCCGTGGAAAATCTGGTAGTAAGTTTTGCGGTAACGAACTCCGGACTGTACCCCCCTAAGTGTCATAATGCAAAGTACCTTCCTAGTCCCATATTTCAAAAACTAAACTTCTTTATCTTTTAACAGAATATCAGAAAATATATGCATTAATATGAGACAATAGAAAATATATGGTCTAAATTTCCTCACCAGTTTTCATTTTTTCACTCAAATTTTCATTTTATTCACTCCAAACTGCAGTTATGCTGCTTCTGGGCGCGCCAGATTTGATAATAACACTTGGCTACCACCAACAGTCGACAACATAACCCCTTCAGATTTTAGATCAGTGTGAGGTTTCAGGATCTCAGCTGAGTTGTAAATTAAATTTGACGGGATAAAACTACAAACACCGTATCGACTTTCTTTTAAATAATCAAACCCTAAAAGTCTATCAGAAACTGTGATGTTTGACCAGTTACGATTAAATAAAGTGTTTTCTTAGGTACCTAGGTACTCTAATGATATAATCTCGCAAATCTTATACCGAAATACATATTCTCACCTCAGAATCCTCCATTTTAGTTTCATCCGTATTAGAGGTGGTGCCATCATCTTCAGTACTACTAGCAAATAATACGAAAGGTACCTTAATCACGATATTCAACGTTAAATCGAAAATATCATTGACTTCGGTAAACTCCAATTATTTCATATGCCTGTATCACGTATGATTTCTTAACTAAATCACGCGTAAAGCTTCCGTTGTAGTTTGGTGTCGATGAACTCTGAGATTTTTCCCCAACACGCGACTAGATCAAACTACAAACTAGAAGCTCAAACGAGAAGAGAAAGAAAAACCTCTGTAGAAGCTTTCTAAACTGAAGTTGAAGTTGGAACACTTAGAAAAAGCGAGGCCTTGGTTATTTCTCTCGAATGATATTTAGGAATTGACCGAGTGTCCATTGCGGTTTGATCTTTCACACACCACACGTCTCACACGTCATTATTCACAAGTTTCTACCAAAAAGCAACAGAATCAAACTACAAACACAGAGAAAAACTGTTTTGGAAAGAGAAAAACATCCGAGTGAAAATGAGAAAGTAGTCAAATTGTCGAACCTTTGATGGTACAGCTTCCGCTTTCAGCATATATCTATCATCAGATTTCATGAAGAAATCCGACGGTAGGAAATGGTACCGACAAATGAATCTTTTTGTCGGCCCCAAAGTTGGCAGAAGAGATTCGAATTCGGTCTTTTCCTTCTCGTTCTCAGCAATCGATTCTATCCACTTCTGACACCTGGCTTTGAGGTTCGAAAAAATATAACACTCGGATTTGTCAAATTTGTTGTGGCATACAATACAAGCTACTTTCCAGCCAGAATGGTTTACTGAAGGATATAGGCTGGTGTCCATACCTCTTGAATAAGACTGAAAGTAGAACAAAAGACGGACAACAGAACTAACTGATGGTGTTTCTTCATTTGTGAACGCTGGTATGTTTGATAGAAAACTACTATATGTGTAGCTGTTCCAAAGAAGGGCTCACATAGCGCGTTTACACACATTTTCACAGAAAGTTACAATGAGGGGATTCGAACCCGCGGGCAGTTAGTTGGGTGGAAATATAAACACAGTGCCACTGCGCCACGAAACCAATGTTCACACTGCTCAGTAAGAAAATGTAGTGCAATCGCCACAAGGTTCACACTACAAATACGGATAAACCACGTTTTGAGTGACACATGCAAAATGAGTGGGCGACGATTCAGCTAAAACACTTCGAGCTTCTTCGAAAAACATTTGACCATGGCAAACCCAAATTTTGACCATGGCAAACCCAAATTTTGACCATGGCATGCGTACACGCTGCCATGGTCAAAAAATGGATTTGCCATGGTCAAATCATTTGGGTTTGCCATGGTCAAATTTTGGGTTTGCCATGGTCAAATTGAAAACAATCGAAAATACTGAATTTCACTCTTGATTTCGCTGATAAAGCCAAACAACAATTTATTTGTATTAACAAAACAGAATATAACGATCACACAATACCAACAAGTTGAACAAATAACAATTAGATAATAACTGAACATGCTGTAAAAAATACGAATCAAGATAAGTTTAATCAATATTTGGTCGAACGTCTAATATGAAACTTGTTGGAAAGATCACATATTGACAAAATCATCAAGAACGTAGATAAAAAGGGGTCCAACAGAAAAGTGAAGGGGTTCAAATCGCTCTTGTTGCAAAAGTGAGGGGGGGGGGGCATCCATTCTGAGATCTGGTCTGAGATCAAGAACAAACGTGAATAGGGAACATAATGACTGTTGGACAGCTATGATGAACGGCGCCTACTTATGTGATGCACTCGCCCTTCTTTCCACATCAACTTTTTCACGTGAGACACTACTTTTCACAAGTGAAACGTGAAATCGAAAATCATCCATGAAAATGGATTAACACTAGCAAGTACAAAACCGTATGAGAGACATGTTTTTTATGTCGCTTTCGCTCCTTCTCTTCGTAATTAATGAATAAATATATGTGTATCAATCGAGATCAGCAGAGAAGGGCGAGCGCAGCACCGTTCCAGCGACAAGAAACAGAATAGGCGTGAAGCCCCGGGACCCGAACTGTTCCGTAGTTTAGACATGTTTTTAAATTTAGTCGAAATATTCGAAACTGCAGTTAACTACCCGTAATGTTAAACCCGTAACCAAGAGGCAAGATAGTACAGGAGAAAACTACAAAGAAACAGTACAGGAGAAAACTACAAAGAAACCATCCAGTTGTCTACAACTACAGTATAATAAATGACAAAAACAATACGATTGGTTAACAATCAAACCGTTGAGCAAAATCATGGATCCATTGAGCAACCGGCTCTTGCGTCACTTCACAAGGCCATTGGCGAAAATGCTTGATGCTTCCAATTTGTTCCGCGAAGGCGGCAGAGACGAGCGGACGGTCTACTTGGGAGACGGTGGTGGTAGTCAGAGCAAAGACCGGCAGGAGTCTGGACTCTGGAAAAAAATGGTGAGATGAGGAAATATAACAGCTACATATTTGCAAAATCCACAATGCAAACTACGTATTTCTACAAAAGACCACACGTTTCTGACTTCTGAGCGGTAATATGTACACTAATCTGGATTCTAGGTAGGTAATCTGTTTCTAATTCAAATTCAGGCCTAATTCATTTAGTTGTCACGCAGTTAAATTTGAAATAAAACGATGAATTCGTTAAAATTGTCATAATTGTCTAGTTCGATCTATCTATGTTATTTTTAACTGTTTTGGTTTTCTAACTCTGACTCTGAGGACAACTTGTCTACATCCTTTGAGGTTGTCTGGATACATAACTCTGAGATTGTCTAAATACATTTTTGAGCGAAGGACGAGTTGTTGTACGCAAAGCGGGGACAAGTTGTCCGTAAACGGAAAACAGTTAAAACCATTAATAGCACCTAAGTAAGTATCATAAAACAAAAGAACTCCTTGGTCACAACTAAGTGGATAACATACAATTCGTAAACCATCAAGCTAGTGGCAGTATAATAGTAACCAACCGGTAGCGGCGCGAGTAGCTTATTTTCCGGCAACCAGACAGCCTCCAAGGACGAAACTGACGAAGAAGACCACAACCAGTCTCCAGATGGAAACACTCTCGATCACATCACAGACTGGTAGACGTGGACACTGGAATTTGGATTACAGTGTAAATATTTGGTGATTAACAAATAAACACATGAATAACAGTTATAAAGTTCATCGTATTTCGTAAGCTCGAATAGCCGTGTAAGTAGCGAATGAGTCACAAGGTCATAGTGCAGCTTAAGCTGCAGCTTAAACTCCTGAGAAAGTAACGTCCGGCGACCTCCTGAAATGTGCGGTAAGCCGGTAAGTTAGCGAATGATTTGAAACAAACCGAATAATCACACCACAATACAGCAAAATTGAGTAAATACAACTTCCCGATGCCTAGCATCTTTCGCTGAAGGCAACTCAATAACGGTAATAACTACAACTAACCGGGTTTGGGGTTACTGACTGACCTTACCGCTAAACTACAACAACAGTAATAATTAAATGAAACTAACGCTGGCTATAACCAATTTACAATTTACACAAAGAGGGATGCAAATGGGTAACACTTCGAGATTTTGTATCAAAGTGAAAAAGTTCTCCCGAGCTCTGAACATTGGCAGAAAAACTAAAAGAGCCCATTCATTATCGGAAAAACTGGTCTCCGCTCTTGATGCAAAGGTGGTCCATGTTCATATTATTAATTGTTTTAGCTCATTGGTCCATAGGCTTAAAACTTTACCTCAAAGATCAGAGACACTTATTTACACTTGCATTACCGTTAATGTGCGGAATTTCAGACTCACTCAAAAAACGAAATAACATACAGAAAACTAAACTAACCACTGAGGATTTAATAGAAGATTTTGCTGCGGTATCCGACGTGAATGAATCCTCGTCACAGATTTTGAGATTAGTTTCCTGTAACATTACCAAGTATAGGAGAATCACCAACATATCATACACAATGTGACCTATCCCGAGAAAGCAGCTGATGTATCTACCTAGACCTATCACCTATGAAGTCATTGGGTTGGTAACAATCAAAAATCATGTGAGCTCTAGTGAAATTTACGGCTAAATTGAATTTTCGAAGGTAACTATAGTTAATGTGTATTCATTAGTAATGAGGAAACATATAAAAACTTGATTTCACTCAGAAATGCGGTTTTTGCCCATTTTGTCGTAAAACGGTGGTTGTCCCGGAATAAGTATTTGTGTGACAATCCGTCCCAGCGGTGAGCTATTTCATATCACAAAAATAGCTGACAAATTGTTGAATAAAGCCGATTGGTGTATCTTAAGCTCACTGCACATCCGTGGAGACAAATAAACTGGAGAGACCTTGAAAAATCGAAAACTTCGCCTTTCTGAGGACGAGAGTTTGCGCGAAACGAGTGATAGATATTTTAACCAACCTTAAAATGTCGCACTCCAGGTCATATCCCGAAGTTCTGAGGGAGCCATGTCCGGGCGAACTGAAATGAGCGGTAATAATGATGAATGCTCAAAAATACACCAAATAATTACAGCAAAGTTGAGTAACCCTTTATCGTCGATTGATCAGTACTCGAACTGAGATCAAGGAACATATAAAAGTGACTTATAATCAGTGAGAGCTAAATACGACAACAGAAAGCGAAAAAGAGAGCTAATACCATATAAATGCTCGAATTTCCGATTCTACTGCTAGAACACTACTAACATTGAAAACTGTAAAACAAAACGTCTCAACACGTTACATCTTTAGCTGAAGTTGAATAACTAAAAAAACATGTGTGGCCTAAAATTTTTGCCTATAAACCCAATTCTAACACTCTACAATAGTTGTTAAGGTTGGATTCACTGAGAATTCCATTCATCATAGGCTTAACTAAATTACGACAACAGAAATACTTGAATATAATCAATTTATAACAATAAAAAAGAAAAATAGACATTTTCGAATTTCGAAAATATGCTCGAATAAAGGTCTAAAATGTACACAGTACGGTATAGGTGGGGCGCGGTTTGTGCTGCCAGTGAGCTACTGCTCGGGGTTAAAATACAGAAAGCGAACAATTATTGAGAGAATTACTGTATTTATTATTGTAATAAGGAGTTCTATACACTGAATAATATCATAGTTATTGTAAATTGTACAGCTTATGACATAGAACTACGAAAACAATTATAAACTGATCATATTTGTACTGTGGTGATCTTATCAACGGGAGTTTTGCTTAGCTGTTTTATTATATAAGTTTTAGAAAAGTAATAAGTTCCAAACAATCGTTTTGCTAGCTTTAAAACCAATTCGAGTGATCTTGACCATAGTTTTCTTGCTTTTGAGCATTAGATGTGTACATTTTGACCATGGCAAACCCAAACTTCAGATTTGACCATGGCAAACCCAAAAATGTGGGCGGGGCTTCAACATTTTGGGTTTGCCATGGTCAACACTTTCTCAGAGTTATGTCTCGTATAAAAAACTGTATGAGTACTTTTCTTTCAAATTTGACCAATCATATTTTATCCATGCATAGTATCTATCGTGAAGTTATAAACTATCAGTTGAAGTTCTCACTTGAGTAATAGATAGTAGCTTAACGCATTTTAGCTGAATCGTCACCCACTCGCAAAATGTTCATCAAACTTCAAGATATTACATCTACAAATGTATAGAGGTATTCTGATTTCTATCCTGTGATCTCATTTTTTATGAATTACTGTATTACGCAAATTTACCGCAATGATTTAATTTGAATAAGACTGTCGAATGGAGTTGGTGAAAGAACAAACATTACATGTAAAAAAAATGTGCTAATCGTTTTCAATATTTTACTTGTGAAATAGAAAACAAAGTAATGAAACACACAAAGCGGCGATGGATTGCAAAAGGCGCTATTGATTGATGCCCGTCTTTTTAGTGGCTGCGACCGCAACGCGGCGTCGGCCGCGAAGCGTATGCGAGGGGGCATCCTTCAGCATTCTCACCCGACTCCGCTCTCCTCGCATATAGTTCGTTTTGGTCTGTTTTTTGAAGTCTATTGCCCAGTTTCAATCTTTCGTTTATGCTCATCTTATGAACTGTGGTAGAATAAAAGTATTCCAGCTGAGTGCAGCGTTAGACTACGATTCAAGGTTATTAGATGCACTTTCAAGCATTCGGCGTTAAGGATTACATATCAAACTTCAAAATCGATCAGTTACATGTCTCCAATATAGTCGGATACGAAAACAATGTGTAGAATTTGTGAAGAGGTTCATCATAAACAGCCACTAAAGTTACTTAAGATTGTATTAAAGACATTTTTCACCTACTGTGTTTTTGTATGCTATAGTTGTCGCCAGCGGAAAGGCTGAAGGATACTGTGTATCTCACTTTCCGCTGTGTACGCACACATGTCATCGATTCCAGAGCTTTCCGGATGTGTGCACTAATAGCGCAGTGGTTAGCGCCCAACTACGAATATTTGCTCGCAGGTTCGATTCCGGCGAGAGACAGAAGTTTATAAATTTGGCACCCACTATAAACAGCGGCGATGCGCCATATGAAAATTGTATTCGTACTTCTCTGTCAACACTTTGAGAAACACTGTGTGAACATACTTTATACCCATCTTCATTCGCATCAAACTATAAAATATTCACCCGTCAATCAATATATTCTTTTCAGAACTGACGCACGCTGTACCAAGGATCTATCACGTGTAGGGCGGGGCAATATCGGTGAACCTGGAAATTAACAACTTTGTAGATAGCTACAGGAGACACCATAACGTACCCAATAAGACTTTTCTTGAAATAGAAAAATTTAACGAAAAATATTTTTGAATATAGACAAGTCAGTCCAATTTTCCATTTGCTCTTTCCCTCATTTGAGATCTTATTATTCTGACCCCAAGGACAAAATGGGGTCACCCTTGAATGAGTAGAAAATAGGTAACTTTTTTTATGTGGCTAGCTAGGTGTAGTCTCGATCATTCTTACTGAGACTGCTACAGTACACAACCAAACTTTCCAATGGCTGGTTTGTGGTTTTTATTGTCGAACACAGTTTCGAACAACTTCTAACAATTCTGATAACCCTAACGTATGTTAAACGAGCAGGAAATTTCGAAATCATACTGTAGAAAGCTCAATTGGAATAAAAAAACATCATAATAACGATCGAAGAAGAATGGTCAAATGTCGAAATGTTACCTTCAATACCCCCTCTTCTATGCTAGTAGTCAGAGTACACTCTCTAGCGCAAACGGGACAAATCTTGAGAAGTTGCATCAGCGGTTCAGGCTCCACCATGAACTCCCTATAGTCAAATGGATCGTCGTCGGAATCATCAACTTCTGTTTTAACATCATTCGAATTTTGATTTGATTCGATTTGAAGTGCAACTTCGGTAGAATCATCAACCTCTCTTTTGACACCAGTATGAGTACCCTCGACAGCCGACACCATGAGATCTTCTGCATGTAGATCAATGCATGGTTCGGGGGAGGGCGAAATCTGCAATAAAGGTTCTGTCAAAGCTTTGTGGACAGCGTACGGTCAATTCGATATACCGGAATTGGCGAGATTATCTGCGTATCTTTGATCGACATACTCTCTCGCCTGCTGATTAAAAATTTATGACCGCACGCCTCTCATCGCTCGATAAATCGAGCATTTACTGATCAAATTTCTGTGGTAGTTTGATCTCAAAATGTGCAATATTCACCGATTCCGACCAAAATACAATTGAACCAAACAAACACATCCTGAGAGGACACGTACACCGTAAGCGTTATGGTTGTTAATCAATTATGAAAAACCGATTGTTTCGATTTTCGACCTTCGTGCCATTTTGAAATTTCGATTCGATGCGATTTCGATTTTGCGTATGTTCGAAAAAACCGATCTCAAGATCGATTTTTTTCGATTTGATCTTCCTAAAAACAATCCTAGTAGGCGTGCTTCATAAAAAGTCAAACAATCAAGTCGGATTCTAGTACACGTTTTATTCCGTATATAACAACTCCAATATGAAATCTAAAAAATATTATACTCTAATTCATGAACTCACATCATAATCCTCCATTTCCGTGTTGTCGCTATCAGAGTTCATATCATACATTGAGAGGTTGGCGTTTCTGCGGGCATCATCAACAGTACTGATGTCGGGCGTGAAACATTTCTATAATATCATAATTATTTTCATTTCAGAAATATCGGTTGATGCGCTCTATTCTAACTTTCCAATCAAATTTGCACCTTATTAGGACGACAAGAGAATCGAAGGCTTCAAATAATAGAATCAACTCTGTACAGTGTACACTAATCGAAAAACTTTTTGAAAAAATCCAGTAATTTCATGCATTTCAGATTATAGGGAAATGGTCTCTTTGAGGAGTGACCGAGTCCTTTTACTTCGACACACGTCATCATTTGAAAATTTCCTACAAGAAATTTTGGAATCGAATTGAAAAAAACGAGAACAGGAATAAACCGAAAATGAGAAATGAATATTGTCTAACCTTGGACGGTACGGCCTCATTTTTCAGGAATATTCTTCCATCTCGTCTCACTTTGAAATCTGACGCAGGGAAATGATACCGACAGATGAATCTTTTCGACGGTTCCACGTTTTCAAGAACAGATTCCAACGCAGTGATCTCTTCACTGTTCTCAGAAAGAGATCGAATCCATTTTTGACACCGTTTTCGGCCTTTCGAAAAAGCAACACACTCTGCTTTATCCAGTTTGTTGTGGCATAAAATGCACTCCATTTTTGAGTTGAGTTTGTTTACGGAGCGATACACGTTCCCACGTGGCTCACTCTCGTCCTGTAAAATCACTAAAATAATGAGTATGAACATTGCTTAGTTGTAGTTCAGGAGTCGATACACGTCAAAAACAGGATTTTCGAGCAAACAGCAGGATCCAATAACGAACACAGCATTAAAAAACGGCTAACACCGTAATGACTTTATTCGAGAAAAACTGACCCTGTTACTATATTAGAAACCGTGCTGCTTAGCCTAGTATTATTCTAATAGTAACTTTTCTAGTATCTAGCAACTTTCACGAATGAAATGTAGCAAACAATCCAAAAAAAGGTAAACTCACATCAGAATAATCCCATTCCGTGTTGTCAGAATAGTCAGTATCAGAGTCGAACTCATACAGTAGGGGCTGGACGTTTGTACCCGCACCACCGTCAGTACTAATAGCAGGTGTGAAACATTTCTAAAAGATAATGATTGATTCTATCTGAAAAAAAACAGAAACCTTTCTACAAGGTCATAATTGATTCTATCTAAAAGAAAACTGAAACATTTATAAAAGATCATAGTTGATTCTATCTAAACTGTTTTCCTTATTTTTGATTGCGCAATCTTACTTGCACCTAACTCAGATGAGGACAGCTTCTAGGCTTGAACTGAGAGAATTAAATTGTCGGGACACGTGTCCTTACACTATTACACACCTCATAATTTACGAGTTTTTACAAAAAAATTCAGGTAAAATAGAAATTCAGTTCAGTTGAATAAAAATAGATGTGGTCCAACCTTGACCGGCACGGCCTTCTTTTTCAATTGTTGTCTACCATCCCGTCTCGTAAAGAAATCAGAAATCGAAAATGATATCGACAAAGTAGCCGTCTTCCCCGTTCCAAGTTCTTCAGAACAGATTCCAACGCAGTGAACTCCTTATCGTTTTCAGCTATGGATTCTATCCATTCTCGACATCTCTTCTCGCCGTATGTGAACTTTATGCACTCAGACCGGTCAAGCCTGTTGTGGCATACAATGCAAACGACGTTCCAGTTACAACTGTTCATTGTAGGGTACACGTTTTCACGTCGCTCACTCTCGCCCTAAAAAAATATCATTTTTCACCGCGCAACAAATCTACATTACCTGGTGAGCACCTCATGAGCAATACGAAATACACTAAGACAATGGGGGCCCACACACCGCCCAGTCTGGGCCCACTCGCCGCCCAGTCTGGGCCCACTCGCCACCCAGTCTGGGTCCACTCGCCGCCCACTCTGGGCCTAGTAACCCGCAGACTGGTCGCGACTGGGCCAACATGTGGGCGGCGACTGGGCCCCCATTGTCTGAGTGTTTCACGTACGATATATACTAGAAGTAAAATGAATAGTCACGCAAAGTTAGCATTCTTATGAGGCGTCGTGCACTTTTTCATTGCAGTTGTTGAGTTATGCTGTGTCAAACAAGTGACTAACGGTGTAACACGTAAAACGCGTAGGTAGAGCCTATGAGATGCTCACAAGCAAAAGATTCGCACCGCGCCAGATTTGATAATAGCACTAGATCGAATACCACCAACAGTCGACAACACAACTTATTCAGATTTCAGTGCAGTGTGAGGTTTATGGAGGGGAAAACACAGCAAAATTAGGGATGATCATAGCTGAGTTGTAGTTTGAACTTGACATCCTTATACACAAATCTAGATAATGAACGGTATCAAACTACAAACTCAGCGGGATAGAGCAACAAACACCCCATGCACTTTAATTGAACGGATCCCATAACTAAACTTGAACTGTGCTGCTCTGACTAGTACGTTTCAAGCAACTATTTTCTCTAGTATACTCTGATAATGAAATACAGCAAATATTCTACTATAATTCATATTCTCACCTCAGAATCCTCCATTTTGGTGTCATCCATATTAGAGCGGGCGTCATCATCCTCAGTACTACTGGCAAACACTACGAAAGGTACCTTAAATACGGTATTTTACTTTAATTCAGAAAATAGCAATGATTTCGGTAAACTTCAATTCATTTCACATGCCCGTATCTGGTATGTTTTCTAAACTACATCACGCGCATAGCTTTCGTTGTATTTTAATCTCGATGAACGCCAAAATTCTCCGAAAAACAACGAGATCAAACTACAAACCCAGCGAGAACAGAGAGTAAAACAACTAAAGGAACTTTCTAAAATGGAAAATAGGTCTGAAAACTTAGCAAGGCCTCGGTTATTCTTTGCGAATGGGTATTTCGACCCTTTCAAAGTCTCCCTTGTAGTTTGATCTTTGCACACGTCGTTATTCATGAGTTTCACCAAAAGGAACCAAATCAAACTACATACACAGGGCAGCATATAGCTCCGGTCATTCCCATTGAGACTTTGGCAGCGTGCCAATGAACATTGCAGGCCATGTTTCAACACTTTGAAATTTTCAAACGAACTACAAACATGAAAATGAAAGTTTGTGGAACAATCATATTTCATCTAAAAAATGGCCACCCGAAAATCTTGGCACGAGTAGAAACGAACTATACTTGTTCCGGAAATAGGGAAATAAGAGTGATAACAAGAGTGATAACAAGAGTGAAAACCTAACCTTTGATGGGACTGCATCCGGTTTCAGCATGTATCTGATATCAGATTTCACATGTTTCACAACAAAATCCGACGGTAGAAAATGGTACTGACAAATGAATCTTTTTGTCGGCCCCAAAGTTGGCAAAAGAGATTCGAGTTCCTTCTTTTCCTCCTCGTTCTCAGCAAGGGATTCTACCCATTTCTGACACCTGCCTTTATGTTTCGAAAAAATATAACACTCGGATTTGTCGAATTTGTTGTGGCATACCATACAAGCTACTTTCCAGCCAGAATGATTCACCGGAGGGTACTTTCCAGCCATACCTCTGAAAATTATAATGAAATACCCGGGAAAAAAGTAGAAAAAAAGACGGAGAACCAAACTACAATCAGTAGTGTTCATAAGTTCATTCGTAGACGTTTATATGTTCAATTTAAATATACTATATGTGTAGCGGTTTAAACGAAGAGCTCACTTAGCGCGTTTACACAAATTTTTACAGAAATTGACTTTGAGCGGATTCGAACCTGCGGGCAGTTAGGTGGTAGTACGACACAGTGCCACTGCGCCACAAGAGCTAACGATCGAATTGAAGTGAGGAAAGACAATGCAATCACCGCAAGGCTCACTTTAGATGTCGAATAAACAACGTTGTCAGTGACTGATTAAGTACGGTGTTTATCAAATTCTATGATGTTCAATTGAAAAATTGATAGACTTCTCTCCGGTGATCTCAGTTTTTTTAAACAAATTTCCTTATTCCACAAACGGCAAACTTTTCGCAATGGTTCAATTTGAATAAGGATGTCAAATGGAGTTGGTGAAAGAACATTTCATGTAGATAAAAAGTTGCTAATCATTGTCAATAGTTTACTTGTGAAATAGAAAACAAAGTAATGGAAAGCACAGTGCGGCGATGAATTGTAAACGTCGGTATTGATTGATGCATCATCCCCCCTCCCGCCGTCTTTTTAGTGCCTGCAACCGCAACGCGGCGCCTGCCGCGTAGCGTGTGCGAAGGGGGCATCCTTCCAGCATTATTTTTATTTGATTCTCGCATATGACTCGTTTTGTCGTTTTTCGTTGAAGTTTACTGCCTAGTTTTGTCTCATGTTCATCATCATGTTTATTAGTGAAATTTACACAACAATACACATATTTTGTATATAGAAAACACATATATAGAAAATATTATTTTCTCTATATAATATTTGTACTCATCTCGATAAACACTTTTGAAAGAGTGACGGGTTTCGTTACACTTTCAAACGTTAACTACTTTCGGATAAAAATGGTGTCATCCTTATAAATATGAAAAATAGTTTCATAACTTAGTGTCAACAAACAACGAACATTCGTTGACCTTAATTACCACAACACAAAATGAAAACAACAATAACAAAATTTGTTCTAACTATGAAAAGGTTATGAATAGTTACGATACGCGCAACAATGATAAGTTGACTATTATTCCGGAAGCTTACTTGTAGACGCAATTTTTCTCCATACGATCCAAAGACGAAATCTTGTAGTTGGGTCCCATTTGTCGCCAAATTGTGAAACAGACTATTTACAATTCACAACGCGAGAAAAACGTACAATCGCTTAGCTCTTTTACAAGGGGTGTTTATGTGGCAGTTGCTCGAAACAGGCAGTGCACTTGTTGAGGGCTTGTTGAGGAAGATGAAAATTTTTTGATACGGGGTGGGTAAATATAGAACAGTCTATCGTTCATTCTTCTTGACCACACAAAGAACATGTAATGTTATGAGACTGTAAGGTTGGAAAAACATGGGATAAATGGAAGCGAGACCCAATAGAAATTTGTTACGTTACGTTTAATAACGGTTGGTAGTTTAGGTCTAAATGGAGAGAAAGAGGGAGAATCAAACTCTCCTGATGAAGATGTGGGAATTGACTCCGTCGAAGGAGCGGGTGGTTGTACATCGGAGGGTTCATGCGGTGTGAGTTGTGACCGGATAGAAGGGAAGAGAGAACCACTGTTTTCCACTTCGTACAACTCGTGTGGATCTAGGAAACTGAGGTCTAAGCTTTCGCACATTCAAAAATAGAATTGAACACAAAATGTTAAAGTAAATAAAGAACAGAATGCGGAATTACATGAAAAAAGATAACACGATGTTGAAGAACATCTGATAGAAACATGAAGAAAGAATTTCTAACAAGTTGTCTTTATTCGAAAGCAAACAACAATTTCAATCTTGAAAGAATGGTGGTTCCTGGCCTAAGGTATCAATAACGGAGAGAACCAGTTGCCCCATTCAAAAGAACATAGTAGGTTGGATTTTCTACAAGAGAGTTTGTGTGGCAATGGAACGAAACGTGCTGTGCATTTTTTGGTAGCTTTCAAGTGTAGAAATTCAGCTACTCGGTGAGTAAATATGGTACAGTGAACGGTCGACTCGTTTTGACCGCACAGTGAACATTTTATGTTAGTTATAACCGCGGTTGTATTAAACACTGGAGAGGAAGAAAAACGAGAGCAAACTGGTGGAGGGAGAAACTTTTTGTTAATGTGAATTGTGTTTGAAAAATTTTTTTTTTCGATTGATGAACCCGTCGAGACTTCGAAATGCGGTGGAAAACTTTGGGAACGCAAGTTTTGGAAGAAGAAGAAGGAAAGTTTAAACAAAACTGAAGATTTTCCTGAAGAGCTGGGAAGAGTGTCGATAGAAGGAGCGGAGATGTCGGCTGACTGGGGTGGGGAGAACTGGGACCGAATGGTTGGGGAAAGAGAGCCGTGGTTGTCCAGTTCGTACAACTCGTCTGGATCGAGAAAACTGAGGTCCAGACTTTCGCACATCTAAAAATAGTGAAGAACACAGCGCATTGAATGCTTGTAAAAAGTAAAAAAAATGAACGGAAGACATAAAGATGTTATGGAACATCTAGAAGAAATGACACAAAAAGGTAAACTTCGATCTGTTTATGAATCAAAGTATTGTTGTTACAATGTTCGTGGTACAACGTTGGTGTGAAGTATAATAAAGAAGAATGAGAACAAGATATTATTTCGAATTATTTAGAATTATAATGAAAAAAAGAAGAAACGTTTCGAAGAAATGTGAAGAAATCTTAACGTTAATGGAACTCTCGCGGGGCAGTACGTAAATATTCTGTGCAATAGTCCGTGTATCTTGTATAATGTATACGTTTCATTTAGGATGAAGAAAAAAAACCTATGATAATTGAGGCGTCGACCGAACCTTTATTGGATGCCGTTATCCTATTGTTAGAAAGAGATGCCAACATCTCTGCACTGTAATGGGAAACTGTGAAAGGATGTCGTATGGAATGGGTGGAATTTGGTTTTCTTCCATCATGGACTGTTGTGGGTACTCTATGAACGCTTCTCGGAGTGGTCTGATGAGCCTAAAAATTATAATATATGAGTAAAACGGTAAGAGTTTATATATTTTTATCGGTGTGATGTATACGGGAAGAGGGAAAAACGTATGAAAGACAATGGATCTAAGGCGTTAGGAAGAATATTAAGATAAATATTTTGGCTATGCAAAGAATCAACCATAGTGTCTTGTAATGAGAAAGTATTGTGTTGCAAGATGGGAATTCGGGGAATTTAGAGAATGAAAAAGATTGTTGATTATGCTTTTTACTATTAACATTCGTATTGCCAAATGAGGCTAGGTTTTCTTGTGTTTTTTGTTTCAAGAGAGCCTGAAAGAGTTAGCGTTAACTTGTTTTTAGACAAGAAAGACTACAAGGCATGTGTAGAGAAGACGATAATGATTGAATCTGTATTTCAGAAGAGTGTTCCTTTGGGACGCAGAGAATAGCAAGTTTTTGATTTTCGCAGTGCAGTTCAACAAAAAGAATTCCCTAATCGGTAGAGCAGTTTAGAAAATCTAAAGCTCCAGTTATGCAATTGTAGCAACCACTAAAAGAAGAATATTGTGCTGTACATGTGCTAGCAAAGTTGGAGGCGGTTGTCTTTAAGTTGTTTACTGTAACTTGTAATTCGATTGCAGAAGTATGAAAAATGTCTGCAATAATAGAATGGTTAGCGTCGGGTTTCATGGAAACCGAACCTAGTTGTGAGGGTAACGTGTTTTCATTTTTTTGAAAAAATGTAGAATGGTCGAAACGTGAATATTGGCAAGAAATTTTGCCCCCGATGCGTGGCACTTGCATGCATCGGGATCGAAGTTACAATTGAAAGATTTTGCGTCTTTGTGTGTTGGACATTGTAGTTGACCAACCATACCGGCTTGTGGTTGACCTCCTGAACTTGCGGAAATAGTTCTAATTTGACCGGTGTTCGGATTCCGAAGAAAGGAATAGCTTAAAGAAGGATGGGGTGGTAAAATGGATGAAGTTACTGTTAGAGTAATGTTGGTCCAGGAAGGAAATCGCCAAGGGGAGAGGAAAAATGAGTGGTTCGTAATTTCGGGACCATTGAGTTGTAAAAAAGCATGAACGTTAATTTCGAAACTGTAAGTCGGACAAGAAAATATGTCGTACATCAATTCTGCGGTCGGAACTGCTATGATTCTGTAGAAAAGACAAGCGTAACTGCAAAAAAAAATAGCCACATGCAGCACATCCACATTAAGCTATGCAGTATGTAAAACCAGAAGCATAATTGTCTTTATCACTAAATTCGGGAGGTTTCGCACTAGGTTTCATGGAATGGCAAGCGTCACCACTACACGATCCGGCGTGTGGACCATTGTTCAACTGAAGGGCTCTCGAATTTGTGATCTCGGAAGAAATAAGAAACCCTAGGATTGCAGATGAGATGAAGAGGCTCAACTTGAAGTTCATTAATTCTTACTCTTTTTCTTTTTATCAAACAATGTCGAGCAGTATTTTCGATTACCAGGTGGCAGTGAAAGTACTGTAGAAGATTGAAAACTACATTCAATTGAACATGTTTGCAGTATAATAAAAATTTTGCTATGTGCATTTATGGAACTGACAGAAGAACACGCATACGCAGAATGCGAGCATAAAATACATATGGTCAATGCAATACAGCAGAATCTTTTTCACGACGTAAGTTACGGCGTCGTAGATTAGGAGCTGCGAAGAGTCTACGAACGATACGACGTAGTAAACGAATAAAAAAGGTCAAGAGAAAGAGAAGAAACTTAATAATATCAAACAATCTAATTAGACATACTAATTGAATGTTCGTACCTAGAGTAGAAGTATTGACGGTGTCATCCGTTTCTTCCATTCTGAGTGGAGGAACTGGAAGTCTGGTAGTACATTCTGAAAGATAGTTTTGAGACGAGCAACAGATAGCCCTATCTGGGTGCGTATAGCTCCAGATATTTTCATAATTGTCTTAAATAATGACTAATCAATGAACGAAGATATGTAAGATTACCCCTGTTGGGAGAACGAATTATGCCGCTAAGTGGGACTTGGAAGATCGCCGCTAGGTGAGACTTACGTTGCCGCTGAGTGGGACTCATAGGAAGATGTGAGCAGGAAAGAAACTGCGAGGTCGCCACTTGTTCTGAATGGCCAAAGTATATAAACACAAGGGATTTAGAGCAGTTTATCTACAATGCCCGCGTAGGAGCGAAAATAGACAAGATATCAAAGTATGGCAAGCCGACGGAAGAGTTAATACCAGTTGAAGAGCTGGAGTGCTCCATTTAAAAGATCCGTCCAAAACTGATCGAGATTTGGTAGCGCTCTCTCAGCTCTGTCGACCACAGGCGCAACCACGAACAAATTATACCATTGGATGAAAGCACCAGGATATCTTCTTGCAATTTCTAGTGGTATCAGGTTCGGTTGATATCTCTACTGACGAATATTTGCTTCATAATGGCGCAGATGAGCAATCAACACAGTAATGTTCAGGAGCTGCTAACCTTTGTCATCCTTGATTGAACCACACTTTTCAAGTGTAGAGTTCGAAAGTATGTCGAACACAGTTACGAGATATATGCTCGAAGTAATCAGAACACGGTAACCAGCCATTCCGTTACCAGTAAGACATGAGTTTATGTATGGAACTCAATTCCTTCATATACGGACCTGTAAAGTTCAATAAGCACAGAGTTCAATATTATCACATCAAACTTTAGGTCTTGATGAAGCAGAAACTTCGTATTAGGTCACATTCGAAAGAAAAAAAGATGAATAAAATGAGATTGTGTTTATCGAAGAAAAATACAACTCTGAGAAGTTTTGTAGAGACTAAACACGGATCGAATTGCAAAGTTATTGACAGTCTGATGACTTTTTCGGAGAATAAGCTGGCATGGTGGGAATTCTATTGTTATTATGAAAGTGCGCAGATGTGGGCGCGCAGATCGCTTTGTAATGGTGATATCGTTTATTACATGTGGGAAAATGCATAAAGGGCTTGCAAGATATGAGAATAATGTGTGTGTTTATATAAAAACCATGTAATCCGTCGAGAATACCAGTTTTGACCTTGACAAAGTATAATGAATCGAAAAGTTTATATCTGAACACTTTTGTGTAGTAGGAAATGATGTTTGAATGCAAGAGTTGTTAAGCAGTTTCAAACCATTCACGCTATTTGAACAAGATTAAACGGAGTGAATACATCGTGATCCTTCGTTAACAGCGAATAATTTGTGTGTGGGGACCGCAATCAGGACGTATAGCTACTAACTTATACCAGCTTTCAATGTCACACCAGTATCTGCTCTTTCCGAGTGTGAGTTCTAAGGTCTGCACCACAAGAACGGAATCTGTGTGACGGCGCACATTTCAGGTAAGCTTGACTCTGTATAGGTTTCTGTTCCAAAAATTCAATTGAAAAATAGATTCACAAGATAGAATTTGACTTTTCTCTTTTCTTCCACTTTTTTACATACTGACATTCATGAAAAGTGTTAGTTCATATTTATTGTGCATTTGATATTGAACTAGCTATGATAACATTTATTCTTAAAACACACTCACATCTGGAAAAATTTATGCTTTCCGATGAAAATCCCACAAAATAGCTGGGAATTTCAGTTCAAATAAGGATGTTACTATCGAATGGTAAAGGTGAAATATTAATCTGAATCTGACGAAATATCTCAAAATATTTATCTGACAGTTAGCTGGTGGTCTAATTGGTTGTGGACTTTGCACGCACCTATCGTGTCATTTATAACGTTTTATACAAGTACCGGATGAGATTCCCCGCAAAATGGGAGGGAAACGTCCACACAAGCTTCTTTTTGAGCTTCAAAACTATTGTATGAGAGCTATGAACCGAAGATCCCGGTTGGTGGCAGTGTTTATGACTTTCTAATTCCATCGAGTACGTTCTGGGTTAGTATAGTGAACGGGACCAACCACCCACAGTATGGGCTGATACACTTGGCCTTACGGCAGAAGAGTCACAACGATGTGTGGTTGTCCTCCTGTAAGAAAATGAGTGAGACAAACTGCAATGAAACCTTGAACTCGTCTTGCGAATATCGACGAAAGCGGTGTCCGGTTTCAACAAGCTTTAAGGGTCTAGTTCTCACTCATGTAAAGTTGCAGTAGCTCTGAACAACTGTTCCAACACACCATTCATGGTTGCTGAATCTGGTTAATTTGGAAAACATTTACTATTCTAGATTTTCAGACTTTTACTGTAATTTTTTATCACCGAGCAATTACCACGCTTTTTCATAACTGACCTCGTTAGAGTTCAAGACGAGGTCTTTTTATTTATTTCGAGTGTATGTCGAATCGTCACCTGAGATATATTCTGAAATTGAACAACCGCTGCATGACCTCATTAGGTTACAGTATCTGATTTCTATTGTGCCATAACCATTCGAAATGTTTCACGGTGTTAGGAAAAATTGAATAAAAAAAGAACTGATTTCCCATTCATTCTTCACATTTGGTTTTGTGGTAGTTAGCTGATCCGTAAGTGTTAGATATGAACTTTGTAGGATTTACATAGAAGTAATCAGAACTATGAAATGCCTCACCTTCTCTCTTGTCAATAGAACGTTGGCATTTTATACATCATGTTCGTAGACGGCATCATTCAGGTGTGGTAACTGAACGATCAAACATTCTGTTCGAAGCAGTGATTTGTTCTCCTTGTGCAGTACCGACGATGCACACTATACCCTTCTTAAAGAAGAGCTCATCAAAGAAGATGAAGCCACTAGAAACACAAAATGGGCTATCACGTGAACTATCAAAGGAACAAGTGAACTTTTGAATATTAAAGAAGGACGATTATGTGGACCAATCCCGTTACATCGGTCCTTTAAACTGCAATTGAAAAATGTATTGCGGTTTAAAGGACTGAAGCGTTGCGATTGGACCACATAATCGTCCTTCTTTAAAGCATTTGCATGCAGCTTATGAGCGGGGCGAATCCCGAATCGAAACGAAGTTTTACGTGTAACATCTATCACCGTTTATTTAGCAAATCGGTCGTTTATTTGCGTTATCACAATGTAAAGTGGCACGCAAAACATTGAAATCTGATCGAATGAAACTACAAATTTTTCAGAACAAACAAAATAATTTATTTCATATTATGTAAGTGAAGTTGTGATTATCTACTGCTGTTTCAAGGTATTCCGAGTTCACTGAGAACGCAAACTGGAGAATGAAAACTCAACATTCGAACTGCAAACTCTTTCGAATTCTTCAGAACTGGGTCAACCATAAATTAAGTGTAACTCTTAAATGAAACAAAATCTATTGTATTATAGTTCAAAAATTTCACTCACCCAATATAAACTTTTCAGAGACTGAAACCAGCAATAGAAAATGCCTCTGTGTCTGCTCAAACATGGATAATAACAATGCAATTTGTAGACGTTCCTGAAAGAAAGAACCAATTCAGAAGGTGAACAAATGCACTGACAGCCCCACCACGGTTTGACAGATACCAAACAACTTATCTGATACTATAAAGTTCATTACGCAGAGATTCTTTAACAAAAATAGTAAGAACTAATATAATTAATTACGAAATGTCTAAGCGACAACTTACTTCGTCTAAGCTTCAGTGAGTGATCATTTCCTTCACAGTTCGAAAATATGCCGAACCCTCATTGGAGATATATGCTGGAAATAAATTAAACTCATAACAAATACCATATTCCGAATCAAGCTGGGCACTCAAACATTGTTCTGAACTGTAAAAATCACCAGAAATGTCAGATGGTGAGAAAAACTTGTAATTGAAAATACCACTTCAAGATGATCTACAATGTTGAACAAAACTTGAAAAAAATTCATGTTTTTCACATATCACGTTGCAAAGTAATTACTAGCAGAACAGTTTATAAACCAAAGCATCCGCACGTTTGACCTCAAACGGTCGACCATGCCATTCCGGAAACATAATCATAAGTTGGCTGTTTTCACGAGAATTGTTTTTGCTCACCAATCTTATAGAATAAGAAAAATATTCTCTACTACGAGTAACTTGTCACTTCTTCATCAGTTATCAGTTTGAATACAAGCCAAACCATCATCGGGCAAAATGTGCTGAAAGTGGAACAACATAGGTTATATAAAAACATATGTCTTGTATCTTGTATGTTGAGCCTGAATAGAGTAGAGCATAGAGCTGACTGAATGATTTACTGTACTCAAGGTTTAAAGGTAATGTTTGCATATTGAAGACAGCAAAGTAAGCAATACATCCATTGCACTATAATTGATGTTTTGTACCCTAAAAATGTTTTACTCACCCAATATACATTGTGTAGACTATTGAGTATAGTCATATAAAATGCTACTGTGTCTGCTCAAACATGGATAATCGATGCGTTGAGTTTCAGTTCGGTACAATAAAACAGCTGGATATTCCTGAAAAGCTAGTGTAATTGTTTTGCACGGTGACGAAAACATTTCTCAGTGGAATACGGTGTATATAAAGCCAAAACTTACCGCACTTCAAACGTGCATTATTCAAAATGTGACCAAATTGAAATGAACTATTTAAATAATTGCACCCACCCAATATAACCTGTGTAGAGAGTCTAGTATGATCATCTAAAATATTAGGATGTCTGCTCAAAATTGTATGGTGAATGAACAGTGTTTGAGTTCAGAACAAATGACATCATGAAAATGACATGAGAGAGTCCAACTGTGAACAAACCTGTTTAGGTTCATTCGGTGTTACTTTTCACTCAGATGCAAACACTATAAACTTCTTGAACGAAATTATTAACGAAAACAATATTTTTATTATGGTGAGGACAGAGAAAAGTAGAAAATGAATTTCGTGAAGGCAGTGGAACTCACATGACTGAGAAACTCTAATAAAAGTTCCTTGTTTGTCCGTGTTAGTTTGAATATATGCCAAACTTCCTCTAGTTGAGACTCAAGCTGAAAATGATTATTGTAATTCTAGTGCACTGCAAGATAGTATGCGAAAAACATGACCTGAAGTTTGCGACTCAAAACCACGAAGTAACCGTGTCTAAGGCCGCTTCCATATTTTTCACGTCGGCGATTACCGCCGGCGTTGATGTAAATAAAACATGCACATCGATTTTGTTGGCGTTAACGCCGGCGCCAATTAATACGTATGGTTTCTTCACTATTAACGCCGGCGTTGAACGCCAACGTAAAAAGTATGAATGCGGCCTAACAGCTTCAGATCAAACCGGAAGTTTTCTACAATTGTCGAGCACCAACAGAAAATCAATTAACTTCTGCTGTATTTGCAAAGTTGAAACGTAGTTCGAAGAACTTGCTGTGTTTGACACAGCAGACTACAATTATAGTTTGTTTAGTTTCTTCTGCTGCTGAATGAATGTCTACAAAAAACTCTGAAAAAAGCGGAGAAAATAAATACATTACCTGACACAGGCAGTTGTACTAGGATCTACCGTATTGTTATGAGCAAAACAGTTCTGTTTCGTGAAAAATATCGCAAAGTCTCCATAACCTTTTTGAAGTTACTAACCTCAGTTCATCGTTGTAGTGTCGATCCAGTTTGTTCGGAACACAAAAACGTTGGCTGATTTTCTTATTCAAATATTTCAAATGTCCAAGCTCAAGTTTTCTAGACCTATGGCATATGCCCGGTACATGCGCAGTAGGTATAGATTTGTGCTTCTCCGAACTTCCACGTTTCCTGAATTATAATCAATAACCGTTTGTACATTATTCATATACCGAGTTTCATATACCATGTTTCATACACCAAATATGTTATTATTGAATGACAAATAACGTGAATAAATCAGAAATAACGTGAAATGATGGAGTGCGAGATTGCCGATATTTGTATATATTCCTAGCTGGTTATTTATCATATTTTAATCAATGGTATGAGTGAAAATCATTTTGAGGCAAAATGATAGGTTTTTGGTGAACTCGAACGTCTTGGATTTTTCCACACAAATAAAAATTACTCACCTTCAGTTGTATTTTGATAGAATGAATGACCGATTTGATAATAAATATATTTAAATGTATTCTAAACGCGTAACATTCGTATTTTGTTTGAAAATATGTCAAACTTTGAGAAGAGAACACGCTGAAATGACGAAATGAAGGTTTACAGATGGAATGATATAATAAAAATTTCGAAAAATACTTTTCAACACTTTTTTCGATAGGGTCCCACGTGAATCATAGACAATGGGAATGCCGATCATGATATAGATATTGCGATTCGTGAAGAACATAGTACATTTTTCACAGGAAATACAAAAACGTAGCTAAAAACGGTGCATTTTCATTTTGAAATTTACAGATGTAATAAAAGAAAAACCATCAATTTTTGATGCTACGTTTATTCATAAAACAACGTCCTTAAATTGGTACGATAAGCCGTAACGCCAGGATAGATACAGGACAAAAGTGGGTGGCTGCAATTCAATCATCAACCGCTAGGAATCAATAGTCTGTCACAAGAGTACGGCTGGCGCTACCCTTTGCACTTTAACACAACTGAACTGCTAGTTGAAAGATTGTTACGTGAAACGTGTAACCATGTACATTTTTGTAGTCCTCAAAATATGTCCATAAAATTCTGAATACTTTGTGAACATTCAGGAAAGATAGAAAACAGTGGAAGGTGCCTGAAAAACGATCATACCTAGTTTATGACAATTCCGAAAAGTTTTGAGAAATCTGTAGTTCAATTTCTTTACTACAAACGTTGTGAACAACAAATTTGAAAGTTGAAGAAAAATGCAAAAAGTATGCGTCCGGGGGGAATCGAACCCCCGTCGAATGCTTGGAAGGCATCCATGCTGACCATTACACCACGGACGCTACGTTTAATTCATTGGTTCCATCCGAGATATGTGCGCCCAATAAAAACCCGTTCACAACCCGAACGTCGTTGGATCCAACAACGAAGGGAATCATCAGCAAACAAGAATAACCTATATGATCTATTTTCAGGAACTATGCCGTTAGTCTGTTTAAGAAGCCGTTAGTCTGTTTAAGAACGATTATGTGGATCAATCCCGTGTCAACGGTCCTTTAAACTGCAATCGAAAAATGTATTGCAGTTAGAAGGACTGACTCGTTGCGATTGGACCACACAATCGTCTTCTTCAAGAATTACAAATTGCAAAATACAAAAAGTTTAGTGCTAGTTTTCGCGAGCGTTTGACTTGGATGCGGTTTATTCTCGCATTTCGCATTTCTCTTATAGGATTTGTCAAACCGTTGTGGACACCGTACCATCGATTTTGTAAGATGCTGGGCTTGGCGAGGGGCCAGCCAGTCTGCGTATCGTTGACCTACACACTCTCTCAATTGCTGGCAGATAATCAACGACCGCTCGCACCGCATCGCTCAATCAATCGAACCATCTGCTGTCTTTATAGGGTAAATGGCGACTATATGTGTTTGTATTTTGTTAATGGAAAAATTACTATGACCAAGTCTTCGTTGTACGTTTATCGCGAAACACCCCATAATTCACAACTTTCGATCGAAAAGCAATTTTTCAACTTTCTCAACAAAAAGCGACATCGTACCTTTCGCAATTCTCTTCTGTATTTGTATTTGTTTATAAACAATTACGGTAGTTACAATGTAGGGACTGAACAGGCACCGTTGCAAAGTCATACAAGTGGTGAGCTCAACCTGATTGAGGACCTGATCACATTCTGGCCACATAGTTGCCAACTTTGTGTGTATAAGCATAGTGCAGGTGACCCAAACCTAAGCGGGGTGGTGACCAGATAGTTCAGCTCAAAGGTGAGCTTTTAATGATACTTTGCTACGGTGCCAGATTTCTTCCCTCTAGACCTATTTCGACACGCGCCAAAGTTCACGAAAGTCGATAGAAAAACAACGGGATCAAACTACAAAATGAAACGGAATCGCTTCAAAAGGATCGAACCCTGTATGCACGAACTTCATTTTTTCTGTTAAACTCTTTAAACTATTCACAAGTTCCCATGGTTATCTTTCACTTGATTTGAGATATGAACTGAAAAAAAGATAAGACGTCATTCGCAACTCGACCCTCGACCATGCTACGTTATCTGGTTTCTTTATTATTGTTCAGTTCTGGTGAGTCTATTTTGTAGAATTAGCTAATGGAAAACATAGTAAGATCGACTACATGAATTCACTGAATATCAGTTGTAGTTTGATCATGATACACGCTAAAAATTAAAAATTCGCCCCGAAAAGAAACAAAATCGAACCACAAACACAGCGGGATAGCGCAAAATAAACCATGTGGGCTTGCTCTGCAAATGGCGAGCCCTATATAGGATTTGTCAAACCGTTGTGGACACCGTACCATCGATTTTGTATGGGGCGGGGTTTGGCGAGCGGCCAGTTCGTCTGCGTATCATTGATCTACACACTCTCTCAACCGCTGGCGAAAAATCAACGACCGCTCGCCCCGCATCGCTGAATCAATCCAACCCTCTGCTGTTTTTATGGGGAAAATGGCGACTATACCTGCAAGTTTAAATGGTCACTGATATAAGAAATACATCGGAATCCATGAAAGGGTCACGATCGAATGCACGGTTGATCGTGTTTGTTCTGTGATTTCATAAGAGTCTTGTTTACCGCAGCTAAAACAAGTTTTCAGAAATAAGAGATTGTGATCTTAGCCCAAATATGATTTATTCTATACAACACGTTGATTTCTCTATGATTTCGGTTTGAAATATGTGTTTGCTCTTTGTTTTCCGAATCTCATGACACTATTTTGTTTGAAAACTCTTGGAAGCTAAAGTTTGCTCCATTCAATTAGGACTCAAACAGTTTTTCACGCGTTTGGAGAAACGCCTTCTATTCACAGAACGTTTTATTAGCTTTTTTTTCAAATGCCTCGCCTTATGTTACAAATTTCTACCGAAAAATACGTAATCGAACTACAAACACAAAAAATTGCTCCGTGTTGGCTCGCTTCGTGAATATGGAGCCTTAAAGGAGACCAGAACACAACTTGAGCAGAGGCTTTGTTTTGGGCTGCTCTTAACTGTATTGAGATCAGAGAGCACAAAATAACTCGTATATTAGTTTGATTAGTCCACGTGACATTCACATGACAATGGCGCGCAACACGCAACGCGTCCAATCAAACGTAGGATACATCAGCTTTACGAGAAACCATGTTGCTCTCCGGTCTCCTTTAAATCATTGATCGCTCACTACACACCTCGCTTGTGTCGCAGTCGCTTGTTGAAGGGGGAGCCAAATTTATAAACATATATCTCTTGCCGGAATTGAACCTACGTGCAAAAGTTTCGTACTGCGCTATTAGAACACATAACGGGCAAATTTTGGAATCGCAAATATGTGTGCGTACACAGCGGAAAGAGAGATATACAGTACCCTCTCGCCTCTCCGTTGTCAACGACTATAATTAAGTTTCGCCGAGCCACGTGGGAAAATCTTGTTTGCTAGACTGTAGGCTACACATCTAGAGTTTCAAAAATCAACATGTGGTTGCTTACTTCGTTTCAGCTGATAAGAATCTGGCCTTCGCACTCTATACTATACTGACTACGTTGTATCTCTGAAGTAACCTGCAAAATAGGAGATCATTTATTATCACCTTTGGTGATTCAACAATGAATAAGGTTGATTACTTTGGGAATTAAACTGAGCACAATCAATCTTCAAATCCCACCCTCGACCAAGAACAGGCAGTTCAGTTTTTAGGGAACAACTACTTGCATGAGTATGAGTCTGAATCAGAATGGCATTTGGTACCGGAACAGGTTTCCAATGGAAGAATTTTGCGTTCGCAACATTCTGTACCACATACGAGGTTGTCTTTCTTCAAAATCGCAACAGTGTATGTTTTCAGCATCCAGCTGTGTTTGTAGTTAGATTTCAATGCTTCATGAAAATTTGTCAATTAATGCAATAATCCCGTGTATCGAGTTCAAACTATATATGTGTGCTAAGCGATTAACATTTCCCGATTAACAATTCTGCGATTAACATTTCCCATACTCTGTTTTGCACGTTGGTAGAGTACTACAAATTGGACTGGAAACTCTTAGTGGAAGATTCGTTATTTGAGATCATGATTGTTTTCAGTTGACTGTACCTGCTCTAACGGCTATGAGGATGTTGGAAACGGAAACTGTTACAAGGTTGGGAATCACACATTTATTGCATTTTCAAAACTGGTCGCAAAGTTCATATTTTCAAAAGTTACTGTTTGCCAACGCACATGTTCATAGAGAGAAAGAGAGTGAAGGGAGAGAGAGAGAATAGAAAGAAATGGAGAGGAAGGAGAGAGATGAAGAAAGATGAAAAGAGTAAAAGTAGAGAGAAATTCATGAAAAAGTGGGGGCCCAACGACTGTGAGATTTGTCTTCTGCTGTGCGTGTGCCCCGTAGACAACTACTCTGAAATTGAACAGCTACTGCTACAAAAACCGGAAAATACTAATATACTTTAGTATAACTATGTTCATTACAAACATACAGAAGTCGTAAAATATTTTTTCAAACCTGTAAACTAGAATCTACAAATCACAGATGTGCACTCAATGTAGTCAGTTATAGAGTTTCTGGTTTTGTACACAATGGTTTGCAGTTTTGGTCCTTACTTCAACTCTAGGCATATTATTCAACAGTTATTCTTTTTTCGCAGCTGTGATTTATAGATTCTAGTTTACAGGTTTGAAAAAATATTTTACGACTTTTGTATGTTTGTAATGAACATACATACTTATACTAAAGTAAATTAGTATTTTTCGGTTTTTGTAGCAGTAGCTGTTCAATTTGATAGTAGTTAGTTGTCTACGGGCGCACAGCAGAAGACAAATCTCACAGTCGTTGGGCCCCCACTTTTTCATGAATTTTTCTATTTTTGTATACATGCCGTGGGTATGTAGAGAGGTGGTTTGATCTGTACGGTGGATAAAATTGTTTTCTCAATTGACCACTTGTCAAGTATCACCATCATTCGAAAAAAATATATAACGTCAACATTGAACTGCTGAGAGCTTACGTCATCTGCCCTTCAGAATCCCGGAATACGTCATGTTTGAATGAATTTTCATCGTTAATTGACAAATTTAAAGAAATTTTCAGCATTTGAAAATATATTTCACGTCAATTCTAACCTTTCAAAAGTTGACGTCATCTGCCTTTCAGAATCTCAGAATACGTCGTGTTTGAATGAAGTTTCATCGTTAATCCACCATTTGTAAGATATTTTCACCATTCGTAAATATATTTCACGTTAATTCTGCACTTTCAAAAGTTGACGTCATCTGGTCTTCTGAATCCCAGAAAACGTCGCTCTCAGATTAAGTTTCACGGGTAATTGACCCTTTCTAAGATATTACCATCATTTGAAAATATATTTCACGTCAATTTTGCACTTTTCAAAAATGACGTCATCTGTTCTCCAGAATCCTGAAGGACGTCACGAATAGAATACTTCATATTCAAAAAAAAGTCACGAAGACATCATATTTCGATTTTCATCTGAATCGGTCAACGTTACCCTAAGTTATGAGACAGTTCGATCCACAGACTTGTCAGAGAGGGTGAGAGAGCATGCTAAATGGAGAGACGGAGACACATTCCAAAAATATCTATAACTTCTACAAAAACGAATTTCTTTTCGATCCGCCAGGGTGTGAGTAGGTATCACATGTTTTCCCCAAATTGCAACGAAATCGATTGAGTAGAAACCCTTAAAATGGGAGTATTCCCTTGTCACAACCCACCCACACACGACGGAAGTTGGCGCTCTGGATGAAGCGCATTAGGCAATAACTTGGCTCCAACTTAACCGATTTCGCTCAAATTTGGAACACGGTTAGGGAATAATGTGCGTGTACAAAAAACGACACCGTTTTTTCAATCGCGTTCGCAAAATCGAGTCGAGGGGGCGTGGCGAAGTCGAGGGGGCGTGGCGAAATCGACCAATCACAGCACGCCTATTCAAATTCAAAAATGGCGGGAGTTTCAAAAGTTTAAATATAACTCAAACTTATTAATTTTATTTCAAATGAAACTTTTGGCATTCAAGCTTGTATTTATTAACGTTATGATTTTATGACTACATTATTAGTTTCAAAGAACCAAATAAGAAAACGACTAAAGTTTTTTAACAAGTATCTTTAGTTCTATGTTCTTCAGTCGATACTACTTAAGCTGAAGTTCATAATATAACCGAAAAATATCAATAAAAGATGAGGTTACGTTGTTTTACAACGTGGTCAACAAAAATGTTGAAGGTAAAGGCGTTGAGGGGAATTAAATCAAGTTTGTATTTACCAATCAGCTTGAACCAGCGGTGAATTCTATATCTAGCCGGGTTTTTCGGTAACCTAACCTTTTTTGCTAACCTCTTTTTCAGGTTACCTTAGTACATCGGAAATCGTGCTTCCCGGAAAACCCCTTGAATTTTCGGGGAAATCACTTTTCGGGGAGCGAACGGGGAAAAATCGGGTAAGAAGTGAGGAACGAACCCCGAAAGCTTGAGGATTTTCGGGGAAAAGGTGGGGAAACGGCCTGAAAAAACCCTGAATTTGCGGGGAATTCACGTTTCGGGGAGTGATCGGGGGATGTTCGGGGAGAAAGTGAGGAATAAACCCCGAAACCCAACGCGCGAGGTAACAGCCAGTATGTAGGCTTTTAGTTCACCTGCCCTGTCACAAGCGCCCATGGCGCAGTGGCAGCGTTGCCGCCTGGAACGCCGACCCCCAAGGGTTCGATTCCCGGGGGACCCAAAATAAGTGAAAATTTCAGAGTATATTGATGGTACTGATTCAAATAGATAACACATAATAATTCAAATGTATATATTCGTAAAACGGTAGATCATTAAGTTTTTGAGAGGTCCTATTCGTAATTCGTTCGGTGAATTTTCAGGGTTTTTTCCCCGTTCCTTCAGCCATTTTTCAGGCTTGTCCCCCCTTTAATTCCCGGGGGACCCAAAATAAGTGAAAATTTCAGAGTATATTGATGGTACTGATTCAAATAGATAACACATAATAATTCAAATGTATATAACGAACGGGGAGCGAACCCCGAAAATTCCCCGAAAAATGTTCTCCTGTGTAGGTAACCTGTAAGTAACCTAAAACTAAAATCCGATTACCGTTCGAAGTAACGGTAAAAACCACATTTTCAGGGTTTTTTCCCCGTTCCTTCAGCCATTTTTCAGGCTTGTCCCCCCTTTAATTCCCGGGGGACCCAAAATAAGTGAAAATTTCAGAGTATATTGATGGTACTGATTCAAATAGATAACACATAATAATTCAAATGTATATAACGAACGGGGAGCGAACCCCGAAAATTCCCCGAAAAATGTTCTCCTGTGTAGGTAACCTGTAAGTAACCTAAAACTAAAATCCGATTACCGTTCGAAGTAACGGTAAAAACCACATTTTGCGTTAGAAAAACAGGTAACCGGTTTTTCATTTTAGGTAAAAGGTTACCAAAAAGGTTAGGTTACCTAACCCCGGTAAACTGTAGAATTGGCCAGAACCAGCTGCGTTGCGTCATTATTGCTCTAACTTGATGTGGTTGTAAGTCGACCTCACATTCGTAAACTGTGGAACGTATTGATACCATAACGATAGTTTCGAAAGTTGAGGAGCGTGATTAGTTGGTAAAATTAGTATAAACGATCGCCACAAACCCCTCTTCAATATAGGAGACTTTACGCTGTTTTCAGTTCGGAATTTTGCAGGTTGTTCTCTTATGTACTAGAAACTCAGTGTGAAAATGAAGATATCATAACTTACATAACATAATTTGTTTATGCCTACATATTATGCGGCGTAGTACACACACAAACTGATCTACACAAAAAAAGCTTATCTATAATTACAAACTTGATCGCATTCTCAATGTTCGATGTAGTTGGTTGAAACACTGTTATAACAGACAAATATAGCAGAGTTATATAGTTGTTATATAGCAGAGGGACAAACGTTAAATTAGACGTGATAACGATGATGCTCTAGAAGACGTTTTCAAGATGTAGAGCATATGAAATATTAAAAAAAGAGCTCCCATTAGGATGCTCTATATCTTTTCTTTTCATAATTCTTTCACGCGAGAAAAGTTCTTGTGTGTAACGTTTGCATATATAATTCAATCAATTTTGAGAATCAGAATGGAAAAACTAGCAAATATTTAGTGCTTCTCTCCTTGCAATACTTTCAATCAAACCTAAGTAAACTTTTTAGTTTTGTATTCATTACAATAACACAAGGGTTTTTCTTCTTTCGTTCTAGGTAATTGATAACCTTACAAAACCATGTTTGAACTAAATACGAGTTCATGCGTGGAAAGTTTCATTCGATTGAAAAGCAGCAGGGTCAAACTACGAACAACCAGATCTTAGAGCATTAAACACCGACATTTACACCCGTTTTGGAGAGAGCTAGCTTCGAGCTAGAGCTATACTCCTCACAATCATCTTCGGTGGGTATTGTCCGGTTATTATGTGAATCTGAGCCTATGTAGTATGGAACTAAAACAAGTTATTCAGTTTTCTGTTATACATAGTTCGTTCCACCAAACAATGTACCTCCACGAAAGCGAAACAGACAGCCGATTCAAGTATGCGACCACATGGGTCGCGGCTCGCGTGCGGCGTTTTCAATTAAATTACAATTTTATTCAATTAACGTTATTTTCCGGGTTTTTCCAAATCAATCGTTCACCTCTTGAGTGTTTAATAATGAACTATTGCACTTTTGCCATTATGATGAGTTTTGATTGAATAAATCAGTAAAGTAGAGAATCGTTGTAGTGAATTAAATTTATTGTGAACTATCATAAATCAGCCACATAAAGTTTTAGCTATATAACTCACGTTCTGTTGATAAAGGGTTGTGAGAAAGTATAGTGGCTCAATTGACTTCAGAGTAGTATTTTCTTGGTTAAATCGATTGGTAAAACGAACTATAAACTTATATAAACTCTATTTCTCTACACTCGTTCTCAACTTTTTTTCTTCCTCGTTGTGTGTCTCCGTTTACCACAACATAACCAGTCCTAAACGATTCTCTACTCCCAAATACAGTGAAATAAAGAACGACTGAGTGATATCGAATTAAACTTAACTTAATTATGATAAAAACGTCATTTTCTGTCGTTTTCTGTTTTCTTATTTGGTTTTGTAAAAACCAATAGTGTAGGCAAATCACAATATTATAAAACCATAACTTGAATAAATACAAGCTTAAATGCCAAAAGTTTCATTTGAATTAAAATTAAAAAGTTCGAGTTTTATTTAAACTTTCGAAATTCCCGCCATTTTTGAATTTGAATAGGCGTGCTGTGATTGGTCGATTTCGCCACGCCCCCTCGACTTCGCCACGCCCCCTCGACTCGATTTTGCGAACGCGATTGAAAAAACGGTGTCGTTTTTTGTACACGCACAGAATAAGCTTAAAAAAACTAGTGTGTCATTGAATTTTGCATATTTCAGCTTTTTCAGGAGAGAACTAAAAAAATGGAGGCGCGCATTAGCCGGACCAAAGACAAATCTAGCACAGCGCTTCGCGCTGCCCGCGATTGAGAGCCAATGGATGAGAAAGAAAGATAGAGAGAGAGAAAGAGAGAGAGAGAGAGAGAGAGAGAGAGAGAGAGGGAAGAGAGCGAGAGAAAGCGATTAACCTCACATATCTTCTTAGACTTTCTCCACTCAACGCGCCCGATTCGATGCTGAAGTGTTCTGCGAAAAAGCGGGAGGAAACCTGATTCAACCTCAGAACGCTTTTGTAAGTTTGTACAATTATAAAAACTTTTTTGAACTTATTGTATGCAATGACAATTACTTCGTTATAGTGAGATCAACTAACCAATGTTTTACAAGTCCCGAAGTTTACATAACTTTGCTTCGGTTTTTCATCGCATTCCATGATAAGTTGCGTTTAATTACAATACATTTTTAATTGAAATACACAAGGCATACCAGGGTTTGAAAGTTCCATGAATTCAAGTTTTTAATAACTAGCAGTTTAGTAATATTGACCACAGACAATAATTCCTATAAGAATGATCGAAATTGTCATGATCATTTTCCTGAACCGTTTGTAATGTCAAACCAACCAATGGGCAGGTGAGCGCGGCGCGCTCCCACTGTCTAACCGACGAGAGAGTACTCTCTTCGTGTGCCATGTACGCGCACCTGTCTTAGATACGGCGCAATCTCAGATATCCCGATTATCCACATTCCCTAGATGGTTTATAATGCTCATATTTTGCCGACTCCAAACAAGTCTGCGGCTAATGTTGGCTTCGTTAAGCAGCAAATTTTTGGAAGACTCTTTTTAGGGTCAAATAGACTGCGCACAATTCAGTTTGTGAGAGAAAGAAGTTATTCTAGGTTATAAATCGGTAGATTCGTGAGAAAGATATACGACAAAGTATGACGAATATGGGGTGTAATCGAGTCTTAGTTGTAGTTTGATTGCAATACACGCCATAATTCACAAATTTTGATACTACAAACACTGTAAGATAGCATAACATACTAGCATCAGAAAAAGACAATTGATTTTAGAAAGTGTTTCTGGGTTCTCTTGTCTCTAACGCATTCAGTAGTGTTGTAGATTTGAGCATATATTTCAAGTGAACCTATTTTAGGTTTTATTAGAATACTCCTCTTGTAGTTATTCATTATTGACAGTTTCAATCATTCCTCTCAATGTTTTATCGACAAAACAAGAAACTAAACAACAAACTAAACGGAAATCAAGATTTTGCGGTTATCAGTTATCATCATTCGTCAAATTTTGATCAAAAGTAGCAAGAATCCTCTGATAAGAAAATAGTAAAGTCCTCAGACTCTTATCACGAAATCATAGATCAGAGGCTGTGCTGGCTAGACCAGAGTACGTATGCTAGAAGATCCCGGCACCTTCATCCCATCCTGCGTCTCCTCAAACATACGCTATTTCTTTGCTCTTACATCCCGCCGGGATGTAAGAGACGAAAAATAGTGAGGCAGAGCGAGAGACGCAGGATGGGATGAAGGTGCCGGGATCTTCTAGCATACGGACTCTCGTGAGTAGTTGCCCACAAAATTGAACTAGAAACTGTAAATAGTACTGTGCTACAGTGTTAATAAATGTCTTCTGTGTATTATACACATATGCTTATGTTAGCAGAAAACCGGAAAAATAGAGTAATGAAAACTTTAATAAGTAACACAGTTTGAAATTTTCAAGTTGATAGAGCAAGAGCAAGCTTTCATCAGTATCCGATTGAGTATTTTGTTTCTAAATAAGTTCCAAACTTTTGGGCCTGGTTCGAGTCACACATGAGGCGGATTTTTTCTATAAATTTGGCACGTACTATAGGTAAACTCCCGGATCCAAAGCGAAGCCCAGTCGAACAACATCGAACTATGGTTGGGATTGACGTGCACGGGAACAACAAAAACATCGTGCACTTATTCAAATGGAGACAAAGTCACAAAATCGTCTTTCACTAATTTCTATCCAGGTAAGTTATAATCTCGCTTTCTTATTCAGATGACATGTCCGTTTTGTATATGAAGCCAATTTTATAGTTTTTCTTGTTATGACGACCTCTCGAGACCACAGTGGGAAAAAATGTTGGGTTCAACACCGTCCGTCGACACGATCGAAAAACCACCACAGTTTGATCTTTTATGTGAATTTTATTCAGCCACCCTTTATTTTCTGTTCCAGGTCACCCCAATCCATCACTCGGAAACTGTGTCTATCTATCAATTTATGGTCCAAAAAACGGAAAATGGTTCAGTGGAAAGTGTACTGCAGAGACTCGTGGATATGGGTGCCAATTGACCACACTGGGCATGTTAAGCACTGGTCTACAATAACATTCGCTCAAAAACGAAAAGTCTGAACTTTACAAAAGTTAACTGGTTTATTGGAACATTGATGAAAGGTGACAACAATACACTAAAACATGAGCGGGGATGCAAAGTAGGGTGCTTACCCGTTGGACTCACCTGCAAGCCACTGTGACAAAATACAATTCACAAGAAGTATGGATTATTGTTCACAAATTATTTCAATATTTATTCAACACATTCATGTATTGCTGTTCTCTCCACTTTTTGGTTCATGTGCTCTCTGAACGAGGGAGATCCAAAGTTCAGAGCACAAAGGAACAATGTTAGCAACGTGAAGTTGAGGCAGGTCAAGTGAGTCACAAATTACACAATTTGAAATTGACAATGTTCAGCTCCTTCTTGTGGTTCTTCCTATTCTGAGTTCAACGACTTCTGCTACAAGACCATCTCGCCGACGACAGAAGATAAGGCGGAATCGGCATGCCAAGTGGAATGTGGACATCTGACTTCGATTCAGTCTCAAGATGTAAAAACAATTTTTCGTCGGCTAGCCTATGCTCAGACAGAACCTGGGGTAGTTAGAGGGGACATAAGGTGGGCCTATTGGCTCAGGCCTGGCTCGAAGAATCATTGCCACGCGCCAGAGTAGTGAATGCGGCAGAACTATGATTTTGAGTTGGTAAAATTGAATTTTGAGTGAAAAAAAAATGAAAATCAGTGAGAAAATTTGATCTCATTGCATATACTTCCTCATCTTCAGTCAAAAAATGGAAAACTTTTGTTCTTGGAATATGGGACTTAGGGGGTACTCCGGAGTTCGTTACCGCAAGGCTCGGTACCAGATTTTCCACGGATGAGATTAGTCATAGTTAGTCGTAAAAACGATACTTTCAACATTTAGTACTACTATTCCGATTGAAACGATAGAGCGCATGTTCATTTGGGTTTTTTTTCCGCCCACATTACAATGCCAGTCAACTTTGTTTTCCATTAAAAATATTTAGAAAGGTGTTTTATCATCAGGACATTCTGTTTGTATGATATAACCTGCAAATTGGTTGCGACAGTGGTAATTTTCTATGGGTACGTCACCATTTTAGGAAAATACCTTCGTGCGAGATCTTTTGTCTCACAGTAGCAGTTCCTATACTCGTATAGGCTTGCAAATGAAGAATAACAACACTTTTGTGTGGTCGGATGGATCTATACTAGCTAGCCAGCATTACACTAACTTCGGTGAGTTGGGACATTTATAATTAATTTGTGTACGGCTCATTTCATCCGTTTGCCACTTTATTCTAATTGTACAATACACATGATCAATATAAACCGAAGAAGGACTGTCCGTAGAGGGTGGTGATAGGCATGGGTGAGCTGTATATTGACAGCTCACGCGGTTCGCCGTACAGATACCGCGGCGAGCGGGGATCGGACCCGGGTCAGTGGAGCGACAGCCGAACACTAACCACTTGACCACTCGGCCCCCTATTTATCTTATGATATGGATTTATTAGTATTGCGTGATAGTTCTTTTCATATCGTAAGTAAGTAAGAATAAAGTCGTAGTTTTTGTGATTGTGCGCAGCGCAACGCGCTTTGCAGATTATTTTTTGAGCACAACATTGCGGACTTCTGATGTGTTTTCAAGCGCTTTTCTCAAATATTTGTGTATCAGTCTGTGTGAGCATGATCTCGCAATGGTAATGTATTCTTGTTATTTTTTGCTTACCACACGTGTCAGACAAATAAACTAAAATTCAAAAATCGATTCTGTATTCTCGAATTACTAAAACTCATCCTTGTTTTCCAGGCAGAAAGACGTTACAACTTACATAATGAGGAGTGTCAATATCTTAGTTGTAGTTTATTTGAATGTCCTGCACAGTTCACAAATAACGACTGAAATATGACAAGTTCAAACTAGACAGGGGTTCAGAGCTAGATGTGCAGTACCCACCCGCTCTCCAATGAGCGAACCTATAATTCCTGTTATTTTTGTCTAAATAATTCGATAAGTTGAATAAGATATGTGATTATAGGTTACATTGATTCTGAATTTGGAAACTGCGTTGCTATTTCTGAGATAGAGGATGTGGTGAAAGGTGGAGAATGGATAAGTTCAGAATGCACCAATAATGTCACATCGGTTTGTAAGCGACGTGAGTTTTTACACATGTAAAATGGAAAAATTGGAAACTTATACTGGAATACTATGTTTTTTTCGAATTCGGATGGGATCATATCTTGAACTACGACCTGGAAGGTAAAAGTGATCATATTTCCCAGTTTTAGAGAGCAAGAAAAAAGAGAAATAAGAAGGGGAAAAAGAAGTAGGAGAGAAAGAAAGAGAGAGAGACATAGAGAGAAAAACAATATAGATCACAAAATACCGTTATGAGTTTATTGAACTCTCGAGACAGTCCTGAAAATTCAAATTCCAGCCAAATCACAACCCTGTGTCTCGTTCACCGCCGCTCCCTCTCTAACTCCGTTCACAGTATCTCCGTCTATTTCTCCCTCAGACGCGTTCCCGAGTTGTGCAACACAATTCTTCCACGGAAACGGAACGGTGATTTTCCAGTTTTCGTGCGAAAAATCAAGTTTCTGAGTGGTTTGACTCAACTTGGAGAATGTGCAGGTTTTTCAGGGAAACGTAACGGTGATATCTTCTTTAACATTTCGAGTTTTTCAGTTTTCAGTTCGACCCGACTTTAACAAACGGTATCTAATATTCACAAGGACTCTTACAGTATAAACTTGGATGATGTCTATTTTTGAGTTCATTGAATAAGATTTGAAAAAAACATGTATTTTACGAAATAAGCATTATACATCGTGACGCAATGTACATGAGTTGTTTACGTCCAAACGTGAAAATCGGGATTTTCACCCAAACTATTCGAAAACTTCAAACTAGAAATTTGGAATCGAATAATGATCCTGCCAACTACAACAAACTACTCAATTATTTGTTATGAGACATGTGATGTTTCCCGGTTTAACATTGATTTTCTCATACTCACATATGAATTTATTTAGATATATTCTCCCCGTTATCCTTCCAACTACGTCAACGGTCTTGAATGCGATTACGTCATCAGTGCTCCGGCCGGTTACGTCGTTTTTCTGTCATTGACTAGTCATTACACACAATTTCCCGATGAGGCCAGCAATATCAGTTTGTATGATGACGTCACGGATACAGTTCCGTTTCTGCCGAGGTGAGGATAATTTAAGGTATAAAGTTATGAGTTTTATCGAAATGAATATTTCAATTTTTTTTGATTTTGACAGCGATATTTGTTGGAAACAAGCTTTTCGTAGAAGGTGGTTTAGATTTGTTCAATTTTATGTTCAGAATTCAAGACCTATCAATGTTCAAGTTGGCTATTTGTCTATAATTATCAGACATTTATCTGAAAGAACATTTTGAAAATTGGAAATCACGTTCAAAACATGACGCATGTATGAACAAGCTCAACATATTGCTGATACAGGGCTACTTCTATAATTAATATGAGAAGATAACCGAGAGTGAAAAACATCTTCTTTTTTCAGGATAGAATATGGACTATTCTATCTCAACACGATATATGCGTCTACGACGTCAACAATGAAAGTTAAATTCGCCAGCGGCAGCTCGAATAGCTACAAATGGACCGCAGATTATAACGCAGTCGACAGTAAGTATATAAAATTAGTATTTAAAGTAAAATTATTAAAAATACAGCTAGCGATCGTTGACTATTGGACAGCAGACGAAAGAGTATGTAGATCAAAGATACGCAGACGAGCTGACCGCTCGCCTAACCTCCTCCTACCGAATGGCCGTACGCTGTCCAGAACAATTGAACAAAACCTACAGATTGATTTTCTAGCTCTTCGTTTTTTCCTTCTGTTCTTAAACCCAAAATAAATATGATGTTTGGAACGGTCTGCCAGACTCGCAGAAACGATACGTTCAGAAACGTTCTGCTACAGATATAGGTATACTGTTAGTCACGTGCACTGTCACGTAAACCATATTAAACACAACAGAACTCAGAAATGACAAAGTGCTCAATAGCTCAATATTAGAATGTCAATTTCAGGTGACTATTCAATTTACTTCCAGCAAGAACTAGGTTTACCACCTCAACATACTATCAACTAAATTCGTTGGCCTAATTACGTTACTGCGTATCTACTTTGATGATAATTGTTTGTCTGGATGGCCAGTCAGTTTTGTAGAGAGCTGTTAGGTTATCGAATGAAAGTATGAAAGTTTTCGGTTTGCATTTCGTCGCATGATCTACAAACAATTCCAGCGATAATCATAAAACATCAAAAATCACGGAATTATTATTTTTTCAGTTCGATCCAGTGGATGCAATCAAGGTGTCATTCAAGCTCCTGGAACGGTAGGTCAAGATACTAGTTTTCTACAAAAACATGCACAATCATCGTTCAATCTCATGAGGCATCAATCATTATGAGCGCGTAACAGGGTCACAATACCCTTTTCATCATGTAATTTTTTATTCTTTTGTTTCTCCAATCGGAGTGCCACATCCAACAATGTGAAAGGTCACGTGTTTATTCGCGAATAAATCTATTCTATTCTATATCAAGTTTTGATATAAGACTCAAAAAGTGCCTCTCATTTTTCGTATTGGAAGTTCGCACTTTGTTCCAGAACAGACAAACAACGGCACTTTCGCAAACTGTTCAAATGGCCCGATCTTATATATAAACTGTAAACATTATTCCGACAAGGATATTTTTATTTCAGATAACAAGTCCCGCGTATTCTGACTCATATCCATCACAGTACACATGTAATTATCGGCTTGAAGCAAGTTTTGGACAGAAGTGGGTTAATTTATAATAATACAAATTGTCACAACACTCACCTCTTGTATCCTTAAGTTTGTCAAACACTATTCAGCTAGACATCAACTTTACCTTATTTTGGCTTCAGAGTTCAACTCGACTTCTCCTATTTCTACCTTGGGAATGGAAATCATGGCGACATTCTCTACGTCTACGACGGGGCCGAAGAAACTGCGCCACTTATCGGGACGTGAGTTCAAGTGTAATTTTCGAAAGTAATTAAAACTTGTCGGAATTTTTCTGACACATTGCTCCTGCTTCGCGAGATGCGGCGATAATGTGTATGTTGCTTTATGATGTCGCGTTTGTAGTTCTATCCAGAGCACGTATGTTAGACCCCAGCCCGCGTCTCTCGATCTGTCACACTATTTCTTGTCTCTTACATCCTAGCCGGATGTGAGAGCAGAGAAATAACGTATGTTTGAGGAGACGCAATATGGGATGAAGGTGCCGGAATCTTCTAGCATACGTACTCAGGTGACATGCGCCAATGATTTGATCCCTCCCCTTACCGTTCAATTGAACCAATCGAATAACTGTTCGTAACTTTAATCTGTGCACTGTTAGTCAATTGCACAGTTACGTGAAACATGTTAGAACAGCAGAAATCCGAAACATTCAACGATAAAGTGCACGTTTTTCTAAGGTTTGGGAAGATTCAATTTACTTCTAGTATACTCTTTTTTTCAGTTATGGAAACTTCTACCCGGAGGGAATCAATGTGACTTCGACGTCTCACCGAGTGTTAGTGGTCCTGGTAGCTGATGAATACGATGCTCCTCGCGGTTTTACGGCTACCTTCAAGGGCGTTTGATTATTAACATTTACTTTACGTGTAATTTCATACGGCATTAATTGCACGATATTCATGTGTAATTTGAACTTTAAATAGAATATATTTATGAATTGTTCACCAATCGTCGAACTGCTTTTCACACTTCATCAAATATGTTTTGCATTAGGTTTCATTTTCATGTTGGTGTGAGTATTGAATTTTTTGTGGATGAAGATCGCTAGAGAAGAGATGCACACTTGGAAAGATAAAATGGTGTGGCGAATTGTACAGATTCTGATTCCGTAATATACTATTGTATTGTTTTGTATTGTAAACCAAGAGTTCACTGAGCTCAAAAGTTGATGAAAATTACGCACCTTCTTGAACAATGTTTTAGCGTCAACATTTGTACCTTTGAACATTTTTTTCCGTGTTCCAAGCGCTTTTGAAACATCAAACTCAAAATAGAAGAAGACGCCATTTATTTTGAAATGATGGAAAAAGTGTATTATACATCTAACTACACTATCAATGTAAACTCTAAACAGATCATCGGTGTAAAAATGCTTTTATTTGTATGTAAGACAAACACAGGAGAGGGGGTATACCTCAAAATGATTTCTATTTTGGGAATCCAAAATAAGAATATGAGACCGGGGTTATATGCAAGCTTATTACTCTAATAGGGATAACGTAATGCGTTAATCTACGGAGATAACTTGAAGAAATACATCTAGAAGTGGAGAAGAAATAGGTGAAATTGGGACGGCCTGCCACTGTAATAGCTGTGGTCTCAAAACACAACACGTCATGATTTAGCATAAAAATTGAATAAATTTCGTCGAAACTATCAAATAAATGGTCGAAATAATTGGACTAGGTTTGATTTGGTTGAGATGCACGCGTATTTTCACGAAAATAGACGTTATGGAAACATTGGTGAGATATCTAACTGTATCTCAACTCGACATCTAACATTTGACTTTTACCTAGGTGCAAACGAACCAGTCAATTCACTAATTGAAATTTGTTATTAACTCACTAGCCGGTATTGTGGGGACTGTCGAAATTGCGCATAAAAGCCTAGAAAAAAAGGCTCAAAGCCCTCGAATTTTTTTACATTGATTGAGTCAATTGCAAAACCAAACTGACCTGATCAACAAATACTAGAACAAAATAATTAGAATGGTATATATGACCACCCTCCCACGATAAATTTGCTCGTTCAATCTGAAATTTGGTGGAGTGATTATTCAAAGTGTGAGAAAACGTGAGCGTCTTCAATAGCTTGCGAAAAGCCTAATTTGGTTCCATAAGTTATGAATCAACTGAAAAATTGTACTCTGTTCTAAAAAACAAGGTTGTTTTCACAGTTTTTCCAACTAGACAAATTTTATATACAGGAGGGATAATCAACCGGTGATATTGTTTCAATCTCAAAACACTTCACAAACTTTCGAGCAAATTTACTGTAGAAATCATTTGAAAGTTCACTTGTAAATTTTAAATAGTATGGGAGGGATAAAACCAACCTGTTCAACCATAGTTTCCACAACACTGCAAGTAGTATGTATGACTACTCTGCATGGAGAAGTATTTTCGACTGAAAACATTTCTGAACATCACCAACGTCCTCCTCTGATCCGAACTACTACTATTTTTCACACACTTAATGAAAAACAAAAAAACATCTGAAAGCAATTTAGTATGTGTGTCATACATATAAACCATGAACAGCTTCTCTGTAAACGACTACATATATGGATTAAAAAAATGAGAGAAACAAAAACAACAAGTAGAGAACGAAAAAGACAGGGGGAAAGTGTGAGGGAATATTGACAGTTGTTTGTTGTGCTGACCAGATTTGCTAGAATGTGTAATAACAGAGAGCGAGAGAGGGAGAGGGAGAGAGAGAAAGAGAAAGAGAGAGAGAGTGTGTGAGAGAGAGTGAGAATAAGAGAAAACAAGGATCGTAGAGGCACAGGCGATGAAACAGAGAAAAGATAGGGAGAGATAGAAAAGGAAAATACAACAATATGGAGATAGAAGATGAGGAAGAAAGAAAAGGGCAGCAGTGTGATATGAATAACGTGCACAATCACATAGAAGAGATAAGTAGGCTTTCTTGAAATGGAAATGTTGAGCACGTAAAATACTCGCTAGTTTAACAGCTTAGGTGATTCAACAAGTATACTACGGTGTCATGGTACGCAGTAGAACCCATAGCAAGAATGTATTGAATGTTGTGAATCAATGTTTGTAAACCAAAACGCTTACCCTCAGTTACACGCTTACTAGTCAACGGGGCACTGGCAAGATCTATGACAAATCTCATGGGACTTAGCCGTGGAAAATCTGGTACCAAGCCTTGCGGTAACGAACTCCGGACTAAGTACCACACTAAGTCCCATATTTTAAAAACCAAACTTATTCATCTTTCAACAAAAAATTAAGAAATATATGTATTTAGATCAAAGTTCGTCACCAATTTCCATTTTTTCACTCGAAACTCAGTTTTATCAACCCGAAACCCCAGTTTTGTCGCATTGAAGACTCAAAAACTGACGCGTGGCCTTGATTCTTCGAGCCTGGAATGAGCCAATTAGCCACGCCCCCTTATGTCCCCCTCTAACTACCCCGGGTGTTGTCTGAGATCATGCGGAAAAAAACCAGTTAAACTCTATTTATGGAACTATACAACCTGATTGTCTACAAGCAACGATATCTTTACAACCTGCACAAATAACTTTGGTCTATAGTTATAAAGCTATAGAGTATAGTTAAGAAGGTCTGTAGGTATAAAGTTGGTCAGGGTATTATGCAAGTGTTGTGCCCTCTTCTGTTCTGTGTCACAGACCTATCTGTTGTCCTGACCTGACCTGTTGTATAGTTTTTGGCAATAAGAAAGATTGACGCCAATCTCAGATGTGCTTCCCAGAACAATCGTCGTTACAAAACAGTAATTTACTGTTTGTACAGCGTGACTGTCATAGATATTGATTTTCCCTCTCGTCGTCTGACGTCTCTTCGGGGCACACTATACTTCTAGATTTGTTGCAATTCAATTTCGGCCAAACGCGAAATCGTAATTAACAAAGCGCGTTCCGAGTTGGGGGTGTTACAGTACTTTACTGTAAATACAACATGGGAATGCAAATCGATTTTGTTGTCTCGAGTAAAGCATTTCTGTGTTTTTCCGAACAGTTCTCTTCTATAAACTGTTCCGACTAACGCGATTATCATGAAATGAAGAGCATGTTCCAAGATGTTCTGCGATGAGCAAACTACAAAAGCGAGAGAGTATCGAGGTCAGTGAGACCGCAGATAGTCCGAAACAGCCTGAGTCGGTCTGACCTACACACTCTCTCGTCGAGTCCGCTACAAAACTGTCTTGTTAATTGTCTGAGAATTTCGAATGGCTGTGTCTGTATATAGTACAAACAATACTAGAAATAATATTCAACGGCGTGAATGTTCTGACCATTTGCCGAAATTGTTCCCGTTATATTTGAGTTACCGTATCACCTCCTTAACGATATGAGTTTAACTAACTTTCGGAGTGGGAAAAATCGGGAGAAAATTGTCTGAAATTGAATGTGCTAGGAATTGTCTGAGCATTCACAATAATACTTTGACAGTGTGAGAGTCTGGCTGTCGCTGTATGATACATAACAAGTAACACTAATAATAATATTTAACGGCGTGAAGTTTCTTATCTTTTTAACAGCTCCCCTCCCTGTAAACTGTTTTGCCAGTGTTGTAACGAGTTACATGTGTTTAGTTACATCTTGAACATTATAAACCGGAACGTTGAATTACAAAACAGGGAACATTGTCATAAACATAAAATTATCTTCTAACCGAAACAAAATGGAAACATGAATACAAGTCAAACTAGGGGGAGGGAAACTAACATCTAATTGAAATTAATACAAAAGAGGACATTCGGTTTATGTCGACCAAAACAAAAGTTCGAGGTAAAACACATAGGGTTGAAGCGAATAGTCATTCGCGACATTCAAAGTTTCAAGGTAGATCCAATTTCATTATTTCTGGAACAGCAGTTCTTTGTCCACCGGCACTTGATTTATCTTGTATGGCACCACTTTCAAAGTGGGTGAACCGTTCTCTGAAAATCAAGCAAGTATGAAATAACTCTAAAAAGGTTGAAACTTAAAGTTTGATTTGTTTTAGAAGATTGAGTAGTTTTTATCACAGATGGAACGATCAGCGAGACTGTCACAGGAACTTGAAAGAATATAAAGATTCGCAGAATGGGTTGTTACCTTAAAGGAGACCCCAGAGCAACTGAAATACAGAAAATATGCGGTATCCTACTGTTGATGAGACGCGTTGCGCTGAATGTCTGACTCTAACATCAGGTAAGAGGCATTCATATTGGAACCCGAGTCCCCAATAATACCTTAATAAGGTCTTATTTTGAAAAAGTAATGCCAGATTCAAACTTTTCCAAATATTTCAGCACTTATTAAAGTTGCTCTGGGGTCGCCTTTGATTACTTTTTTGTTTGAGAAAACACTCCATGCAGTTCTGATATGGTTATCCAATATCAAAATGCATTATACAAACCAGAAGTTTATTTTTTTGAAGACGTAAAACTCGCCTCCATTTTTTTCATTCTTGGGACAAGCAATCGAGTATGAATGATTGGTGCAGAACTCCAAACCACAGGTTTCACACCGATAATACCGCTGAGCATTACATCCAAGATAGTTGCACGTCGGTACGGTGTCACAACGTCGCGAACGTTTTGCTCCAGAATCTTCAGTCTGATTCACCGCCTCAACACGACTGCTACCAAACCTGCTGGAACAAAACTAGTTACGAGACTATTTCAACAATCGAATCACATACATAGAGTAAAATTAGATCGTAGCAGGCTACATGGAGTTTGTAAAAACAGGCGCATGCACGCTCATGGTTCCGTTGCAGAGTACGTATGCTAGAAAATCCGGGCACATTCATCCTATCCTGCGTCTCTCGTTTTGCCTCACTGTTGCTCGTATCTTACATTTTGGCGGGATGTAAGAGCAGAAAAATAATGTTTGAGGAGACGCCGGATGGCATGAAGGTGCCCGGATCTTCTAGCATACGTACTCAGAAGACAGAGGCGAGGTGCCAAATACCCGCACGTTTTATATCATATGTGCAAATTTCCGTACTCAACACGTTTTTCACGTGATATTTCAATACATCATTACCTTATAACTGCAAATCAACGAGAAAAACAAATTGAAAATCAACAAGAAAAACCAATTGACAGTAATAATAGATTCCCGTAAACTATCTAGATGTAACATTTCTACAACCATACTAATCTGGGAACGCCATCGTAAAAAATGAGTAGTTCCTTGTTTAGATAGTTTGAATTACTTGGAAAAATAAATAAATAAAAAAACCAACCCCGAGGTTGCGGGAGGACGCGATCGTCTGCGATAAGTTCGATCAGTTGAGGTTGAGGAAGAAGGGGGCGGTGGTGGTTTCGAACCGATGCTGGAGTATACTCTCTCTGAACTCCCTGGGACTGGGACGTCGTAGCAGTCACGCAAAAAAACCGCATTTTAGCTTGGTAGCAGACGACGTACGGGTCAAATTACTCAACGTAGCAGACGTCGTTGCACTCGCAATGATAGCTGGATCGCCACTCGTGAAGTAATCAGCGGTCCGGCCAGAATTAGACGTGCTAGAGGTGCCACTCTGCGCAACTCAGCCAATTTAGTTCATTCGAGCTAGGTTAAAAGCCGCTCTGACACATGAAAGAAGTGCTCACTTCGATTGTGTTAAAGAGAAAACATGCTTGTGCATATTCATTTGAAAAAAGTGTATTTTTTTCAGAAAGAATTAGCATTGAAAGTTGAGCAATAATCTCATATTTTCTCAATAATTCGGAGTGAATCAGTAATATTATTAATCAATTAAATTTCGGAATGGTCTGGGGCCGCGCTGGCCCGGCTGATCCTGACTAACCGGTTGGGACCGTAGCAGTCAAACCGTCTGGGACGCGTAAACATCGCGTCCCGGACGGTCGACTGCTACGACGTCCCAGTCCCAGGGAGTTCAGAGCTGTTTCACGAATCTATTGCCTTCTACAGTTATCCGTCAAATATTGAGGAGAACTTTTATAACGAACAATCCATAACTTTGGTTTCAAAATTGAATCCGTCACAATAGCGCTCTACAGTAAGATTGTGAATATTGAACTCTCCATATTATCGTCTAGATATTGTAAATAAGAAAACGTATAAACGATTCAGGGTGAGTAGGAGTCTCACCTTTCTCTCCATACCCATTTATTCTCTCTCTTCATCTCTCGCTCTCTAACTCTCTCTCATTTTCATATTCTCTCTCGTTCGTTTCTCATTATCGTGTTCTTCTCTCTGTCTCTTCCTCACTCTCTCTCTGTCTCTCTCTTTGTCTTTTCCACATATGTAACTTACTCTGTGTCTCCCCAGCTCCCCTTATATCCTCCAAATCCTCCGAACCCATTGTATTCTTCGTTGCTGGGAATTCGAAACTCGTGTTCACGTCCGACTTCCTTGTTCAAATGACGAGCCTGGTAGATAGCCGCGACAACACTTGTGTCAGTTATCTGTAAATATTTTACAGTGAAACAAGAAAATTACTAACATTTTCAAATAGAAGAGAAAACACCTGCTGTTTTTGTAGTTTGATCCGCTACCATTTAAATTTCATCTCAGTTATGATGTGTGAACACAGATAATATAAGACTATACCATACCACTTAGATATGAGAATTCCTAATTCAATGGATCACCAAGTCTGCGCAACCTCTTTGCGAAAAAACCTGCAGTGCGGATTTTCGCGTTTCATGCTGGCTATTCTGTGTTTTACAGCTAGGAGAATTTAGAACATAAAAGTCAGTCTTTGAAAATGTGAAACATGAACTACGTAACACTTAACACTTTCCTAGTGAACAGAATGCGGGGTTGGTTATTTTCAAAACAAGTTCGTACGGTGCAAATTGGCCATATTCGGCTGTGTTCCCAGTTTGGTTCGGTTGTGTTTTGGTCGAAACTCGTAAATTACAGCGTGCATCAAGAGGAAATGACAACGAGGAGGTAATTCTTATAGAAAACAACACGTATACTAGGTGCATTTGAACGTCACGTAGAGCTAGTATTCTAATGTGGCATCGTGCACTTTGTTATTGCACGCTTTTGAGTTCTGCTGTGGTTAACATGTTTTACGTGACTGTGCAATTGATTAACAGTATAACAAGGAAGATATTATTAACTTAAAACATAACCCACCCTTTTCAGTAGATTCCTCGTATTCAACTCCGATGTAGTGGCACAGGCGATACGTCCAACAATAGGTTCAACCAAATGCTTGCAATTGCTTGAGAGGGCAGTTTCAAGAATATTGATCGAGTTTTCGATACTTGGAGTGGACATGTAGAAACCTTCATCTATAGAACAAACTTGAACTTATTTACTTGATTCAGTTATTACTTCAGCAAGGCATTTTCATTATCACATTCACTCATGGAGAGTCATGGTTGAGTGTGCTAAAAATAAAGAAAAGTATCCGTATAGTCCGTGTTCATAGAAAACAATATTGTTGAAATAAGTTACAGCACGTTGAACTCACTCAAATATTGCTTGCACTTCGTTTGAAGAGAAGGCATATCCCACTGGTCGGATAGTTTGATCATCGCCGCACAGTTATGTTCTGGAAATTACGAAACTAAATATGTACTCGAAATAACTGAGCGATTCAATCAAAATAGTTTTAACCACGACTCGAAACCACTTAGTTTGTTTTTTTCAGCCGTCTAGGCTGTGTGAAATGTGCAAACTATTACAAAACTTTTTGGTCAATTTTCAAATATGTAGGTAGTGAGCACGTTCCACAAAGAAACTATAATGGATCATAACGCAACTTTTGCTAGATTTCTTTGCAGCATTTGGTTGGTTTGAATATCGACTTATTAAACTATCAGTCCTACTAAAAGTTGTAAACATATTGCTTTTATAGTGAAAACTTACCATCAATATTCCTTCTTCCATACAACACTGCTATAAACTGCCGCAGGTTTGCGTCATTTGATCATATCGAATCTTCACTTACTCTAGTAAAAACTTAACTTCGAGTAGGATTGTATTGCTTAAAACTGAAGTATATATTTCTTCGGAAACAAACATACCATCTACATTCTTTCTTCCATACACCACTGCTAGAAATTCGAGCACGTCTTTGTTCTTCATTTGTAGAGACATTGAATGACTTTTGGCCTCGGAGAAAGAGCCGAAAAACGCCATATCAAAAAAGTTGGACAGGTCCGCCAGAAACGAGCCATTCACGAAAAGGGTGCCATCTGAGAAACACGAAATTAGTGAATACATGTTATTACTCAATGCTTTTTCACCGATTTATCGCATTTCTTTGAATGTATATAAATAAAATAGTAATTGCATGGATGGTGATCGCGTATAGTAGCGTTTTTGACAAATTGTATATATGTGTTCTTACACAGCACAAAGTGAGATATACAGTAAAATCCCACTTTTCATCAAGCGACAACAATACCCACCTTCACACTCTAGCTTGAAGTAGCGGAACTTGGATTCGGTTGCGAGTGAATTTTTGAATTCAGTCACATCCGGGGTGTCAGGAGCAGGGTTCACCATTACAAAACTTGAGAGAGTTCAAACACTAAAGAACAGTACAATAAATAACAGTACAACAAAAATGTAAACAACTACCTCCATCCTCAACAATTACACTCTTTTCCAATCTCTAAAGTTTTCATGTGTTCCCTAGACGTTTTACGTGAGGTTGAAGTTCACTGTCAGTACACGATACATACAATAGATATTAAACTGAAACATGGACAATATGTGAATAACTAGCAAATATCAGTTTTTATTGGTCCTGGCAAACTGGAACATTGAAAAACTTTGTGAAGAGTAGCTGAGATGAGTACACAGCAATAGTACAGGTAAACGTTCCAAACATCTTCTGCTAGAAGCGTGTGAAAAACTTTGTTGAGGAAGGCAAAACTGAATAACTGTACATAACTGTATAAAACGTTTGAATTCCAGTCTATGATCGTGGTTTTTACAGCCGATGTTGCGAAAAGGGCGACAAGAACTGATGGTTTCGAAAAACATGGCGCGCAGCCAATGTGCTTGAATCACGCTACAAAAGCTACTTTTGCTACAAAAGACGTTGTTCTTCAGTGAGACGGAAGATCTGTGACAATTCGTTACTTGATGAGTTTGAACATTGAATAGTGAGATAAAGACCATAATTCCATAATTATCTAAAACAGTGTGCTCGCTGAATAAAAACTTTTCTTGATCTGTTTTTGAAAAGTGAGATACATATCAACTTACGGGAAAAACGTTGTGGAATTATATTTTGAAAGATATAAACCAACTAACTCTAACCTATATGTTTCTCATAGGAAGGTGCGAATTGTGTAACATGTGTTGTGAGATAGTGGCAGCCGCAAAGGGAGTGACAAATTGTTGAAACGCAACATTGACAAAATTGATGGTCTTCAGAAACAATAGAAACTGGGCTAATCATTTTTTTTTCAAAAAATCATCATAATCAACAAACTTTATTGTGCACCAGAAACTAATACAAACGGTTAGAGTTATTATTTTCATTATTCTTCACTTACTTGCATAGTATATTCATTCATTCAAATAATAATCATTCTGAACTTGTGCGAAATCGAAACGACAAAAATATGATGATTCAAAATGCGAACGATACATTTAAAGAAACCGTTCCTCTCTAATTTGATTTTCACGAAAAATTTAAAAAGCTCAAAAAAGTTCCTTAATGCCCTCCCATTGACCATGAAAAAACTTTCTGATTGAAAATTTGTAAAATTTGCATAACGTCAAGCAATAAAGAATGGGGCATGAACATTTTCACTGCGACGCAATTTGACTTGATTCATTTACATCCAGATTTATGTTGATTTCTTAGGCTCCAATTGTGTAGTCGCATGTGGTAGTGTTTAAAATCATTTTTGCACTTCTATAGGCTATTTTGAGCATACCTTGTACGCAACTTCCCTATCGGTGTCATTACGTAAGCCGCTTTTCTGAGAAAACGAAGCAAGATAGGGATATGAAAGTATTTGTTTTTGTCAATGGTTTTCAATTTGCCATAGTATTGTTAACTCAAAGGTCAAAATTAAAGCGGAACGGATTCTTTAAGAATGTTTATTGTAAAACTACACGGCAAGGCAAAGCGTGGAAAGAGAGAGAGTTACCCCTTCTTTTATCGGTCTAGATCTGTAAACAATAATGTTTATTCATCTCCTCAGATGGTTGAAAAGATAATATGCTCCGAAGAGACGAAGTGAACAGAATACAAATTATAGAACATCTTATTTCTGAAGTTCGTGAATATGATAGTATCTCTGTTTTAAAAATGTAGTATGTAGTATGTTGTTGTAGAAGGAGTTTTCACCACTCGATTTTTCAGATTTGTAAAAGTAGTTTGTAAACAGGTTGCGAGCGAATCTGTTAAGCTTCTGTTGTGCCTTTTCTTAGTTTGATGTCATCAGTGTTAATTGTCACAACTTTGCTGTGCTCGTCTAACCATCGAACCTCATGAGAAGCTCATATGAGTTTTTCATGAGAATCTCATGATGACCTCATGTGCTACTCGTTGACTTTCAATGTTGGAGCATCATAATCAATAGAATTACATAAGAACCTCGTGAGTGATTGCTCATGAGCTATCTCATGAGGGTTTTAAGGAATGCTACCGTGCCTGAGTTCCAAACATTGGCGCATGGTTGGCATTGTTGACCGGGAAAAATCGGATCGGAAAAATCGGATCGGTAAAATTCGGCGCGGAAAAATTGGATCGGGAAAAGTCGGATCGGAAAAATCGGATCGGGAAAATTCGGATCGGAAAAATCGGATCGGGAAAAATCGGATCAGAAAAAATCGGATCGGAAAAATCGGATCGGGAAAATTCGGATCGGAAAAATCGGATCGGGAAAAATCGGATCGGGCAAATTCGGATCGGAAAAATCGGATCGGGAAAATTCGGATCGGAAAAATCTAATCGGGAAAAAATTTTGTTCTTGTAACCTCTAAAACTAATCTATACTTTCTTGGCACTCGTTTTTTTATACTAATTGACCTCCCTTTCTGGTATTACGGAGAAACTCTTAGCAAAATAATTTATACCCAGGTGAAAATTAATGCACGTCATTTTTGATCAAGTTTAACACATCATTGAGCATTAGGATATCTCGAAATTATACTGCAAATGTTTCCGCTCGAGGCGGGAGTCGAACCTCAATCCGTTTTCACTTGAACAGAAATTGCATCCACTGTGCCACTCAGACATGTGAATCCTAATGAAAACTAGGCTGTACGCGCAACCGAGTTCTGAGCTAAGAAGTTTAGGAATCAATTTCACGTGATTCTCTATTTTTCATTTTCATTTTCTTAAAACCGGTCGATTTAGAAATTCTCCTGAGACCATTTAGGCGCCCTATCATCCTTAAATGGAATTCGCAACTATGACTGAAAAATACGTTTACCCCAACTTTTTCTCCGCTTCACAACAGTGTAAACAATGTTCAGAGATTTTCATTGAGAGCGAAGCTCAAACTCACACATTTTATAGATGTATGCCCTTTAATTGCTCACGGCAAGTTTCTCGGAAAATGGTCCACAGATAACGGAGAAACGAACAAAATGCAGCCTCCCGGTTCCCTACGCCTTATTCCCTATCTTTTTTTCTCACTGACCTTAGTAATTCAGTAGTTTGACAGAACCTTTAAGCTATCTTTATTTTCGGGTTTGGGTGGCATTTAGCCAGAAAGGTCAATGGTCTAAAATGACCCCAAAGATCAACTCTTTCAAAAATGTCCCCGCAATATCAACTCGTTCTGAAATGTCGTCAAAGGAAAAGCATCAAAGGTTAAGACCCAAAAGTCGAAAAGCTCAGATCGTAAAAAAAATATCTTCGAGGGTCAATTCTCTCTGAGATAAATTGTGATTGAGACACAGGTATGCAATAAAAGTAACAGCTCAAATATAGATAAAAAGAATACGTTAAAATATTAGCAAGAAATCAACTCTAAACGCAACTGCTCTCACCAAAATGTGTCTATTGCTCGGTGTGTTTCTACAGAGCTCCGTGGAATAGTTGCCCGTGCACACCATTTGTGATTAGAACTCCTCAAGTGAGAAAACGAAATTGAAAACCGAATGATACCTTTGAATAATACCGTATATAGTCTGGTTCACGCATCAATAGCCCTCTACAGTAAGATTGTTAATCGTTCATAATTAACTTTACACATTTTGTGGGTATTTTCAGAGTCGTGATTTCATTTTTCTCATTGGTTACTACAAGCATAGACAACAGTGGATGTAAAAATTTGTTTATTGATTAGATAAGTGCCGTTGAATATTCGACAGATGACTGCAGAAAGATATCAATGGGTCAAAGGAGACCGGAGAGCAACATGGTTTCTCGTAAAGCTGCTGTACCTTACTTTTGATTGGACGCGTCGCGTGTTTCGCGGCATTTTCATGTGAATGACACGTAGACTGATCAGACTAATATACGAGTCATTTGTGCTCTCCGATCTCAATACAGTTGAAAGCAGCTCAAAACAAAACCTCTGCTCAAGTTGTGTTCCGTGCTCCTTTAAACGGAGTTTATCACTGTCGCTGAAAAAGTGCCTCGGTCGGAGAAAATCCGGTCCTGACTGACTATTTCTAATGAACAATGTTTAGGTTCTGGAAATAGTTGAAAACGTGAAACGGCTTAAAAATAGTTTCCGAATCAGATATCTACCTGTATAGTTCTTTTCCTATCCCTTTCAAGATAAACTATAGCACATATTTTCACTAGGTCTTACTGGGTTTTCTTTCTGCTTCTCACTGTTTTCAGATTCGTCCGTTATTGATACGTGTCACTACTTTTGGTTTGCAAAGCATTTTAGTGCACTGAATATTAATCACATATCAAACACTCTTCATGTATTCATACAGAAACAGAAACGCCTTCTTTCTCCCAGTCCATTTTTTATTTCTACATGTTCATAATCTGGAACGTGACATTTCTCTGCGAGCTGATAGAAACATCACATCTCCCTAGAAATGCGTAAATTTCCTAAGCCAACGAAGATTTTTCTCTAGCTAGTTTTCATGTAGAACTTTCGTTGAAACGTTAGATTGAAAAACGTATCTGTGAAACGGGTTTCCGGTTTGGATCCCTGCGTAATGAGTCCACGTAGCATCATTGAGTATTGCTCTGTGACTATTTGTTTGAACACACACTTGGTTGTATCAGTACATACGCCAGCGTGCCAATGACAAAATTATTTTTCACAAAGAAGTTTTTCAAGTTTGAGAATCAGTAATTCATTGTAACGTGAACAAAAACCCTCTCCAAAAACGCAATATTTCTATAAAGAAATTCATTGGCACCCTAGTCTCTGCGGAACGAATACATAATAAAAATAATGATATAACGTTGAAAAAACCAATTACTTGAATGTTTTATTTTAAATTATTGCGTATCTTGCTGTCTTGTATCCCCAAAATTACAGGAATGTACGTCGCAGTGCTTTTCCTTCTGCTCACTGTTGCCGTGAGCACAAAACCGAATCACAACTCAAAATGTGATTTGGGAAATCAATGTGGAGCCATTTTCTCGGAACGAAATTGTGGAGGACACAAAAAATTTCTGGCTAGAGACTCCGCGACGCAACTTGCCACACCTTTTCTCGAACAGGTAGAAAACCGTATGAAATGTTCTTGTAGTTTATTGAAATCATAGAAAGGGTTGTTCGACCCGTCGAAATAACTTATAACCTGGAAAACCACGAGTGAAACTTTCTATTAATCACTTTTACAAAATATGTATATAATTGTGTCGTGATGATCTTGTTGAGGCTGTTATAGCAGTCGGAGTATGTAATTTGGTGTAATCTAACCGAAACTAGAAACATGAACACGATTCGGACTTTTGGGAAACTAACCGCTCATAAGAACTGTTAAATTTAGTAAATTCGGTCTATATCGACCAACACAATTGTTCCTGGTTTGGAATACACATAGGACGTTTCAGCTGCTGAGTGTGAATGTGGTATAAGACTGTATTCTTATTCTATCCGGGCCGCCTCCTAACTTAGTTGGAATCAGAAACATGACTCGCTACGGACGGGTCTTCGAGGGATTCGGAAATCTGCCGAAGTCTAGCCCTCCCTACGGATACGCTCAATGCAGATGTTACCAAGAATAGATGAACTGAATCATTTGTCTTTGCTAAAAATATAAATTTTCAGATGAACTTGTGTTGTTTATGAAAAAAATTGTCTGACGCATTCCATACGCAGATGTGAATTACCTATGTGAACAGAAGGGGATGAACTGAGAAAGAAACTGTTTTGGGTCTGAGTTTGTACAAATGTGTCAAGCATATCCTATAATTGTAATTGATTTGCAAAAAAAGTACATTTTTTCCGGTGTAAAATAGGAATTTGTGTGCAACAGATTGTATGCAACACACTTCGAATAACTGAGACCATATGTCTTTTATTATTGGTAAATCCTTAAAGAGACCATTTCCCTATAATTTAAAATTTTCAAATCAGAAAAAAATGTATTCTATTGTTTTCCAATAGTTATCAACAACCTTAGAAATTTGAAATGAGAAAAGGTTAAATAATGCCATTGAATACATACCCGAACTTGAACATTTTCACTGTGACGCTATCCAGCTGGGGTAATTAGTATTTCAATGAAATTGACTTTTTCACTCAGTTTATGTATCCTGATAGGCTTCCGGACGTATTCAGGGAGTTTTTTTGTATTTCTATCAGCATTTTCTTGATTTTTTGTACGTAACTCGTTCTCGGTGGACATTACGTATATCGATTCTATGAGAAAACAGAGCAATATGAAGATGAGAGAATTACTTGTCCGTAATGAGGTTTTCAAGCTCTATACGATGGAAGTGCTAGCTCGAAGGTTGAAATTAGAGAGAAATGGTCTCTTGTGCAACTGTGCTGATTGTATGAATCTTAAGAACTACAAGTTGAACTCTGAAAACTCATATTTAGTTTAATCAACGAGAGTAAACAACTCTAGGAAACCTAACGCCATGACTGACGATAAACTATGCTAAACGCTGTTTTACACAAAAATCTTCCCTACAGAATGTAAAAATGTTCGGTTTCTCAATGATCAGAAGACAGACGTTCATTAATGTGCTATTTCAATTAACAAATCATACCACCACAGGCTTGGGCCAACATTGAGAATCCACATTAGGGGCCAACCAGTTCTGAAAAACTCTTACGTAAGATCTAAAAAAACGCAAAACTCGATTAATTGTGTACAAAATTTTTTTTTCGAATCTTAGTGTGACATCAGTGTTATGTCTATCAATCCTAATCGTGTTGAGACAAATTCATTCCATATATTTTTCGAAAATACTGGATTTTCTTGCTGCTTCTCACCAATTATCAATTCATGCCAACGTTATTGTTACGTGTCACTACATTTGACAAAACATTTTAGTGCACTGAATAATAAATAAACACATAGCACTTTATGTAAATTTTGACAAAAGTGATGTGACTCTCCATTTTCCTGTCATTTCAACACGTTCACAATGTGAAGCACCACGTAACTATCCATTTCTAGGCTAAATATGATGTCGTTTGAGCCACTGCTCTTGAGCCAATCTCATGAGTGTTGTTTCTCAGAAATTTTGCGAATCAAGTAATCTGTTAAACTATTTTGTTGAATACGTATTGGTAGTATTGATTTTTCACTCCTACTGAGATTTTACAGTATGACCACGAAACTTTCAGAGCAATTACTCGAATTTCATCGAAAAGGTTCAAAACTTCTTAATCGATTCTGATTCGATGTTACAGAGATAGTTACCATAGCGGCGGCTCAGCTGATTTTCACATATTACAGAGGGAAAGTTGGCAAGTGTACTGTAGAAGTCTCAGTAGGAATGATGTGGACCATACTTGTATGTATCAACCATGTTTTTGATCTACCGAACTTCAGGAATGTATTTCGCAGTGCTCCTTCTGTGTCTCACTGTAGCCATCAACGCCAAACCAAACTACAACGCCAGATGCGATCTGGAGAATCAGTGTGCGGCTATTTTCGCAAAAGAAAATTGTGAGGGACAGAAACAGCTGCTGAGCAGCGGTCAAGTGGTGGACCTCCGCACATCACACGGACAGGTCAGACGCCATATGCATGACTATCCTGACGTTTCAACCCCAACCTGCATCTTCGCAATATAAGAGATGCAGTAAGCGATGAAAACATCTAACTCATACCTCACATACCATTTTTTGTTCTTTTCAAATTAAAGGAAACCGGAGAGCAACATGGTTTCTCGTTAAGCTGCTGTACCTTACTTTTGATTTGACGCGTTACGTGTCGCGCGGCATTGTCATGTGAATGTCACGTTGACTTATCAAACTAACATACGAGTTATTTGTGCTCTTTGATCTCAATACAGTTGAAGGCAGCCCGGTACGGAACCTCTGCTCAAGTTGTGTTCCGGTCTCCTTTAAAGTCATAACGTTACTTCTCCTTTCACTCATGAATTTTTACTCACCGCAAGGCCACAGTACACGTGCTAAATCACGGATAAGCATTCCGTGTTATTCTAACAATCGATTACATCTATTTTCTGCAGGTTCTCAGTGTCAATGTAGAAGAAGGTAGGAGAATGCGCTTATAGACGTTAGAAAATCTGTGAAAATTTTTCTCAATTGTTTCGCAAGTACTCAATTGTTCAGGAAGTTATCAAAATTCGCCTGGATTCTTCAGAAATTTCCGCATTCGGAGAACACCATCCATTTTTCAGGTGCTCAGTGTCAATGTAGAAGAAGGTTGTGTTCTCACTGTATTCCATGCTACCAATCTGACCGCCTTGGAAAGTGTTTATGGAGGATTCGAAAACCTGGCAAAAGACCTGTGGGACCGTATCAAATACACACATGTAGATTGTAGGTGTCAACATGTTTAGATGAACTGGAAATAAATTATTTGTATTTTCTCAAACTATCAACATACATTATGTGTTTTTGCTAAGAGTGAAAATGACGGTATCCGGGACGGTATCCGAAATACACACATAAATCATGAAGTCTATATGTCGTAACTAGCTGATATTGATAAACATTTCGATGTTCGATTTCCATCGAGTTTTCCGTGTTTTTAGTGTCTGCACATTAATAAACTTATAAACCGTTTTTGATTGACGACATTCGTTGGCACCGAGTATTAATCATTGACCACAGACTGGAATTCACAACAATCTATGTTTGTCATTCAGCACATTGACAAAAGATGGCTGCGTTGTCATCTGAATTGTCTTAAAAATGTTTATGGGTATAGCGACACATGACAAAGTGAAAAACGCAACTAACATTATTAGAACTTAATTAGCATTCTAGAATCTAAACCAAGAGTTTTACACAGAAATTCGATTTCGAAACCACAAAGAGACATTTTTTATTTGTTTCAAATTTCACCATTTCTCAGTGCCCTCTTGGTTTTAAATCTGATATTAAAAGAGTAATAGTCAGAATGAGATCATCAAAAGTTTGTATCATTGCACTTGAGATATAGGTCAGGCTACATTACAAAAGTCAACCCTAACTTTCTCCACGTTGATAGAGTACAACTTCAGTACTCGATACACCTAGACAACTTCTCACATTCCACTTTTATCAAGTTGTGGCTTGTTAATGACAAATAGATTGAAGAAGGTGTATCTGTAGTTTGATCTACCAGAACATCACAATTATTTCATAAAACGGGAATGCAGCAGGATCGAACTACAAACACCACATTACAAGTACTACACGTACCGTTGTCCTTTCTTGATCGTGATCTTTATATTTTGGTTCGTTATTGGTACGTGATTCATCACTTTCTCATGACTGGGCTTCTCACACTAAATGTGTGCAACGAACACCGCTACTGCAGAAAACATGAGAATTGCAAAAGGTTGACACCACTAGCGTGTTTATAATAATACTTACAGCAAGGTAATTTTTTGAAAAATCCGAGTTTTCTTACAGGACTAGTTACTGATCACACTTAAAATTTTCCACCGCGTTTTGGTGATGGTACTAGCTTTTTTCTGTACCGCAAATTTTCATCATGTTGATTTATCTTAAGTGAGCGTGAGTATAACATAAGATAGTTTTTCCATGTTCGTTTTATTTATGATACAACAGTGGTATTTTTAGAGTCCTCGCCAGCATATTAGTCAGATACATCTCAGTTTCGATAAAAGTTCTTCTTTTGGATAACAAGTACTTCCCGTCTTGTAGAGGACAACGAATTTTCAGAATTCTGTACATTGTTTGTACTTACTTCGTTGAATACATTCGTTTCGAAAGTAGTTCAGCCAATTAAGCCTACATTTTCAAATGTTTCCAGTACATTTCCTTCTATGAATTGGAAGTCTCAACGAATGAATGCTCCATCTTTTGTATGCAATATGACCAATCTAGTCTCGTTCTCATAAGTGATTAATTATTTTTTCTGAAGATTTTTTTCGAAAGATGTGGCATGGATCTCATTTCACTGTTTCATGCTGTTTCATGAGAACATCATGTCTAAAATAGATGGGATTTTTCTTTTAATTGCTTTTTCTCTCTCTACATAAATGACTTATGTTTTCTAATGTGAATGAAAACCGAATGTATGATGTTTTAAAAAAGGCGAACACTCATCTCGTAACTCTGCGTTCGAGGCAGAACATCGGAAAAACTTTATAGGAGAACAGGTCGCCACTGTAGTTTTGTAGTATACCTTTTACACACAACTACATTTACATTTAAAAATGTAAAACGAGATCCAACTACAATTCAGCCGTGTTACGGTACACTACCCTAACCTGAGTTCGTTCTGCGCACAGTGTAACGGAACTTCTACGCGGAGAAATAACTTAGTTTTGGAGTAAAAAACACATAACTTGTGGTTCAGTCTGAGGTAGAGGCAAAACGTACCAACCTCTCAACTCTGATTCTCCTTGTTTTCCAGTTCAATCTTTACATGTCGAGCTTTTTTTTAACTTTTTACGAGAAAACGAAGCTTAAAATAACGAGCACTGAAGTTGAAAGGGACTGTACCTCTATAATAATTGGCCTAAACGATTATTGTTATTATTATTATTATTACAATGTGCAATGTGGTAATTTTTAAAAAATGAAAAAATATTCTGTTTTGAGATGTTTTGAGGTTCATGTTTTACGTACAGGAAGTTCAGAGAACCACATTATTACGGAGAAAAACAGAAGCTAACAGGAATTGGGTTACAGTGATGCAGCAACCTATCACTGCTTTGTAGTTTTCGTGATATTTACAAATCCTCCTTCTCACATTTCATATAGGTAATTTTGGTCGTGTTTTGATTATGGTTTAGTAATTTCATGGACATTTTGAAAATTTTGTACGTAGGTGAACTCGGCGGTGTAATTTTTGAGAACACGGAGCAAGGCGGGAAGTCGACACCTATATGAATGATTTTGATTTTTTCATGTGAACAATTAAAACGAATAGTCCAAATGTAGTCCGGTACCTATGAATGAAAATAAAGAGTTTGCCTGTGCAAACCATATAGTTTGCCTATTGCAAACCTTAGTCACCTAGGCATTTCGAACATTTAACAATCCATATGCCGATTGGGCTGTTCTCATCAGTAGATGACCCAACCTTAGTTAACTCTAATAAAATTATTTCAAGTTAGCTATGAGCCTGTGCTCAGTATAACTACTGGAAACTATGTATGAAAGAATGAGAAAAATATGTTTGACAACTATTATCGTCAGATGAAAAATAGACTTACGTATGCGGTGACAATACGTAAAGAAGGAGCGTACAGTACTATACATATGCTATTGCCAGGTTATCAATCAATTTTACAAAATCAGAGAAAGAGATCTTATATTTATTAACAATGAAAGGAGTTTTATGAATGGTTTTACATAGTCTATTGAAGACCAAATCTCTCGGCCAGTTATTAATAGCAAAAAAGGTAACAAGCTGAGTAATACGTTGAATGAAATCAACATATTTGCTGCAAGTACGTGTGATTCTAGTTACTTCACCTGATAATGTGTTAAGTCCAATTCTAATATCCATATTAGAAAGGTAATGTGGATATCTAATAACGTCAAAATTGAAAAGATCTGTTTTGTTAAACATAGAAGTGTGTATACAATCAGTGTTTATAGAGATATTCAAGTCTAGGAAGTCGCAAGTCATAGAATTATCAGCTGTGGGTTCTAGTTCGAGAGAAGGATGATAAATATTATTTATCTCGTTTTTGAATATATCCGGATTATCCGAAATATGTAATACATCATCAATATATCTGAATACATGGTTGAAACGTTTAGCTTCTATGTATCCTTTATCTTTAAAATAAGAGGATATGAACTTATATTCCATAAAACTGAGAGTAAGATCAGCTAACTGAGGGGAACAGCTGGCTCCTTGTGGTATACCACATTTTTGTCTGAAGACAGTATCTCCATATACAGCAACACTGTTATGTAGTAGTACTTCTATAAGGTGAAATATATCCTGTTTACGGAAAAACTTTCCCTTACCTTCTTGAGTATCACGGTAAGTACAACGATTCCCAGTAACTCTCAAAAAGTTATGATTTTTCATACAAAGTGAGATGAGTTGAAAAATATTATTTTTAACAACATCATGATCCAAATTAGTAAACAGGCTAGTAAAATCAGCACAATAAAGAAGTTTGTTTCTGCTGATGAGGGGTAAAATTTGTTTAGTGACAACATGGCTATTATCAATCGCCCAGTAATGTTTGATACCTGTGCGTTCCAAAATAATCTGGCAATAGTTCTTAAAATGAGTCTGAATATGTTTAAACATGATTTGTAGTAAATCGCTGAGAGGTTTTAAGGGACTGCTCTTAGCACCTGTGATAAATCGGAACTTCATGACAGGTTTATGCATTTTAGGTATACCATAGATGCGAGGTAATTTGCAATTAGTCAAAGTACTCAACTCAAGAGATTTAGCAACTTTTATCTGCTTTTCAAGAACAGTTTCAACACTATCCTGAGTACACTCGTAAGTGTTAATTGTAGAAGATGTAACAACTCTGCTCATTTCTGCACTCATCAACTTAGTATAAAGCTTTTTACAGGTAAATGCATAATTTGTGGAGGCTTTATCTACACACGTAATAACGAATTCTTTCTGGATGTTTCTGATGTTATCAATATCTGCTTTAGATAGAGTATAAAACTCCACATTGTTACTTTTATGTGACAATCTCTCGACAAGTGTGGATGAAATATACGAGAGAGATGATTCCAGAAGACCAGAAGCTTCTCTGTTGAGTTTATATCTTTTAGTTACATTCCTAATTAAAGAAATGACAAGCGCTTTACAATCTTCAAGTACCAGATTATCATCATATGGTTCTTGAATGCGAAATTTTGTACCATATGAGAATAATCTTCTCAGTTTAGTATTCTTAATGATGGAGAGACTACCAGTACTAATATGCCCATGGTTAGGGTCAATTAATTAATATCGACTAATCAGCTCAAACCTTCAAATGAAAGAGGAACGGTCCCTTTAACACATTTTGGTGCAACAAATCTAATGGGTATAACTCAATCGTAGTCTAACACGTAGCTCCCTCCCTTCTCTAGATACGGTGTCTGCAGGGGTACGGGTTTATTCAGGACTGTCTGTAGTCGTTCACTTTACTTTCTGTGGCAGAGAAAGGTAACAACACGATTCGATTCCTATTCAGATATACATCAGAGCATGTAGCTTCGATTGGCGAAACACTGATTTTTGAATTCATCACTCCATACACCAAATCTATGTAGTTAGCGGACTTTGTAGACGTATTTTTCATAATTCTACACGTGTACTGTCCTAACTATTGTTCGAGTTTGCTTCTGTATTTTACTATGTTCTTTTTCTTTGATCAATTGTATCCAAGTTAATCTGTGTTTAGTTTTTTCTTTCTCGTTTAGCGCACCTCGTAGTGCATCAAATACATAAATAAATAAAAAAAAATATCCAAGAGATCATTCAGCTCTCTCCTCTCTGCGCACGTTTAAAAATTTGGCAGTGTGCGTGATTTAGGTACAAATTATTCTAATGACGTTCGAGTGTGTTACGTGTTTCATTGAATCTTTTCATTATAACATTAGTCGGGGCGATCTACGCAAACAACTATCATGCTACCGTATGAAAATTACAATTTTCGCTTCCTCTGCGTGTTGTTCACTTTTTTCTAAACACTTTAAACAAACAGAACTCAGGGCCCCACTTTTTATGATAACATCTTCAAACGATTGAAAAGATCTTGTTAAAAACTGTGAGACAGTTCTTGAACTCTAACTTACACTCGATTAGTAATCATTCAAATTGATGATTACTCTGTTTTCTATCATTGTTTGTAGTTTTTGTGTTGTAACATGGTTCTAGGAAATGTTCTTTGATGCCTGACCCTCGTGTATTAGGATAATCATACAGCAGTGTGCATAGGATTATAAAAAAGTTTCTTTTGAATGGCGCAGGCTTTTCTTATCATTTCAGTTGTTTGATTTCTTTTCTATTTGCAATTGAACGAGTTTCTCACCTTTTAATCACCTCACATACTGTAACCCAAAGTTGAGGCTTCTCACGTTTTACATTTGTAGAGAACGCAATTCATCAAACGCGAAGAAAATTTGCAAATCCCAAGGCAAAAAGATTGATAGAAACAAGATAATAATGTGAAATGATTAAAAATTCGACATACTAAATGTTCTTGTATATTCGTGTTGGGGGCGGCAGTCTGAAGTCACCTTTGAATATTTACCCTTCACTTGTTCACACGTTTTTCAACTTTTCTCCGGTTTCCATTGTGTTTTCGGGTCTTTGAATACTTTTTCTCTAAACTTTGAATCGCGGTTCAATAAACAATCCTATTTTTCTTTCATAATCTCTTTTTTGTTTTCCAAAGAAAAACGTCGAACTCAAATTCAGGGTTACCAGGCCACAATGCACACAGAGCAGTACGTCCCCAGAATACTGCGTTATCTGAACATCGGTGTAATCATCGCTGGAATTTGCACTACTTCTCTGTTTTTCCACGGCATAGTGCGTGCCCGAACAATACACGTTAACGGAAAGTAAGTGCTTCATGAAAAAAGTGTTCACTTTATTTCAACAAAATACTTCGCGAAATATAAATACCAACGTCGAATGCAAAAATTGGAGGAATTTGAAAACAGAACAAAACGCGTTTTATCAGGGGTTCTCGTCAACAATACCGTCTCCATATAAAAATAGAATATAAAAAGTAACTTTTCTCTGTTCCAGAGTTCTGATGCTGCTGCACTGTCTGTCAATGTACTGTATATCGATCGCGGCATTTTTCGTGGCACTTGAACCGCGAATTACTGGTGTTTTGAATCTTTTTATGGAAATAATAGGTTTGTTTTTGCTTTATTCTTCAAAACAGTGAAATCAGAACACTACAAATGAGATGGAATAGACATTCGAGTAGTGTGCTTGCAGAGTTCACTACCGTCTTGAGGAGATCATAATTAACATTCCAACCAGCAGAATTATACAACATGATCTTATTGCTTCTCTTGAACTGTTAACGAAATTGGTATGAGCGCGTCACTGGGGAAGCTTTTTGTTTTCCTACAACTCACAAATATTACTTATATAATTGAATTGCCATATCTTCTGAGAATTCAATTAAATCGTGTTAAATAAAGAATTGACTGTTCTAATGAATTAATATAGTACAATAGTGTTTCAGTAAACGTGCACGAGGTTGGATTCTACCTGTGTTGTTTTTCTTGTTTATCGATTGCACTCGAACAATTCCTTGTGATTTTCATACCCAGATGGGCAGAGGTTAGCGTGAATTCCGTCACATATAGGGAATGACAAGAGTTGTAGTTTGATTGCACGATGGAAATATGGCGGAATCGAACTACACACACAAAACATTTACGGTATCGTCCCTAAGTGCTTGAGCAAACACTATAGGGGGTGTCAAATGTATACCTGGCGGTACACAGCATAATTTTTGAACAGCAAATCAGTGAATGGATTTCGCTCAGATGAATACACACGCTAGTTATGAATAATTCACGCAAATACAACAGAAACCCGAAGCGCAGAATTAACCTCAAGAATAAGAAAGAAAAGCGATAGGTTTTTCGATAATACAAAGTACTTACAAGGTTTACGGGACACAAATTGCGGAGTCACCATAACAAAAATAAAAAAAATGATGATTAAAGGAAGAAAATATAAAGAAGTGCGAAAAACTGCCGCCATTTTCGCAGTTTTCCAGCCGAGGAAAAAATGCCGTCGCCGCCAAAATGCCGTCCGCATTTGACACAGCGCAAGTGACAATTGACCGTAATATTAAATCTATTCCGTAAGCGAAACCTAATTATACACTTTGTGTAGAATCAGATTGAGTCATAATGAAGTAGAGTCATTTACGGATGATGGGACTGGAACTAATATGCACTATCTATGAGACATGTTTCATTGATGAAATTAAATGTGACATCGGTTCGCGTTCCGCACGCTCAGTGATTTATAGTCACGCAAAACTAGCTAAAATATGAGTAGAGAGGGGGTCAGTTGAACACTTTCATAAATTGAGAAATATAAGAACAGAAGATTCAGAAAAACTGGAATAAAAGCATGTCAGAAGTAACAAGTTCCAATTACCTGAACAAAATTAATTCTAAGACCATTTTACGAAAGAAGGATCATACAGTGGAACATTTCCAGACGAGTTATATGTTTTCCATTCCAACTAAGTTACGGCAAAATTTACCGTCGTCAATTTGATTTTTTAGAGTACCCACAGTACGATGTTCACGATAATTTCATCAATCGTTTCGTTGGTATTCTCGCTCTTTCTCTCTGTTCTCATACACACTTGTGAGTTTCAAATGCCAACATTTCTGCCAAGGTTATTTCAACGATTCCTTGTTCTGCTTCCAAACGACAAACTATGAAATACATCAGATTTATTTTTCAAAATTTTGTCGTTTTGAAAACAATTTCACAAGGTTAGTGTTAACAGTTAACACACTCAGATGGAGGAACATGATAAATGAAGAAGAGGTGATCATTAGTGAGTTTTTGCATTCAACATGCAGAGAACACATTCTTATCGGGTGCTTTCACGTGACTGAGCAGTGTGTTTTCTTTTTCTACAACTTTACCGGTCAACCATTGCAGATTACTGTATTCTGCCTCCAACGGCCACAGGAAATGCGATCAACTTCATTTCCACAGGGGTAAGCTAAGTTCATGGTAACACGTTTTTCACGTAAACGTGAGAATCTCTGCGTCTCTGATCAAAAGTGGTTCATAGTTCGTGCGAATGCCACATTCTTTGAATGTAGCTAAATAATTAAATAAAATAAACAAATAGTGGCACACTCTGAATTGTTGTTCGATCTAACCTATTTTTGGTTGAAATACACCCAATAACTCATTTTTCTGCATCCCATCCAATTACCTGATTTTGGCACTTACTAAGAGCCATTACTCTACCGAGCATTTGCAGATACTGTTATACGCTTGGAAGTTGAGCTCAAAGAAATACAAGCAGGAACTTGGGAGAGCAACTTTGGAACGACGTTTTCAGGTTGGTCAGTTTCAGTCAATAAACATACTTCAATAACAATTTTTTTGGTGCCAATATCTAGTAAATGTGAATAATACAACATGAAGAACTGCATATCAGTATGCTCACAGCAATATTGGTTCAAAATACGACAATTAATTGCTGGCTAATTCTTCATCTAACCTAACAGCTGTTTTAGTGACCCTTTTACAGACTACCTGGGTAGTAACCGGAAAGTAGCCGGAAACCAAAATCCGTTTTAAATGGGTTGAAATGCTAGGTTACCTGGCCTTTGAAAAGGCCTTTTAGATAGGGATCGTCATGTTTGGTTTAGATGTCGGAAGGTGCGCAGTGGACCCAAGCCGTGTTACTCGCCGCGATTCTCGGAGTCGTTGCCAAAGTTTTCAGTTCGACGTTTATCTGGATAGTTCTGTTTTTCTTCATGGAGGACCCTAAATCTATGGAATGGCTGGTGTTCGGATATTACCTAGTTAGTGAAAACAGTTTTTATTTTATTTTTAAGAGTACGACAGGAACATTGCTCACTAGTTATCAATGTGATACGCTTCTCATTGTCTGAAAAGGTTCAACCACCAACAAACACTAGTACTGGGGACGTAAATCAAAAAGTTTTGATGGTGTTCTCGACCAAAAAAAGTCCAGCAGTGAATTATGATTTCTTAGTTGTGATCTGAACTACGACACTTCTATGTTTTCAATCAAGAGTCAAAAGCAGCTGGATGAAACTAGTACACAGCACACATCAACATTCACTGTTCGACCACCCTTTTCCAAGCAAAATTGTACATTTGGAACTAAACTGTAACAAACCTTCCAGACACTCGATATCTATGTCATCATGTTCTCTCTGATAGTCATCTGTCGACACCGCAGACTTTTGCGCGGAACTCAGCTCACGTTGAGCAGACTGCTGTGTGGACTGCAAATCGGCGGTGAGTTGCATTATAGTTTGTTCCACCCACTTATAACCCTCTACAGTAATCTGCCACCTCTTCCAGTTCGAAGTTTGGTATATTAGCGTATTCAGAACTCCTCAAAATGTTGATAGTGTCTTCTGCATGTTTACTACTACTGACACTGACAATTTGAAACTAAAGTAATGACTTTTTCATTAGAAAACACCCCCTTGAATAATTGACGGATTACTGTAGGGTGTAGGAGTACATCGATTGGTGAAACAGAATATATCTGTGAAGGATAACGAAAGAGTCCATGTCCATACCAGAACTCATGTCAACTTCATTCCTACTACACTTTCTCTTTTTTTTCGATCACGGGATGAACATTGAAAATTTTATCAGATCTCGCATTCGATTCTGATTCTCGCTGACAAAAAGGTTATAAACGTATATTCAACAATGTTCATTTTTTCACAAATATCATTGTTTCAGTTGGCGGGGAATTGAATATGACGGCAGCCAGAAATCGAGTGGAGCCAATTCAGTCCCAAAACGATCATTTTCGAACGCTTCATCAGAGTTGGAATAGTTGATGGAAAGTTAAAATTCACCCAACTTGTATTGAATTCTGAAAACGACGGATATCCAACATGACAGAAGTTAATGGGCTTTTCTACTCTATGAAGTTCGAACAGGAAAAACGTACACAACATCTGTCGTTACAATCATTTCATTTGATTTGACACAGTGTACTAGTTATATATATGTTTGACGTTTCAGTAATTTTCACATGCGTGGGTGAAGGAAATATTTTCACGATAGTTTCCTTTGATTGACTCCAGTTGAAAAATGTATTTACATGCAAATAAAGTGTGCTCATGGTGGATTTCACTGTTGTTGAAGTTTATTTTCTATTTTCTTTTTTCCCGAACTTCTGATATTGCGTTGTGATTCGCTAAGAATAGCTCACGGACATAAAGTCAATACTTAAATCACTTTCGGATTATTTTCTATTTTCAAAAACGCCGATATTCTCGGAAGATATTCAGTGTTCAAATTTCGTCATATCGTGTATCGTACCAGCATTTTACAAACTATATTGGCACGTTTGATGTATCTTGTAGCCCGTTAGACAGCCCACTTTGCTTGCTTTCCAACCATGATTGCTTTGAAAGCTGTTTTTTAAACAATCATTTCCCTCGAAGGCTTATGACATTAATACTATATTCTTTCTGAATAACCATTGTACAAATCCTCGAACGGCTTCGAACTAGCGATTTGGTGTTGAAGTATCTCCTACACTGTCCTTTATGCTCACGAGTCACACATTAGCTTCGCCCTGCCGAATAACTTTTGTCTGAAAGGTCACATTCAAAGTAGATAGAACATCATCTCTCCTTTGTCTTGCTTCCAATTTATAAATGTGTGAATAATACAAAGCAGCCTACACGCTTTTTGTTGTGTGAAAATGTGGTGGAAATTCTATTGTATTATATCCTAGAGTGTCGATGGGTATGACAAAATCGAGCTAGACCTAACTTTCCACCCTGCCCAATAACTTTCGAATGGACGGTCATATTCGAAGTAGATATAATCTTCCTTACTCTCTAATTCAAAACTATACAAATGAACATAATTGTGGAGCTACTGGAACCTATATTGTATTCAAAGACAAGAAAACATGATTGTAAGGTTCACGTGTACTTTCCTCAGTTCAGTATTCTGCGACGATCCTTACTCTTTAATTCGAAATTATACAAAATAACATAATTGTGCAAATACTGGAATCTTTGTCGTACTGCAAGGTAAGCAACTATGATTTCAAGATACACGTGTACTTTCCTAAGTTCAATAGTGTGCAAAGATTGTACTTCAGTTATTTAGAACGCTTTAATCTTATTGGACTCATTAGGTTCATCCAAAAAAACGTCAGAATCGTTCTCAATCAGTATTTTTTCTTCATTTGAGAGTATGGTCATATCATATTGTATTCTATCCTAGAGTGTGGTGTATTAAAAACCAAGCTATCTGACATTTGGCGCCCTTTGAGGCCGTGATCCGTAACACTCCAGAATTCAAGTTCTCATCTGTATCCCAGCTCTATTATAGTCTTTTACATTCTTACTGAGACTCCTACAGTAGGATTTCGAGAATTGCAAGCCGTGTTGCTCACTTACTTTTGATTTGAGGAATTCAGGATTTTCGTACCTACTCCTCGTTCTCAGGTAGAGTAAATATACTAGAGCTTTTTCCAAGAACTAGATGTTCAGCTTCACAACAGCCTTCGGAAGGTTTGTAAGGTTGCTGTAGGAGTCTCAGTAGGAACGGTGTGAACTATATCTCCTCAGATAAATGTTAGTACTATGTTCTTACATCCCGTCGGGTATTTAGTCTTGCGAAATTGTGCGCTAAGCGAGAGACGGAGGATTATTATATAGGTGCCGGAATGATCAAGCAATTGCACTCTGACTTCATTCGTTGCTCATTTTCAGGATTTCTCTAGTTGCTGGTGCTTTTACAATGCATGAACATTCTGTCAAGATCAGCTTTCCGAAAATGTGTTTATTAACATGAAAACTCTTCGAAACAAAACAAACGTTGTTATTCGTCAATTTTCAGAAACTTTATACAATGTCGAATTCATTCGTTGTTTACATTGTTAGAACATTCGATATTAGCGTCGTTTTGTGTGGGATTTTCACTACTGTCCTGTTTTTACACGCTCAGTGAATCTTCCAACAATAAACCTGAACGGAATATGAGTTGTTTTCAGTTTAAGGCATCTTTATGAATTTTGTGCTCGGTAAAGGTGCCACTTCAAATCGTTTTGTTTTCAAATCGTTCTGTTCAAATCGTTCTGTTTTGGCATAATTTTATATTCGCCCCCACCGTATTACCACACACACCTTTGGTAGTCCCTTTTTGTTCGGCATAGCCTAAACTTGGCATATTGCACGGGCGCAGCTGATTAGCATAGCGACTGCGACGTGAGCGCCTGACATGTCAATGCAGTGTTGGCACGTGGAAAGAAGACAAGAGGAGCTCACTCTTCAACTTACTCTCACCATGGAACACGCTCTGGTCTACTCGCTCTCTCCGGTTATCTCTCATAGATAACTACTCGTATAATTATTTATATTATAATAAACTTGTATTGCTAACTTGTTATGTTCTACTATGAATACAGTTTATATCTAACATGTCTCTCCTATATTCCTCTCATAGTGCTCGCATGTGGTAAGAATATCTAGCAGATACTTATTATATTATATAGTTAACTCCGCGTGGCGATAGTATTGAAATAGTAATAGGCAGTTCTCCACTGACTGTCAAACACTTTTTCTCACACGACCTCTCAGCATGATCTGCGAAACAAATGAACGAAAAACATTGTATTTAGTATATTGTAACTATTTATAATTTTCACTTCCTACCCTCACAGTGAGTGGAAGTCTATTCCCTTTTTTTCATGTTCCAAAAAATTATTTAGGTGAGTAGTATTAGTTCTGGAGGCATTGAAGTTTTTTTACCTAAACCTTTTCAATATGAAAGTTTGAATTCTGAATTTTCTGAGGAATAAAAATTCGACCTTATGTAAACGTTTAGTAAAATTTGAACTAAAAGAAAGAAAGAGCTATGAGTTTATCTTGCCAAAATAATGCACTGAAAATTCAAGTGCACCACTGAGAGTACACGTGTATACAGGTCTAGCTGCAGCTAGATTTGCTGAATTATTTTCATTGTTCAAGCTCCCGTTCTTCGATGTCGGTTGAAACGGATATTTCTAGTGCAACTTCGGCAGAGAAGATGAGAAAATTGCTTTCTCAGCTGGAGGAAATCTCGGCTGCAAAACAACGGAAGGTGTGCTTATTTTTCTTAACCAAAGTCAGCATCTGTCAAAACACACACGTGAAATCATTGTCTATGCCTAGATGATCGAGTCATGAAAATTTTCTGCGATTAGGAGGTATTCTACATTATTCTCATCCTCGCGGGTATGTTTATGACACGCCAATTGTGTTGTGAGTATTGCCAGCTTGTTGAACATCCGCTTTCGAGTTTATCTTATCACAGAACTTGCAAAAGTTAATTTTACTGAATCGAAATTAGGTTTGCGGTGAATCGGGCAAACATAAATCGTAATTCTGGGAGAAACCAAGAGATGTCATTGATTAATGTACGACTCAAACGTTATAATCATTAAAGATGGTCTGACAGGAACCGAAACTCCTGCCTAGCGCTCCACGGTTAATTCTCTCGCTCCAATGCAAAAGCGGTATAAACACTAATTCATTGATACTTTGTAGATTATTTATTCACAATTCATTAGCGGTATATCGAAAACTTCGTTTTTGAAGCGCATACGCGTTGGAGCAAATGAATTAACCGTGGAGCGCAAGGCACGAGATTTGATTCCTGTCAGGCCATCTTTAACAACATCCTTGAATCATATTTTCAAAGTCAACTGCTTTTGATCATAAACTATTGTTCATATTGTGTAAAAACTTTTGCTTTCAGGTGGATAACCTCAGCATCACATATCATCAACTAGATGACGGAAACACTAAAAAGAAGGGAGATATAAAAACTGTCCAGTCCAATTTGATCAAAGCAGTGGCAGATTTGGAAGCCCTGAAGTCCTCTGAGCAGAAGGAACAGAGAGTTAGTTCGGATAGAATATTATTGAGTGCTAATGAAAAATTATGGAATTTTACGCTCAACTTCCATGGATCAAGAACAAAAAAAGAGCAACATGAATGAGATAACGAATTGAATGACGGGAATTGAAAATAAACCCCTCTGTAAAAACAATTCATTCCATCGGCAGCAAATTTTCGGATAATTGACTTTCTAGTGAATACCACCCGGATTCCGTTAGAAACAGGAGATAAAACTAATAGTAAGTTGCTGACAGATAACATCAAAGATTAATTGGCACTGAGTTCTCGATTTACAATCATAAGTTTGAGCATTCCAATAATGTACAAATTGAAAACAACCGTTAGGAAATATTTTAACGGAGGTCTCATTTTGCTAGATATCTTATAATTATCGAATCGTTTCGGAACATTAAGTTGCAAACGTGTTGCAGTTCATCAAGGTCAACGTCGAAATTGAAGCAGCTTTGACAGAATTGGAGAAAAAACAGGAGCTCACTGGAGCAGACAAGATAATACACCATTGGACATTAATGGAGTAGATATGATATGATGTGGAATGAAGTGTCTGAAACTTGTGAATACATTTAGGGTTTATATTCAAAAAAGAAACAAAAAGTTAAAAAGTACAAGTTTCTTTTAAACCCACAGTATTAAAGAGAAAAACACAGCACACGTCGATGCGCAATATAGCAACTCAGTTTTTGCTTTTCGGAATCAGTGAGTTTGGAACACTGACACTAATTTCAGTCGTTTTATTTCTTGAGAATGATTAGTAGTTCAAACCAAACCTGTTTGAAACAGACAGACCAGTTTTGTTCTGGAGAATGCCCTTTCCGTTACCGGGTAGCGTGGACTTTACGAGTTTACTCTTTCGTTTTATCTCACGTGCACAGTCTTGGTTATCATGTATCCACTGTCTCAAACTTCGTGTGTGTGGATACAAAACAAAGAAAATATTCATTTATGCTTGTATCGAAACTGACTGCAGTTGCTTGCAGCCACCGTATACAAGTTGACTTTGAGACTGTCGAAAAGCTTAGGTATAAGCAGCCTCCCGAACCCCTTCGCCTCATCGGGCGCAGCGCGGAGCGCTGCGCAGATCAGTTTTTGTTCAAAAGTCTGCAGGCATTACAAAACAGTTTATTACAATTTTCTTTAAAGTACGTCGACCATTTCCCTAGATATTTGCATGAATTACTGAAGGGCAACACGTCTACAAGAAATTGAGTTCATGTTCCGAAAAAAAATTTGTTGAGAGGAGTTAGAGGACCCAACGTCTCGCAGAAATGGCTTCCGTGCGGGGCGGCGGCGGCGGCGACGAAAATGTCCGCCTCCTCAAATCTGGGCATAGTTTTGCTCAAAACTAACTTATTCCGGAATTTCTTACACTGTTAAAAAGCCATAAAAAAGTTGAGGTATACGTATTTTTCAGGTGTGTCGTAAATTTGAATATTACGTGTGAGACGACCGAAAATGGTCTCGCAAAAATTATGGATAGACCGGTTTTGTGAAAATAAAAATGAAAAAAGAATTTAACGTGTAGTAGGAATCATTTTTCCAATGGAGATCTCATGACAGGCGGGTACAGCTTGGTTTTCATTCCTATTCACATGTCTGAATGGCGGATTGGATAAAAGCTCTATATGCGCACGGCGAACGGAGGTTCGATTCCTGACTGGAGCACAAAATTTGCTATCACTTGAACGAGGTTACAACTACACAAACGTTCTGAACTACGGCGCGGTTTAAAACTTTAATAGAAAAACATAAAATACCTTGTTTAGATTGTTGTTCAAAAATATCATTTTTATCAAAAATGACCGTTACTTCGTAACCATAGAAAAGAGTTCAATTAGTATAAAAAACGAGTGTAAAGAAAGTAACGATTAGTTTTGGATAAACATGTACAAGAAATATAAAAGTAAAAAAAATTTTGAGGAAAATGCTAATCTCGCTTCTCTTGAAAACAACGGAGTATAAGCTAGATTATTGTGAGTCGCAGTCAGAAGTTTTCTTCCGGTAACAAAAAACTCGGTATCCCTTTTTTGAATTTTTAAACCGAGCGAGATTAGACTTTTCTTCAAAATATTTTTGTTGGACTTCTTTCATATTTCTTGTACATGTTTATCCAAAACTAATCTTTACTTTCTTTACACTCGTTTTTTATACTCATTTCTTATCTTTTTGTTCTACTAACATCTCAGTACCTAGTTATTTAATAGTTTGACGGAACCTATACGCTCTCTATTATATTGATTTTTGGGTTGTTGTGGTATGTGACCAACAACATTGTATTGTAGTATTACAATTTGAGTGTTTATTTTGCGGGCATTTCTCAATCAGTATAACAAGTGGCAGCCCAGTGTGAATGTCGTCATATTACTTGTATGTCATTTTATTCATTGTGCCCTGAGTTTCCTTCCAACCAAATATGTGAATGTCATATCTTTTTCTCTGCCTAGTTCAAATATGATTCTCTTTATTTTTGAGTGAATGTTTTAGCTGATTCTACCTACTCCTACGACTGGACCAACACATGTTGAGAGTTGTATGACCCCTTTATCACGGTGCTCGTTTAGTTCTAGTTCTCATACAGCATGTACTAGCAGCTAGCAATATACCCACCGTCTAAAACGATGGTTTACCCTCGAAACCTGTTTAAATAACAAGTTTTTGGTTCAATAATTATTCTATACTGTGTATTCTGTATTTTCACGTTGAAATGTACCTTTTTAGTTTTTTGCTCTCCTAACCATACCAATCATTACGGATCTAGCCTGATACAAGAAAAAGCAACTCCCACTCGACTTGCTTTGCTTAGCTATTCACGATACATCACTCAATGTATTGGTTGCACTAGAAACAACCATTCTTGAAATAACCATTCTTGTAGTTTGATCTCAATATACTTCATATTTGATGACTTTCGACCGAAACAAAAAGATCAAACTACACACAAAGATCGGATCGGGAAAAGTCGGATCGGGAGAAATCGGATCGGGAGAAATCGGATCGGGAAAAATCGGATCGGGAGAAATCGGATCGGGAAAAATCAGATCGGGAGAAATCGGATCGGGAAAAATCAGATCAGGAAAAATCGGATGGGGAAAAATCGGATCGAGAAAAATCAGATCGGAAAAAATTGGATGGGGAGAAATTGAATCGTGAAAAATCTTTAAATTTCGAGAAATGATTTTATTTGAAGACTTTTGCGGTTTGAAAGCTTAAAACGGGTGCGCAATGGCGAAACCAGACACAACTGTTGTGCCTAAACCCAAAAAATTGATTTAACAGAAAGCGTATCGGTTCCGTCAAACTATTAAATAACTAAGTACTGAGATGTCAGTAGAAAAAAAAACGATAAGAAATGAGACGCAGGGGTTCGGGAGCTTGCCTATACCTAAGCTTTTCAACAGTCTCAAAGTCATCTTGTATACGTTGGCTGCAAGCAACTGCAGTCAGTTGCGATACAAGCAGAAATGAAAATTTTCTTGATTTTGTTTTCCACACACACGAAGTTTGAGACAGTGGATACAGGATAACCAAGACTGTGTACGTGAGAAAAAAACGAAAGAGTACGAAAAAGTAAACTCGTAAACTCCACACTACCCGGTAACGGAAAGGGCATTCTCCAGAACAAAACTGGTCTGTCTGTTTCAAACAGGTTTGGTTTGAACTACTAAGCATTCTAAAGAAATGAAACGAGTGAAATCAGTGTTCCAAACTCACTGATTCCAAAAAGCAAAAACTGAGTTTCTGTATTGCGCATCGACTTGTACTGTGTTTTTTTCTAATTTTGCGGTTTCAATAGACAATTGTACTTTTTAACTTTTCGTGACTTTAGTAATTGACTCCAAACGAATTTACAATTATTGTAATCAATTTATTTTTTCATCATATCACTCATTCTTCATCATGCTCAGTTGGTGAATGATTCTCTGTTTCTCCGCAAGTTGTTTGTTCACTTCTTCCAACTCCTTCAGAGTTGCTTCAAGATGAAGGTTGGCGTCGACGAACTGCAACACGTTTGCTACTCAATGTTCCAATACGATTCCTCGTTTAGAAGGTAACTAGCAAAATGAGACCTCTGTGAAAATAATTTCTAACGGTTGTCTTCAATTGGTACATTGTTGGAATGCTCAAACTTAGGATTGTTAATTGAGAACACAGTGACAATTTACATTTGAGGTTGTCTGTCAGCAACTTACTATTAGTTTTATCTCCTGTTTCTAACGGAATCCGAGTGGTATTCACCAGAAAGTCAATTATCCGGAAATTTGCTGCCGATGGAATAAATTGTTTTTACAAAGGAGTTTATTCTCAATTCCCGTCATTCAATTCGTTATCTCCTTCATGTTGCTCTTTTTTTGTTCTTGATCCATGGAAGTTAAGAGTAAAATTCTATGATTTTCCATTAGCACCCAATAATATTCTATCCGAACTAACTCTCTGTTCCTTCTGCTCAGAGGACTTCTGATCGGCTACTTTGATGACCGTCTGGACAAGGTTCCTCTGGACGCAGGCGAACTCATCGGACAACAGGCCTTGTGCGTCACGAGCCCCGTCGCAAAGAGTCTCGAGAGTTTGGATCTGCAACGTAGGTCATGAATCAAAATAACAGAGTCACAGATTTCAACAGTTATTTCAAAAAAGTAAGGTGATCAGATGGAAGAACTGCCACGTGGTCTTGCTCATCCTATACTCATCCTCTCTCAGTAATCGTAATTTGGGAAATTGATCGAATTTACAACTTAAACAGTAACGTAATGTTATTATACACAAATGTCGTTGATTTTTTCCGTAAAAATTTAATGGCTGCTGATAAGGCACCACAAACCTCTGAATCTTGCATCTTGTTTTTTTCTTCAAAGAGGAGCATGGTTGCGTACATCTCGTGCTGGACGGCTTCGAACAGAGGAGCAGTCATTATGACTATCGATGGAAGAATGACTGAAATAATAGCTTTGCAGCCGAAACTGTTTACCGGAGAAGCACTTTAACTCTTACTCTTTTCATGTTTCATTTTAACTTGAATAAACGAGTTTCGGTGAGAGAATCTCCCTGTTTTCATCTTTCCAAACGGTCGGTGCATTCGTGAGTTTACTCATTTCTCTCATATCTCATGATAATTTTTTTGTGATAGTTCGCTTCGAAATTCGGTCAATGCTATACACAACCGATTTTGATTGACCTCGACGGTCTTTGTTGATCCGTCATTTTAATTACTCCAGTGGTATAAGTACACAAATATACACCAAAAACCACACAAACATAACAGAATCGGAAGAATTTTTTTTTAATCTATGACAGATTACTGTAAAATGTTATCGATGGGTGAAACGAAGATTACCATTGTCGCTGAAGCATGGTGCCTCGGCGGAAGAAAACCTAATCCTGGGCAACCGATGTTCATCAAAATCTTGTCCACCGACGATAAAAATGAACAATGTTTAGGTTCTAGAGAACGTTTGAAACGTAAACAACTTGAAAATAACTTTCGAGTCAGACATTTATATGTTAGCAGTGTTTTATCGTATTTTCATATTCCTTCCAAGATAAACTATTTCGCATACTTTCACTATAGTTCTCTGGGTTCTCCTGCTGCTGATCACAGCTAGATTCGTCCGCTATTGATACGTGTCACTAAATTTGGTTTGCGAAATATGTAAGTGCATTGAATACTAATAACATATATAGAAACATTTATTGAGTACTGTACTGTGACTGATTGTTTCAATACTTATACAGAAACGAATCCGGCTTTTTTAGTCCGGTCTATATTCTTACTTCCACATTATGGACCGGTGACATTTCTTAGCGAGCTCATAGAAACATCACCTCTCTAAAAAAATCGTAAATTTCCTAAGCCAAGAATATTTTCCTCTAGCGCTCACCGAGTCCAGTGTATAAGTGCAACTAATTTGTAAAAAAACATTTTTGTGCAACAGTTTGTGTGCAACATATAATAACTGAGAACATATGCCGAATAACTGAGAACATATGCCACTTCATTATTGGTAGTTCCTTGAGTGTGCATTTGTGCTTATTGGATGAAACTTAAAAACTACAAGTTGAACTCTAAAAATGTTTTCGAAACATTTTAAATATAATTTAACCAACAAGATTAAACAGTTTTAGTAAACACTAACGTTATGACTGACGATAAATCATGCCTCAGTATACTCTGTACACAAAAGGTATCCCTACAGAATGTAAAAGTTCTCGGTTTCTCGATGATCAGAAGTTCACAAGTGTGCTATTTCATTTATCGAATCATACCCACAAGCTTGAGCCAACATTAAAAATCCACATTAGGGATCAACCAGTCTCGACAAACTTCTGCGTAAGATTCAAAACTTGAAAAATTGCGTGAAAAAAGTTTTTTTCTAATCAGAGTGTGTCATCAGTGTTTTGTCTATCAAGCCTATCCATTTAATATGCTTCTCGGCCATAGTGGATTTTTTGCTGCTTCCCACCAAGTGTCATTTCATGCCAACGTTATTGCTACGTGTCACTACATTTGGCAAAACATTTCAGTGCACTGAATAATAAATAAACACATAGCATTTCATGTAAATTTTGATAAAAGTGATGTGACTTTTCATTTTCCTGTCTGCATTTTCATTTCAACACGTTCACAATGTGAAGCACTACGTAACTATTCATTTTTAAACTAAATATTAAAGCTACTGCTCTTGAGCCGATCTCATGAGTTTTGTTTCCCAGAACCGTTGCGATTTTTAATTTACTCCCGTAGCCTTACTACAACCAGCATTGTAATCAATTGATCTGTTAAACTAATCCTTTTTGTCAAATAAGTATCGGTAGTGAAGCCTTTTTCATTCCTAATGAGGCTCCTACAGTATGAGCGCAAGGTTCAAAACTTTTTCAATCGATTCTGATTCGATATTACATAGACTGTTGCAGAATAATTCCGGCTTAGCTGAGTTTTAGGTGTACTGTAGGAGTCTTAGTAGGAATGATGTGAACTATACTTGTATGTATCAACTGCCTTCGATCTCACGAAATTTCAAGTATGTATTTCGCAGTGCTCCTTTTGTGTCTCAGTGTAGCCATCAACGCCAAACCGAACTTCAATGCCAGATGCGCTCTGGAGAATCATTGTGCGGCCATTTTCGCAAAAGGTGACTGTGAGGGACAGAAACAGCTCCTGACAAGCGGTCAAGTGGTGGACCTCAGCACATCACACGAACAGGTCAGAGACCATTTTTTTTATTTATTCATTCACGTCGCTTCGTTACGTGGCGGTGATCATCATAAATGTCACAGATGTTTGTAGTCGCAGCTTCTTCTCAGTTGATCTTGGTCCCTTTCCTTGATAGAATACTTCATGGTGGACTATCGAATGCTCTGATGGCATTGATCCAGTGACATGCGAGACTTCTTGAGAGAGGGGGAAGAGAGCTGCTTGTGAGCAGGCATTCCTTATGCATACGCCATATGCATGAATATCCTGATGTTTCAACCCCAACCTGCATCTCCACAAAGTGAGAGATCAGAGATGCAGGTAGCTATGGAAACATCTAACTCACACTGCACAGGCCGTTTTTGTTATTTTCAACTTATAGTCTTAACGTCACTTCTCCTTTCACTCATGAATTTTACCTCGTTAGTTGCGAATTGAGCTCACCGCAAGGCCACTGTAAAGACACGTGCTGAATTGCTGATAAACATTTCATTTCATTCTAACCATCGATTACATCTATTTTCTGCAGGTTCTCAGTGTCAATGTAGAAGAAGTTAGGAGAATGCGCTTATAGACGTTAGAAAATCTGTGAAAGTTTTTCTCAATTGTTTCGGAAGTACTCAATTGTTTAGGAAGTTATCAAAATTCGCCTGGATTCTTCAGAAATTTTCGCATTCGGAGAACACCATCCATTTTTCAGGTGCTCAGTGTCAATGTCGAGAAAGGCTGCGTTCTCACGGTGTTCCATTCTACCAATCTGACCGCTTTGGAAAGTGTTTATGGAGGATTCGAAAACCTGGCAGAAGACCTGTGGGACCGTATCAAATACACACATGTAGATTGTAGGTGTCAACATGTTCAGATGAATTGAGAATAAATTATTTGTATTTTTTTCTCAAATTATCAACATATATTATGTGTTTTTGCTATGAGCCTTTGGGACGGTGTCGTAAATACACACACGAATCATGCTCCGTAACTTTGGCGTCAATGACGGGAACCGACTAAAACGCGAAAACAGTCGAAAACCGCGCCGACTGTCGGAAATCCACCGACTTGTCGCGACGGCGGCAAAATTTATTCAAATTTTTGCATGTTTTATATGATAAGGCTGAAGAAAGTTTGTGCATTTCGGAAAAAGGAGATAATTTCTACTACTATTTTGAATGTAATTTTCAACTATAACGCGATAAACATGATAATAGGTTGTTTTTCTCAGTTTTCGACCTTTTTTATGAAAATTTGCTTTTCACTGGTAAATTTCTCAAAATTGGATAAATTCAATAATACCTACATATTTTAACATTCTACATGATGATATTCAACAATTTCTTCAAATTGTCTATCCTACTTCATTTATTGTCAATTTAAAGTAGTAAATGAGTGATTTTCTATTTATGTCGCGACAAGTCGGACCCCTCCGACTGTCGGTGCACCGTCATTGACCGGTAGGTTTGCTGTGTGGATTGTATATGCCGACGTCACTAGCTGAACTCTTAATAAACATTTCGATTCCGATGGTATTTCAAGTTCTATCGGGTTTTCCGTGATATTTTAGTGTCTGCACACTAAAAAACTTATAGACCGTTTTTGTTTGACGACATTCGTTGGTACCGAATACTAATCATTGACAACAGACTGGATTTCACAAGAATGTATTTTGCGATTCAGCACATTGACAAAAATATGACTGCGTTGTCATCTAAAACGTCTTAAACATGTTCATGTAGCGGAACTTTACAAGGGAGAAAAGTACAACTAACATTATTTGTAATTAATTAGCTTTCTAGATCAAAAAGAAGAGTGTTACCCTGAGTTTTACACTATCAAAAACATAAAAATCAATGACATCTTCACCACACCATTTTCAAGTTCATTCTTGGTTTTCAATCGGATACATTAAAGTGGCAGTCAGAATGAGGTCATTAAACATTTGTATCAGTGCACTTGGGATATAGGTCATACTACATTACAAAAGTCAAGCATTTTTCACGTTGCTAGAGTACACCTTCAGTATCGGTATACCTAGACAATTTGTCACATTTCAACTTTTGTCAAGTTGTGCCTTCTTCAAGGACGAAAGGTTGATTGGTGTATCTGTAGTTTGAATACGGAAACATAAGGATTCTCGAATTAGAACGGAAAGGCGGCAGGATCAAAGTACAAACACCACAACACCAATAAGAAATTTCCCGTTTATGAAGCTCAATATCTTTTGTTTCATTATTTGCTTGTGTCGCATCACAATGTGTGCAACAAACACCGCTACTGCAGAAAACCTGAAAACTGCTCCATGCAAACAGTTAATACCAATAGCGTGTTCATAACATATATAATTGGAAAATCTCTGTTTTGTTTTTGTAACAAGACTAGTTTTTGAGTAAACTATTAACACAACAGAACCAACTAAGTGCTTAAACTAAATTGGTGCAAAAGGTGGTGCCCAACTATTCTAACTTTGCGTGAAGTGAGCGTGAGTGTAACGTACCATATAGTCGTCGCCAACGAAAAGGCGGGAGGGTACTGTATATCTCACTCTCCGCTGTGTGCGCACACATGTGTTCGATTCCGAAGGTTGCCGGTTGTGTGCTCAAATAGCGCAGTGGTTAGCGCCCTGCTACAAAACTTTTGCTCGCAGGTTCGATTCCAAGGAGAGACAGGGATTTATAAATTTGGCATTCACTATAGTTGTCCCTTTCTTTACAAATCGTGATAAAACCTTGCATTCCCATGTCCTAGCCAGCAGATTAGTCACAAAATCATGTTCGAGCTTCGATAACCCCAGAGAGTTCACCTCTCTAGAAACACCTACTGTCCATTCAGTAACTGATGTGACAGATTGCTGTACATAGTTTGTACTTACTTTGCTCAGTTCATTATGAGTTTCGCATGGTAGAGTTCAGCCAATTTAGCCGACATTTCCAAAGGTTTCCAGTACATTTCCTTCTTTGAATTGGATATCTCGACCAATGGATGACTTTCTCTTCATTTTCCTGCGATATCACCAATATAGTCTCGTTCTTATAAATGATTAAGAACTCTTTTTTTTCAAACGATGTGGCATGAAACTCATGAGTTATGCTGCTCCAATAGCGAAGCTTGTTTAAAGTGAATGTCACTTTTCATTGTATTGTTCTACTGTTTCTCTACGTCAAGAAATCTTTTCACCGAGGCTGATGAAAAAAAAAACATATCTCGTATGGTGAGTGCCAAATTTATAAAGTTATGTCTCTCCCCGGAATCCAACCTGCGAGCAAAAGATTCGTAGCAGTGCGCTAACCACTGCGCTGAACATCTAACTACAATTACAGCCCTTCCGGTACCAACGTGCGTCTATTATTTGGCGCACTTTATGGAACTGTTTACGGAACCGGCGGCGGAATGTGAAAGTTGACAAATTACTTACGTTTAAGGTAAAAAGGACTAACCTTGTATTGTGTATCTTGATTCCGAGTGGTTCCGTCTGAGGTAGAGGCAAAACGTACAACCTTCTCAACTCTAACTTTCCTTATCTTCTAGATTAATCTTAATATGTCGAGCCTTTATTTCACTTGAGAAAACGAAGCCTAGAACAACGACCACTGAATTTTAACACATTTTCGAATATCCAAGAGTTTATGCAACTTTCTTTTTCCTAAGCATCTTTAAAAATTAGGCAGTGTGCGTGATTTCGGTACAAATTATTCTAATGACGTTCGAGTGTGTTACACGTTTCATTGAATCTTTTCATCATAACACTAGTCGGGGGAACTACGCAAACAACTTCCAATTTATCGAATGAAAATTAGAAAATTCGATTCATCTTGTTCACTTTTTATTGATAACTTTAACCAAACAGAACTCAGGGCGCCACTTTTTTCACAATATCTCGAAATGATTCAAAAGATCTCGTTAGAAACTGTTCGACTCTTTTAGTAAACATTGAGGATGATATTTTCTGTCATTATATAAGGTTTGTGAAAAAGTTATTCTGCAAAATGCCACTTGAATCCTGACCCTCATGGATTTGGAAAATCATACAGCAGTGTGCATAATTATAAAAAAGTTTATTTTGAATGGCGCAGGCTTTTCTCTTAATTCTAGTTGTTTGATTTCTTTTCCATTTGCAGTTGAACGAGTTTCTCACCCCTTAATTACCTCACATACTGTAATCCGAAAGTGAGGCATCTCACGTTTTACATTTGTAGAGAACGCAATCATCAAACTCAATAAAAAAGTGCAAATTCCCAAGCAGATATGTTGGTAGAACTAATATACTATCAAATAATCAAATACTTGATATACTCAATGATTATTATATATACGTGGTGTGACTGCCGTCACCTTTTGAACATTGTCATTGTTTTCACGTTTTTTTTCCGGTTTGCTCTCGGTTACTGGGTATTTATTTACTCTCTTTTACACGTTGAATGACGGGTCAATACATATGCTTATTGTCATTCTTACAAATTATCTTTTTTGTCCCGAAGAGAAGTGAAATTCGGATTGAAGGTTTTCAGGCCACAATGCACACGGAAATGTACGTTCCTAAAATTCTACGTTATCTCAACATCGGGGTCATTTTCATTGGAATATGCACGACTTCTTTGTTCTTCCACGGCATTGTTCGTGCCAAGACAATACACGTGAACGGAAAGTGAGTGCTTCATTGAAAAATTGGTCACTTTATTTCAACAAAATTCGAAACATAGCTTGAAAACAGAACACAACGCGTTTTATCAGGAGTTCTCGTCAACAATAATGTCCAGATTAAATGAAAGTAACGCTTCTATATTGCAGAGTTCTAATGCTGCTGCACTGTCTGTCAATGTACTGTATATCAATAGCAGCGTTTTTCGTTGCACTAGAACCGCGAGTTACTGGTGTTTTGAGTCTCTTCATGGAAATAATAGGTTTGTTTCTGCTATTTCGTTTGAACCTTTGAATCAGAATTTCATAAACACAATAGAATTGAAACTTGAGCTTTTTGGCACAAAACGACTAGGTTATCATAACGATAGTCGAGCCACAAACGTAAAACATGCATAGAGTTCGTTTTCCTACTTCTTAAACTGAAATCACCTTGAAGTTTATCCTTCATTCCAGACGTTTCAAACGCTCTAGTTACAATCATCGTTTCAATCATTACATCGTTTCAACACTGTTAAATCGCGTGTACTACAATGAGCGCCTCACGGAGTAAACTAGTTTCTTTTCTCCTACAACTGTTTAAACGCTGGCAGCTTAAAATACCGGAGAAGACGCAGGCTTAAATACTGGTCTCGAATTAACCTGCATCTCCTTATGATTTATGATTTTCAAACAGAACAGGCGACATCTGGCTGACCTCGGTTTTTCAAGTTGCAAAATTGGCGAGTACGGTATTTTAAGTGGTCACGGTTTTTCAGAGAATAGTTCTCTAAAACGCAGAGTTTCACATCTTCTGATGTGAAAAATCACGGATCAAATCGAAAATAACTATTTTATTAAATTATAGTGTTTTAGTAAACGTGCACGAGGTCGGATTCTACCTTTGTTGTTTTTCTTGTTTATCGATTGCTCTCGAACAATTTCTCGTGATTTTCATACCTAGATGGGCAGAGGTTGGTGAACGTTTCATTACGGCACATGTAGAGAGTTTGTAGTTTGGTCGATATGCACTCACATAATTTGGATAAGGACTGAAAAAAACACAGTCGTTCAGAGCATGTAATCGGGTTTTCAGAGAGGGTGAGGTCACTTGTTTTTTCTTGTAGTGACAGCGCTTTTGAATAGGTCCAATTCCTCGAACTCTAGAGCCGAACCCTCACTACCCTAACAGAACTATATACTTCGTGTCTAATAAAATAAACAGAAAAAGTAAATTTGGAATCGAGTTGACTTATAATGAATTCAAGAATGAATGGACTGAAATTAGTATTTACCCTATAAGACTCGTATTATTGATAAAGTTGAAAGTTACATCGTGTGCAATTGAAAAAAGGGTGAAAATTGAATGATTAAACAAACATTTCAAGGAACATGGGACAAAGCCAGTCAAGCATGTTCAGTGGGGTTGTTTATATGCGTTTGCATGGCAAATAATAATAATAATAATAATAATAATAATAATAATAATAATCTTTTACGGCAACTATTTCAGCCGTGTGTTACTTTTATTCATACATTTACAACCAAGACAGTGATCACATTGTAGTATCCGTAGAGAGGGGGTCCGTAGAGAGAAACTAGGCATGAGTGAGCGTTATTACCTGCTCATGCGGTCCGTCATGAAGATACTACGCCGAGTGGGATCGAACCATGGTGGTTTGAGTGCCAGTCGACCACTCGGTCTTCAATAGGCTATGGAAAGGTTTATCGTTTCTTCAGAGTACCCACAGCACGATGTTCACGATGATTTCGTCAATCGCTTCGTTGGTCTTCTCGCTGTTCCTCTCTGCTCTCATCCACATTTGTAAGTTTACAACGTCATCAATATTGTCAAAGACAGTTTCACCGATCGGTGGCTCTGCTTCCACAAAACGAACTATTAAAACATCAGATTTCCTTTCCAATGTTCTGTCGTACCAAAAAAACGTTAACAAGATTATTGTTGACACACTAAGATGGAAGGACATGATAAATAATGAAAAGGTGAACAATTGTGAGTTTCGTTTTCAAATTTTCAACAACGTGACTGAGCAGATAATTTTTTCACAATTTTACCAATCAACCATTGCAGATTACTCAATTCTGCCCCCAACGGCCACAGGAAATGTGATCAATTTTATTTCCACGGGGGTAAGCTAAGTTCATTGCTACACGTTTTTTATTTCTCGCGTGGAACGTGAAAATATCTTCGTCTCTCATCGAAGATGGTTAATGTGGTTGTGGTTGAGAAAACCGAAATGTAGTTTGATCAGCCGGACTGTTCGTTGAATCACGCCCAATTACATATTATAATAATAATCTTTTACGGCAACTATTTCAGCCGTGTGTTACTTTTTCACAATTACAACAGTGTTCACATTGTAGTGTCCGTAGAGAGGGGGGTCCGTAGATGGGAAACTAGGCATGGGTGAGCGTTAAAACCAGCTCATGCGGTCCGCCATGAAGATACCGCGCCGAGTGGGATCGAACCATGGTGGTTTGAGTGCTAGCGCGCACACAGCCAGTCGACCACTCGGCCCCCAGTAACACACGGCTGAAATAGTTGCCGTAAAAGATTATTATATTATATATTTCTCAGAACCAAAACCAACTTACTAACAGTCATTTCTATATCGATTTTTCTTTTCTTATTAACGTTTTTGTATTTTGTACCTACTAATAGCCCTTTTTATAGCGATCATTTTCAGATACTGTTAAACGCTTGGAAGTTGAGCTCAAAAAAGTACAAGCAGGAGCTTGGGAGAGCAACTTTGGAACGACGATTTCAGGTTTGTCAATTTCCGTCAATAAACACACTTTAATAACATTTTGTTCTCGTTTTCAGCTTGAATGTACACCTCCAGTAAAATCACAACCGGTTATGGTTTTGTTGATACTAACTAGTGAACAATAACAAAATAACATTGAAAACTGCATAATAGTATAGTCATAGTGATATTAGTGTAAACCATGAGAATTGTTCGCTTTCCTCATCTAACCGTTCCAGTAATCTAACAGCTTTTTTGGTAACCCTTTTCCAGACTACCTGAGTAGTTAACCTGGTAGTAACCGGAAACCGAAATCCTGTTACCGTTATAACCATAAAAACCAACTTTACAGTTAAATTGAATGGTAACAGGGTTTCCTGCAAGGTAATTTTCCGGGTACTCACCAGGTAACCGGAAAGAAGTTGTTTGAAATATTAGGTAACCGAAAAGACCTTTTAGATGTAAATGAACCTTTTGCTTTAGATGTCAGAAGGTGCGCAGTGGACACAAGCCGTGTTACCAGCCGCGATTCTCGGAGTCTTTGCCAAAATGTTCAGTTCCACGTTTATTTGGGTGGTTCTGTTTTTCTTCATGGAGGACCCTAAAACTATGGAATGGCTGGTGTTCGGATATCACTTGGTATGTGAAAAGTAGTTTGGTAACAAGCGAAAAGAAACAAACGTTTTTTATGTATGTTTACTTGTAGTCAGAACCGCCTCACGTCAACCCGATTACAACTACTCGAAGCATGATTTAAATTTATCTGAAATGCTTCAATTTGCTGATCTAAGCTGATGAACACATTGAGGTCGAACTACAAACCACTTAGATCAAAATGTACCGCTTTTGTCTGCGTAGATTAATTTTCCACATCAGACTCTCGACATCTATGTCATCATGTTTTCTCTGATAGTCATTTGTCGGCACCGACGACTTTTGCGTGGAACTCAGCTCACGTTGAGCAGACTGCTGTGTGGACTGAAAATCGGCGGTGAGTTTCATTGAAAACTTTATAAACCCAAGAGTACGAGTAAAAATTTAACCTCAATGTATAGTATTTCGCGTCCCTTAAAGTAAGATAACTAAACTTTCTCGTTCAAATCACTTCATAGTTATCGAAAACAAAAAAAAACTAACAATTTTGGTACTTGATTCTGAGTTCCTATTACTGAAGTATTCAAAAATATCTCCGATAATATGAGATTCAATCACTGAGAAAATGTGAGTTTTACTCACTCCGAAAATATGAGTTTTGATAATTTATAAAGTATTCTTATGTTGTTCCAGTCGGCGAGGAGCTCAATATGACGGCAGCAAGAAACCGCGTGGAGCCAATTCAGACGCAGAACGACCATTTCCGAACGCTTCATCAGAGTTGGAATAGTTGAGATTGGCATTGAAACGTTCAACGATAACTCCTAGTTGGTATTGTAATATGTGAATAATTGACTAAAAAGGGTCGGGGTCGGACTACGAAGATAGCCGAATGGAACATGTACCGTTTCCGCCCTTTATTGCTGGAGCGATATCTTTCCCATCAATTATTAATTGAGATTAAGGCCTTAAATACTTGGGTAACAAATTGAAAGCAAACGTGAGAAAATTGATCTACTTGAAGATTGATTATTAGTGGATAACAATGCAGGTGAATACTACTTATGGTTGTCAGAAGATGTTGATTCCAGTGTTTAGTGACATTCACACTGTGATAGTGTCACTATCTTTTGAAATGCATTTTCACGTTAATAAAACATCTTATTAATGAGTGTTTATGTTTCTGCAAAAGACAAGAACGCGTGGTAGAATTACAACCATTTTTGCTTTTCACACAAACTGCAAAAACCCATACCGTACTGGACCACATGATAGAGTGAACTCATCTCACAAGAACTAGCTAGAAGAATGGTCTTAGGATTATTACGAAGTAAGTGGTGATGCCACAAAAAGGAAAATATATGTTCTCAACTAGTTCACGGTAGATGACAAAACACAACTGACTAATCGTCTAGAAAAGAGTAATCTTGCTCATTGTTCTCAAATGTCGTAACATGTCTGAACAGAAAAGCTGTGACTTTTGTTCTATCGTGAACTAGTTGAGAACATATATTTTCCTTTTTGTGGCATCACCACTTACTTCGTAATAATCCTCTCTATATTTTTCCATTTTTGTTGCAGTGTCCCTAGAAGTTAGACCGTCCTTGAGTAGCTCGTTCAAATCACACAGTTGTTGGTCCCCCACTTTTTCATGAATCTTCCCTTTTCCTTGCTTTGACTTTATACAAAATAACATAATTGGGCAATTATTCGAATATATAGAAGGGCAAGCAACTATGATGTTTAGTGTGTGCGTGTTCTGCCCTCAACTCGACATTCGGGGACTACAAGTTGTACTTCTGTTTCTCAGAACACATATTGGACTCATTGGGTCTACATACAGTTTTGCGCCAGCAATTGCTCTCTTCGTAGGGTATCTTTCCTAACCCGCTAAGGGTGTCATATTGTCTTAATGAGCGTACAACATGGTGGTTCAGTGGTATTTTGTATGGCAATTGTACTGGGCAAAGACCTGTAATTCCTCTAAGGAATTACTCATAGTTTCGAGGAGTACAAGAAGATAGCCAAGAAGAAACTCCGATTCCAATGCCAGTTTAAGTGTGAATACATACATATAATAAACATAACACATAGTAATATATACAGTTTAATATAGTATATCTATTTACAGTAAACATGGGGAATCACATGAAGCTCAACCTTCTGGACCTTCATTTCGTTAGTTATCGTGTGTATTGTGCTGTGTAATATGCGTTCGTAAGCGTAAACTATATTGCCATCATAAATCATGCGTAATATTCGTTAGGACCATCAACAACCTTCCGTTCCGTAATCGTGAGCGTAAGTGATCCTAAAATTATCAAACTTTGCAGCGTGGCAAAGCACCGCGTTCGCGCCAATCGTAGCGTTGACGCTTCTTGTTATGGCGCGCGTTTGAATCGTATATATTAAAGCTGTCGCCTGTCGCGACATTCCCGAGCCACGAGAGAATTCGTCGAAACATCTGCGTAGAAAAACTATGGCGAGGTTGTCTGTCGTAATTATGGCAGCAGTCGCGCGACGCGACATTCCCAGGCTGCGAAGAAAGTTTTCGTATGGCGTATCACTAATCTGCGAGTCATTTTGTGTTTTAGCTTACTGGAAGTAGGTGCGTGCGTACTGTGATAATCTATGAAAAATATACAAAATAGAAATCACAATTGTTATCATGTAGAAACTTCTTGCTTTCGTTTTCCTCGGCGTAGCTGCGTGATGTAGACGATCCTCGTAGCATCACGAATCTGCAATGAGCATATTTGTATGCGTGGCAAAAGCGTACAAATTTTTATCGTACAAGTGAAGGGACATCGTATAGGTTGTATCGTGGTGACTAGAGGTGCAGAACACCTCAGCCGAACAAAAGTTTGTAACAAGTTATTACGTTTTTTAGAGCGTCGTCGTAAGGCGTCCAAAAAAGGGTTGACTTGTCAGTTTACTACAATGTAGAGACGCCACGTATATTTCATTTATCAGTCCAATAGTTCGGCGTTATTCCCAAAGCGTATGTGCCTCGAACGTCTATTACGAGGTGCGAGTTGTGATGCGTTCCCTTATGCTAATTCCTAACTGTTCGGCGTGCAGCTTTGCTAAACGTGTCGATCGTGATAACAAACATTGGTATCCTTGTTTCCATTTCCGTTTTCATCAATGCGTGGCTGCATCCTAAAAATCGAAGTGTCCAGATGTGAGTCATTCACATTCTCACAGCGAGAAATATTAAGACCACATATAGCGTTCTCGAACTCTCGAATCGTGCTTCACATCCGCGTGTTAACACCGCGCAAGTGTTCTGGTGTGGCGTGATATTCTTAGCGTAGCGTGACTCTTCTACTATAACTCAACTAAACAAAATCGGTGGCGTTACTTCATTCGGAGCGTATGTATGCGTGGTGAGTCGCAGATAACAACAAACAAATTTAGTAGCGTGTGGTGGCCTATGACGTCAAAAGTGGTCTTCACACAATCCTTCCTAGCATCGATGACCATTGAGTGAGAGAAAAAACTACATTGCGTATTCTTTTCAAATGACCGTGACGTGAATCGTAATGACATGTTGTATGTTACTACCAAAAACTTGACCAAATGGATAGGAAACATCCCGCTGATGTTACCTTTGCACACCATTCATCGTTGCGTCGGGAGTCGTAGATATGTAAACTGCTCGACCAGTCCGAGACAGCTGATCATTTAACATCATTGTGCTACATCACCGGACCGCGTCCGACGTAGGGTCGTCGGTCCACTTTCGACATGTCCCGACAGCCTGTGCCTATCACAGTCGCCGCCATTTAGGAACACGTGCTCCCAGGAGATAGAGTCTTTGTCTAACTTTCCAGAGAGAAGTGTGATGTAAGCGTCGTACGGCCGTACTTAAACATTGGGTGAGAGAAATAATCAACTATAGCTTCAGCCAGACTAGTGTGCTCAAGGCACATGTTTAGGCGTCTTCATAGGATGGGAACTCCGGCTAGTTGAATCCGGCATCAAGGAGTTGTGTACTGCGTGTAGCTAACAATAACTTCCTCACGGTTACTGCACGCCTGGTCGCCACAGATAGGAAACTTGAACATAAAACATGTTCAGCTTTCCTGAATTAATACTTGACAGGCTACTAGTGCCAAGTATGGGAAATAATACGACAAATTAAAGTTAGACCGATTTGCAAGCGAATCTTGCGCGTTCGATCCGGACACCTGTGGTAGAAATCAGTCCCATTGTTTCCGCCATCGATGTTGTGATAATGAGGCACCGCCCTCTCTTCCTTCTCTCCGTCGGTAACTTAGCCATGCAGCGTGTGCTAATCACAGTCGCTGCCGCTAAGCTTCATGACATATTACTTGCTCCCGTCGCGTATCGTTACAACTCAGCCTTCCAGCCTGTGCCGCGGAGACGTCTGACCAATCCAGGTGTCTCCATTCACAGTCGCTGTCGCTAAGTTTCCTGACATTTCCATTGCGTGAAGACTTAACCTTCCAGCCTGTGCCGCGGAGACGTCTGGAGACGTCAATCCAGGTGTCTCCATTCACAGTCGCCTTCGGTAATCTTCCTGGGATTTTCGTTGCGTAAGACTTACCCTTCCAGCCTGTGCCGCGGAGACGTCTGACCAGTCCAGATGTCTTCATTCACAGTCGCTGTCGGTAATCTTCCTGGCCGTTGCATAAGACAAAAAAAACAGACCTTGCGTACCATTACCCTAACACATTTTTTCCTTTGTGTCCTTGTGTTTTCCTGTCCGTGACTTGCGTACTCGTGATATGTGCATAGTCCAGTGTTTTATGAATAGTCCACCTATATCGTTATATACCTTAATACTTAGAATGCGTTGAAAATATTTTTGTTCTGACCGCGTGGTCAATCGTGGTATTGCGTGGTGATCCCGATGCGGTCCCTCTCCTGGCCTGAAACACATAAACTACCTAGACATGAACAAGTTTCAACATCGTCGTGTGACAATGTTGACGTGACCGCGTGGTCTATCGTACTGTTCTGGCCTGTCGTCGGCTCGCCGTCGACAGGGAACGCGGAACTCATCGTGAACCTAACTTAATCTAACTATACCTATCGTGAGAGTCCATTAGCTGAAAAGATAGTCCAAAATTGTGTAACAGTCCAACAAAGAATCGTGTGATGGTTTCAACCCATCTCTCCGCACTGGAGAACCACAACTAGCGTAATCATCGGCAATGGTCATCACTCCACTTTTCCCGAAGGAATGCCGCTTAAAATGTGAGCGTGTAGTGGTCCCAATCCACCTCTCCGACTACGGAGAACCACTTTTAAAAAATATAAACGTGTAAAAAACAATTACCTTCATTCGTGGCCTCCTCCTTTTGTCCTCGTGAATTCTCAGTTTCAGTCCACTGGGAAGGGAACATCTCCAACTCTACGACTGAAAAAATATGTGTCCTTTTGCGTCATTTTCAATATCGTACTCGTTAATTTATCGTAAACTTCGAAATTTTAGCGAATGCGTTCATCGTGCAGTCGAGTCGATTTTTCGTCTTCTTAGTCCGCGTAAAAATGTGAGCGTGTGTTAATATGTACCTGAATGTTGATGTCAGCGTACTTCTTCAAAATGCTTTCCATAGCGAAATTCTCGTTGTTCCCCGATTTCCTTGAAGCATTCTGAAATAAGCGTTCGTGTCCTTATTGCTTAACGTACTACATGTCGTATTCATCATAATAATATCGACATAAACCAATAAAAACAAAATTAACAGCGTAAAAATAATGAAAGCGTACTTTTGCGATTTGTCGTCAAATATTTTTGAACGTGTCGTTTTCGCGCGCCAGTGATAAATGATGATTAGAGTTGGGGCGCGTTTCCTCGTGCTCGACCAAATGATGCAAGCGCATGCCCATCATCATACACTGGAACGTAAAAATCGTATTAGAATAGCGTAAATTATCTTCCTGGCGTTAGTAATGTAAAAGCTATCGTAGCGTATCCTTGTCGTAATCGTATTTTGCCGATGCACCATTTTGCGCCAGCAATTGCTCTCTTCGTAGGGTATCTTTCCTAACCCGCTAAGGGTGTCATATTGTCTTAATGAGCGTAGAACATGGTGGTTCAGTGGTATTTTGAATGGCAATTGTACTGGGCAAAGACCTGTGATTCCTCTAAGGAATTACTCATAGTTTCGAGGAGTACAAGAAGATAGCCAAGAAGAAACTCCGATTCCAATGCCAGTTTAAGTGTGAATACATACATATAATAAACATAACACATAGTGATATATACAGTTTAATATAGTATATCTATTTACAGTAAACATGGGGAATCACATGAAGCTCAACCTTCTGGACCTTAATTTCGTTAGTTATCGTGTGTATTGTGCTGTGTAATATGCGTTCGTAAGCGTAAACTATATTGCCATCATAAATCATGCGTAATATTCGTTAGGACCATCAACAACCTTCCGTTCCGTAATCGTGAGCGTAAGTGATCCTAAAATTATCAAACTTTGCAGCGTGGCAAAGCACCGCGTTCGCGCCAATCGTAGCGTTGACGCTTCTTGTTATGGCGCGCGTTTGAATCGTATATATTAAAGCTGTCGCCTGTCGCGACATACAGCAACATTTGCGAATTACATTAGGAATTGGCCGTTCGTTATACTTTTTTGTTGTGTGAAAATATTGCTGAATTCTATTGTATACTAGAGTTTAGATGGGTATAAAATACGCGCTAGAGCCATCGTTCTACCCTGCCAAACAACTTCCGTATGAACGGTCACATTCAAAGTAGATATGACATTATCTTCCTCACTCTTTGATTCAAAATTATACAAAATAACATAATTGTGCAGTTACTGGAATCTATATCGTATTGAAAAGCAAGCAACCATGATTTTAAGGTACACGTGTACTTTCCTAAGTTCAATATTGTGCAAAGATTGTACTTCAGTTTCTCAGAACGCTCCATCACATTGGACCCAATGGGTTCACACAAAAAGTGTCACAATCGTTCTCAATCGCTCTTTTTTCCTTATGTGAGAATATGGTTATATTATATTGTATTCTACCCTAGAGTGTAGTGTATGAAAAACGATCAAGGTGCCGGGATAGTCGAGCTCATTCTGACGTCGCTTGCTGATTTTCTGACTTTCTCTAGTTGCTGCATTTACAATGCATGAACATTCTGTCAAGATCATTTTTCCAAAATTGTATTTACCAACATGAATTGCTGTGTTCGAATGAAAACGTATATGATTCTCTTTGAAACAAAACAAACGTTGTTATTCGTCAATTTCTAGAAACTGGTGAACTTTATACAATGTCGAATCCATTCGTTGTTTACATTGTTGGAACATTCGATATTAGCGTCGTTTTGTGTGGGATTTTCACTACTGTCCTGTTTTTTCACGGCATAGTGAATGTCCCAACAATAAACGTGAACGGAAAGTGAGTTTTTATTCAGTTCAAAGCATTGTTGTCAAATTATGTGCTAAGTGAAGGTGCCCACTTCACATCGTTTTGACCTTGGTTCAAAACGATTTTGGTGTTGTTCGCAGTTGAACTCCTCTGAGAACTATGAAAACAAGGCAAGAAGACTCACTGACCATCTTCAGACGGAGAATGACGACAATGAATCTAGAGAAAACCCCTTTTCAAAATTTACAGTAACCTTACACCTTCAACAACATTTTAGGTCATGTTACATTGTTATTGTTAGATTGATGGAGGGTACTGGTAGAAAAAACGGTCTGGCAAAGAATAATCCAGACAAAACTAAGCAGATTAGAACCTAATTTTGTTATAAATAAGTAAATTACGTTATTTGAAGGATTCTCATGCTCTTTCACTGCGTTGCGATGGTCGCCATATCGTTGACTTCATTGTTGGTGTCACTGTATAAACTACTACCCGACTTCATCACTTTTGACACATTTATAAGTTAGTGCACCAAGTTGCCTGAAGAGAGGCGAAATGGAAGGTCAAATTAGTAGGTGTAAAGAGAAAAGACTAATACCATCTATTATTCCAACTAACAAACCTAATTTGATAAACGGTTCACATGATTTACTCTGTCTACTTGCGTTTGGTGAAGGTGTACACCTTCAGTTTTTAATTGTAATGAATCAAAAACAACGTACAGCGTAAGATATGGAATAAGTGACAGAAAATAGAATTAACCAAAAGTGCCGTTCCCGAAATAACGAAAAATATGTCTGCTTGAAAATAACCTTATTTTTATATAAACATTTTTTCATACTTCGATAACTTGAGAACATTTAACTGAAAGCAACCCTCTGGTTTTCGCTGAGAGCCCACATATTAAAATGTTTAAGAGTGATCTCATTATTCAAAGTTTTCAGCGATCATAGTTTTGCACGACGTGGGATTCTACTTGATTACATTCTCTTCACTTTTCACTGCGGTGGAGCAGTTATTCACAATATTCATACACAATTGGGCGGAGGTAGTTCAAGTATTCCAAATCAAGATGAAATACTCACAACTAAAAACGAAAATAAAAAAGAACAAAACTTTCCCAAATTGTGGAAAACTTTTGCGGAATTGGCAGCTTCGACATAAGCAGGATTACCAGCTCCTACTGTTTTTTCTTAATATTCATTCTATAGTATCAATCACTTGCAAAGTCAAAAATTCGACAAATTTAAGCTTTTGATGTGGAAACTACCCACTAATATTTTAATACCTGTCAACATAATAAATATCACTCAGATTGATACTATTCTGTACTTGAACTTTCAGAGTACGTGCAGTTACATTTCCACCTTCATTTTGTCAGCAGTATCGTTGTGTCTTTCTCTTTATATGTCGTTTCTAATTCATTTTTGTGAGTTTCTGATTCAGGAAAAAAGTCTTCAAAATTAAATCTCTCAAACAAATGTTCAGTAAGCCGTTCAACAACTAATTAAGTGAGTTTTAGCAACATTTAATTAATTGAAGTGACGCATATTCCCGTGGAAACGTTGTTTCCTCAAGAATTGGTGTACAAATATTTGACAAATTATGTCATTGTAAGTTCTTGATACCACTTTACTTTTGTTTTGTTCATATGAATATGTACTTACAGATGATTATGGTCTGCTCGCTACGATTATCGCAAACATACTAAATTTACTGTCAGCTGGGGTAAGTTCTAATTGATCTTACCCACCTCCAGAATGGAATCTAAAAATCATGGCTATGTCAAGCTTTTTTCAGATATTGATCTATGCATGGAGGTCAAATTCAGCTAAATATAAAGAAGAACTAGGAAAAGCAACATTGGAACGCCGTTTCCAGGTAATTCATGGAATATAATTCGAATACCATCTGGATCAACAGTAAGTACAACTCGGAACGCGCTCGGTTAATTACAAATTCGCGTTCGGTCGAAACTGTATTGCAACAAATCTAGTGATATAGTGTGCCCTGAAGAGACGTCAGACTACGAGGGGAAAATCAATATATGACAGCCACGCTCTATAAACAGTGGTTCACTGTTTTGCAACGACGCTTGTTCTGAGAACTCTCGCCAGCTTTCGCTGCAGGAGAGTCTGATGTGTTGGTTAAGGTTGTTATAATTGGAATCGGAATTGGAATTGGAATTGATGGAATTGAGATAACCATTCAAAAGAATTGCAATTGCAATTATTTTTGTCTGTCGAAAAGAATTGGAATTGGAATTCCAATTCTTTTGTATGTCGAAAATGGTTGGAATTGCAATTGCAATTCTTTTGTATGTCAAAACATTTCTGGAATTGCAATTCCGATTCATTCGTATATCAGAACAACTGGAATTGGAATTGGAATTGACATGATTTTCTCTCAGAATTGATTCAGAATTGATTTACAATTCCTACTATTTTTCCTTGTTCATTACCAAATTACCATTGTTCAATATGTCTCTTGTTCAATAGAATCAAAGTGAACATTTTTTATCTTCGTTTTTTGAAAAAAAAAACTGACATGAAGTTGGAAACACAGTCAATTCTTATCAATTCCGATCAATTCCATGGAATTCAATGGAATTGGAATTGAAAATCTGAGATTTCGAGGAATGGATCGAAATTGGAATTGGAATCGAGCAGTTTTTGAAAATCCAAAAGAATTGGCATTGGAATTGAGTGGTTTCGCGAATTGCAAAAGAATTGGAATTGAAATTGAGTGGTTTTCGAGAATTGAAAAAGAATTGGGATGAGAATTGAGTGGTTTTTGAGAAACGAAAAAGAATTGGAATTGGAATTAACTTGATTTTTGGAATTGATTAACAACCCTGGTGTTGGTATTTTGATCTTAGAAACTAACTGTGTTATACTAAAAATTTGAAATCATCAACCTGATTTGTCTCACTTTTCAAGCTCATGTTTTCTGTAAGTTTTTCTTAAGATGTCCGAAGGCTTCTACTGGACCAAAGCGATTCTGCCAGCCACAATTTTTGGAGTCTTCGCCAAAGTTTCCGGTCTGATTTTTATTTGGCTGATGCTTTTTGTGTTTGCGGAAGATCGATCAGTTAGAAACTGGCTGTTATTTGGATATTACAAGGTAGGAAGGATCTGTTTTGCTCCGCGAACTTTACAAGGGCTGGTTTAAATGACTATAAATAAAAAAAATATACGCTAAATCGTTCATCGTTCCATTAAAATGATTGTGATTAAAATGAAATGAAAATAAAAATGAAGAATTTTAGACGTGCGACTTCCATTTTTTCCCCATTTCGAAGTTGTGTGAGATCAGACTACAAATATGATTTTTCCCAACTCATACTTTTCAGGTTCTTGATGTCTATATAATCGTGTTCTCAATTTTTATCATATCTCGCCACAGAAGACTGTCCCGCGGAACTCAAATCACCTTGAGAAAGTTCCTTTGCAGGACGAAAATCGGTGGTGGGAAATAATATTTTAGAAAATTTGTAACTTATTCATGAATGATTAATCGTCAGATTGAACCTGTATTTCTATTTTCTGATTGTCCCATGGTTAATTTTCTCATTGTGCATCATATCAGACCGTATCTTTTCAGATAATACATTTATTTCAAAATGCTTCACCATTTCTAATCCGGATGAACAAAAGATTATAGAGAATAAGTTTGATTATTATTCAAGTTAGAAGTTAAACACTTTGTAAAATATATATTTCAGTTGGGAATCAAACTGAGCTGACCGCCGTCCAAATCCGCGTGGAGCCCGTTCAAACGCAGAATGACCATTTCCAAACTCTTCGCCAAAGTTGGCTGAGCTGAAAGAAATTGCGAACCTAGTACGTATGCTAGAAGATCCCGATACCTTTAGCCCATCCTGCTTCTCTCGCTCTGCCTCACTATTTCTCGTCTCTTACTTCTCGGCGGGTTGTAAGAGCAGAGAAATAGCGTATGTTTGAGGAGACGCAGGATGGGATGATGGTGCCGGGATATTCTAGCATACGTACAATTTGCATAGTTTAGTTTATTTGTGTAAGTTCTAAGAAATAAGTTACTGTTGTCTTTTTGACCAAGTAAACTATAACTATATTTGTATGTGTAAAATAGAAAATGAATGAAGTTTTGCTTGTCAATTAATGAGATCGGAAGTAAACCATCGTATTAGATCGAAGTCCTATGTAGTGCTACATGAAATTTTTTTTCTTCCATGAGACCGTGTTCATGCTAATCACGGCCTATTCTCCTGCATCTCTTCAAACATACGCTATTTCTCTGCTCCTACATCCCGTCGAGAAACCACAGTTGCAGAACAGTGAACGCAAAACGCTGGTTATCATCAATGGAAATTTGTCGAATATTCGAACGTGGAATCGGGTAGTGAGGAACGTAGAGTTGAATTCGAAGACTGAACTACTGATGTGTTGGCGGTAAATTTTCGGAAGATCAATATCACTGAATGTCACTGAATCGAAGTTCGGGTGCTGGTATAGTACAGCCAAACGCACTTAGGCTGTTTATTTTCGAGCAAGCATCAACAAAAGGATAGACAAGAACTTGACAAAGCTCTGCTCATCGAGTACACGTATACGTAAAGTACACATGTATATCAACTTTTCTTAATTACTAGCTCTTTTCGGCGATTTTTACAATTTTGAACGCTCAGACATGCATGATGACAGCTGATATTTTAATAGGTCAAATTAAACCATTTAATTGAGTTGTTTGGGATATTGCATTGGAGTCTATGTGTTCGGTCACTGTTCAAGATTATTTTACCATAATAATAAACTAATTTCCTACTAGAAGTTTTATCTCTGGGGAATTACAGAAGCAATTATTTTTATTTCTGTATAGTACCTACAGTATTCAAAAGGATTCTCAATCCTAAAATATTCCTTGATTTGGTTTATTGTTGTGTTAGAAGAAATTTGACTAAAACTTGTAATCAACGTAGATTAATGGCATACTATGCGATATCGTATTTTGTGTTTTTAGCAAAATATCTTCGTTGATGTTTTGGATCTAGGTTTTACGCGAATTTAGAATGGAAACTTAGGTTGGGATTGTGTACGATTGAACACAGAGACAGTTTTCCAAATAAGTGAGTATTCACAATTGCCGCATGACGTCTTGATCGCGGATGAGAAAAACTTTCATGTAGAAAATAATGATCTCTTGCCAGTTCAGTTATTGAGAAATACAGACGAAAAAACAACGTCTGTTTATTAACTGGAAATTTGCCCATACATTTTATTCGAAATCGTTCATTGAATAGATCCATATACAAATGATGTTTTCGAGTACTTATTTTGTTTGTTACATGTAGCAAAATGCAACGTTTGGAATCATTCGTTCAGGAATTTATTGATTGCCCTGAAGTTGCGCTAAGAGCAGTTTGTCATAATTCGTTGCCTTTCTGGCATCCGTTTTTTTCCTGGTTTTATAAGGTGTTTTCATACAGAAGGCAAAATAACATTTCGAAGTTTGGTCTGGATCTTTTATGTCATTCATTAATTTAAATTGTTATAAATTGTTAGTGCGTTTGTAACTCTCTGGAGATTTCAACGTCTACGTAATTACTTCTGTAACCGCCTAGTAGGCGGGTAGAGACGTACGAATCACAGTTAAATCTTAACTCCAGCGAAACTTCACACAGTTTTTCGGAATTAGAACCGAATCGCAAATTGCATCTGTTTCATTTGAACATTAGATTTATGTTTCATTTCAGTCTCACTACGCTGTCAAAACTGTCGCATCTTTTTTTCTGGTATTTTGTCTGTTATTTCAGATTTCGAATATCTTTGTGCAGTTTTTGGTGAAATATGATCCCAATCGAGCTGCCTCCAGTGCTCCGACTCACTTCTTTCGGTATTGCTTTTCTCGGAATCATCACAACCTGTTTGTTTCTACATGGTATAGTCCGTGCCAGAATAATACACACGAATGCGAAGTGAGTTTTGTTGTGTTGAAACCATCAAATGTGTTCTGAATTCCAGAAAACCACATTTTGAGTTATTCAGATCGATTTAGATGTTCATGACGAATATTACATTAATACCCACAAACAATTAGTAAATCTGTCGATGTCCACAAAGTTAAACCAACAAAACCCTTTCTATAACTACCTGACTCAAACCGAAACTGGTACCGTATTCTTACAACGACTCAAACTATACTCATGTGTGATGTAGGGATTTTTCTCTTCAAATGGAAAGGATCGAGTTTAACTTATTATTTTCGATTTATTTACTCATTTTTATACTATTTCACTATATTGACAGGATCCTGATGTCCGTACATTGTTGTTCGATGCTTGCGATGTCCCTATCATCTATGGCTGTCACCAGCACCTTCGTGTTTCCCCACATACTGACAACACCTCCTTTCTTATTCAAAAGTTGGTTGGCTAGAGTTATAGTGTTTGCCAGATCTGATCAAAAGTATACGAAAAACATCGTGGATCAGAATTTTACGCGCCGAATGTAATCGATTTCTCAGGTTCCACTTGCTCATGTCTTTACTAGTGTTTAAAGTTCCCGGGAAGCCTCAGGAGTTATCTCTGGGGTTGAAATGTACCAAAAACATACTATGGATCATCATTATTTAATCGAAAACTTCAAGGTCTTGTCCTTTCAGTCATTGTGCACGAAACCGGGTTCTACATGATTTCCTTTCTGTCGTTTTTCATCGCAATCGAACAACTTCTGGAGATACTTCTACCACGATGGGCAGACGTTGGTTTATAAAATCATTATATAAAAAATGATTAAAACTAGCTTGTCTCAATATAAGATTTTGGTCTTCTATCCCTTTCATGATACCATGTTGTTTTTCGATAATTCCCACCGAAGTAAATAAATTTGCCATATGAATATGACATTGGGTTTGAAAACTGTCATCAAAATATAGTTTTCAGAGTGTTCGAAGTTCCATTTTCACTGCTCTTTTCGGTAGTTTTTCCCTTGTTTTATCCGTATTTATCTCTATCCTGATCCACATATGTACGTTTATGATTCAGTGTTTCAATTCTCTTGAAAATAAACTTACAACTAAAAAAATGTTACGTGAAAAGTACCATGACAAGTGAAATTTTCCACTTTTAAGCTGCAGACTGTATTGTCGTGAGGTACGATTCGGCTGACGTCGTTTACCGTTTCTCTAAAACAATTGCGACCTGGTAAATAGCACAACATCCTACCGACTGAAATACTATTTCACCAGACTATCAATCAAAGATGTACAGTATCTACTAACATCCAGTAAACTATTAATAAAATTCTTGTCTAACCAGATCCCCATAGAGTAGCCTACGTTGCTCAATTCTCAATAACAGACATTATTACATCACGCGTTTGTTCCAGAGAACAACCATTCTTACGAACTTGATGACTATTCAGTTACAGATAGTCTCATTTAACAAATTCAGAAAATAGCTGAAAATTCTAGTGTGAATTCAATTTACGTTACTCTTTGCTATTCACACGTGTAGTTTTACGAATTCTATCACGTGCATAGGGGATGCCAAGTTTATAGGCGTTAGTCTCTTGCCCGAATCGAACCTGCGAGCAGAACATTCGTAGCTGGGCGCTAACCGATGCGCTACGAGAGTATGTGACCAACAAGGTCATGTGTGTGTATAGTTTCGGTCATTCCCACTGAGACTTGGCAGCGTGCCAATGGAAATTCCAGTCAATTTTCCCCCACTTTTTACTTTTTCAAAAAACTGCAAATTTCTGTTAGCGATTGTTCAGTTTCATAAGAACACGTAAACAAAGAATGTCCTCAGAATACTCATGTTTTCTCTAAGAAATAGTCATCCAAAGTCTTGGCACGATGCCAATGGGTATCAGTGGGAATGAAACGAACTATACACAGCGGGAAATGAGATATACAGTACTCTCCCGCCTTTCTGTTGGCGACGACTACAATTGAGTGTATTTTAGATCGTTGCTACATCTCGACCAACGCCTTCGGCAACATTCTCAATGCTCTTTCAGCAGTGGTGAGTGATTTTTTTATCAGATTTCACAAGAATGTTCCGGTTGATAGAAACTATTGTGATTTTCATTTGGTGATTGTGATTCTCGATAGTCCTCTAAAGTATCATGTTGGTCTTCAAAAATCCAAGTATCAGGCCCTTTCACATCTCTTTTTACCCATAGTCCCCATTTTTCTCATAAAGACAGCAGAGGGTTCGATTGATTGAGCGATGTGGAGCGAGCGGTCGTTGATTATTTGCCAGCGGTTGAGACAGTGTGTAGATCAATGATACGCAGACTGGCTGGCCCCTCGCCAAACTCCGCCCATCACAAAATCGATGGTACGGTGTCCACAACGGTTTGACAAATCCAATAACTTCTACATGGAAATTGCGATTTTCCTTTTTTTATTTGTTTCATAAAAAGGTTTGATGCTCACCACATCTTTTTCTCAGAAATTTCAATTTTACGCGATGACAAAATGTGTAAATCTCCATTCAGATTCTAATTTGTGTATGGAAGTGCAGCTCAAAGAAGTATACGAAGGAACTTGGCAAAGCTACGCTCGAGCGCCGATTTCAGGTGAAAAAATCTTTCATAAGGTTCCATTAAGACATCATTCCTGTTTCTTCTTTTATAAAACCACGAGCATCTGCGTGAAACTTCGTTTTTCATACGTGAACTGATCAAATATAGTACTAACCCCACTAAATCAATGTCACCTAAGTGCGAAAGATTTAACATGGCAACAGTATGTGTCGGACACATCTCACATATAGCTACAGTAAGACTCTGGCGTTTCTATGGTTATGACTATAACTATGTATTTTTCAGATGTCCGGCGGATCAACATGGACTAGAGCTATTTTGCCGGCTACAATTATTGGCGTCTCAGTCAAAGTGCTCAGTATGGTTCTTATTTGGCTGGTGATATGTAACATAAGAAATCCTACAGTAACAACATGGTTGATGTATGGCTACTATTTGGTTAGTTCTGATATTATAGGGTTTTTAACTCAGTATCAAAATTCTTCATTTAGATCAAATTTAAAGTTCGAAACACAACCACGTGAAACAAATTCAAAATGACGTGAAAAGTTGGGAACAAATTATAGGCCAACACTTGCCCGGCGAGTGAACAAATTTCCGTCGTAGTTTGATAACTATGCATGCCATATCATGTATATGTCGATGAAGCTTACGAGTTTTGAGCGAAAACCAACCGGATCACACTACGCACTGAGCGAAATAAAGCAAAATACACCGCCTTGCCTCACGACGGGCCAACAATAAACATTTCTCCAGCTGTTGGATGTATATGTGATCTTGTTTTCCTACCTCGTGATATCTCTCCATAAACGACTTCGTCGTTCAACTATTTCGACTATCAATAGCTTTATATGTGTGCGGAAGTGGAGAGGTACAGTGTTTATTTAACTATTTATGAATAAAAATGAAAAAAGTATACTCATTTTTCAATTCAAATATTTCTTGTTGCTTAAAATCGTGAATTTGAAGTTATTTAAGTTTTTGTATACCGTTTTGTTTCAGTCGATGGCAACAGAACGGCGAGAAGTCGCGTGGAGCCACTTCAGTCTCAGGAGGATCATTTTAGATCACTTCAACAGAGCTGGAAATAAACCTGTACTGAATAGAAGACTCTCCATAATATAAGAAGTCTCCTGTGGCCGTATTTTGTAAGCTCAAGTAGCCATGTAGACTAGAGAAATTTTTCAATAGGTAATGTCTGTCTCAGTTTTCAATAGTCCTTTTTCTGTATTTCGTTTGTTTTCAACGGTACCATTCAGTTCTTCAAAAATGGGAACAGAAACTGTCGAACAAAGAGTGGCAGAAGTGATTAAATTTCCATTCAAAATTTGTCCATGTAACTTACATGGCTACTTGAGCTTACAAAATACGGCCACTGGGAAAAGCGATTTCTCCGAGCTCACTCTCGCCGGAGTCAATCTCATGTGAATGGGATTATCCTGTTTAAGTGTAAGTGATTACTTTTGTAGTTCAACCAGTCACGTGAAAGGTAAAAAGTTGCATTCTGTGAACGTGTGTTGACAAGCTTGCTGTTCTTTTTTTACCGTCAGCGTGTCTGGTGCCTTACGATTATGTGTGGATGTTTTTGCTTTTCTTCCGAATCACTTCGTCTCAAAGCTGAAAATTCTATTCGTAATCGATTGTGCTTGTAAGTGCTTTGATACCATATTTATATTTGCCTCTCGACTGTTCTTTTGAATTGTGCATTTCACGAAGTATAAAACGCCATATTTATTGTTATTCAATGAGCAATGGGGCACGAGAAAGATAATATTTGTTGGATGCTTTTCACAGGCTTTTCAAATTTAATGGTACATTGAGACAGTTGGTTACATTCGTGAGGAGCGTGAGAGTTGCAAGATCCAGTACGGAAACGACATGAAAAACTACACCCTGTTACGCGATAAAGTATATATTTTACGTTACCCACATGTTTGAACTATTCGACTGTTTTTAGTGCAGTTATTTATGATAATCAAATAAGCCGTTAACAGTCTAATTTGTATACTAACACGTATAACTTGAACTCAAAGAGTTATTGTTTTCAACAACGCAGACCTAAAAGAACAGCATAGCTTCAGAAAAGTGGGGGTCTCTCAAGAGATTAACAGAGGTAGGGTCGAAGAATGGTTATGAATGTACAAATATATTCAGTATCTGAATCACTGTTGTTGTTTTGGTCACTTCATCAATAGTTTATGGTTCGACGTTTCCATTAGCTCGTCAACGTCCATTCAAAGTTATGAGATGCGATAAAACTGAATGTCTACTGTGAAAAAAACGGGACAAATATGAAATATTTTTATAATTGAACACACTTTCGGTTTGAAACATGTACAGCTGGTTTAAAAGTTGAAAAATCAATACAACGTTACGTTACGTGTGAGTCGTTCAATGCTCAAACGTACAACCTAAAATTTGATTGAAACACTGTTAAAGTTTAAATGGAAAATGTCTGTGTATCTGTCGGAATGAAAAGTATAACTTGACTAGTTTAATCAGTCGTAGATACGTGGATTGTTTACGACGCTCGGTGTCCGCTGTAACTAGGTAACAACACGTTTTTCTTACGTAACGATTCTCATGACTTTAGTGAAAATTGAGGAAGTAGACCGCAAAAAAAATTTGGAGGTTTCAGAACAATATTATCAGGAGTTACATATGAGGGGAAGGGTGGTGCATGTATGCAACCAGCAACAGGAACCAAAGCAAAATGATTTGCAAAAATATAAAAACGGGAGCTATCCGTCTGGCACCGCGCAGCAATCGGGCGCGCGCCAGGCAAGATTCTTTCTCAGTTTTCGCGAAATTTCGATTATATCGATTTTCGACTTTGTTCGACTTTAATCGGTTTTCGATTTCGATCTTAACAACCCTAATTAGGTCCCTAAGTGATTGGGTAATGATATTTTACATCCTCTCACCTTTTCACAATTCGCTAGTAATGAGATAAATGGGTGATGTGGTTATCAATTTCAGAGAATCTCCCTTTCATTACTAGGATCTCTTTAATTTTTGTTTGTTCTGAGTTTTTCGCCCCAGAGCACAGCCTAAAACAACTCCCCAGAGCACAGCCTAGAACAGAAACTAGATCAAAATCTCATCAACGGATTGGAGCGTACAAGGCGATTCGTAATTATACTCACACCGAGCCATGCATTAAAAACACATTGTTCATCGGCCCGTACAAAGTTTCCTTGTAACCAATCGACAAACAAGCATCAAAAACCATGTAATCAATTGAAGAACTTTCGATTCGGAAGAGGAGGTCCTTTAAACTTTATAAACATATTAGCCACATGTTACGAATGCACCATATTTGTTTTTTTCCTCTCTTTTCATTCACATTCATACTTTTCCCGTTTTCACTTGCGTAATAAATAATCATAATCTAGAATAAAACACAACGACCGATCAGCGTTTATTGAGACCAAGAATGCAATATGAGCGGTGTATTTATATCACTTAGAAGTTACAACGACAATATTTAGACACAGTGTCTGTTGATCTTCCATTTCTCAGCCGAAGGATTGGGCACCAACACTGAAATACATGAAATTGATCGAATTTAGAAAAAAACACATAGAAAAAGCTCAATAGGAGCTGGTCGATAGATCGACTGATGAAACGATGATTTGTGTTCTCTCAACTTTTTATTAAATGAAGCTTTGATTACTTTTACATAAAATATTCAAGCTTCTCAAACTATAATCCGACATCAACAAGTTTTCTCAAGGTTCGAACTATAATCTTGATTAAGTGACTTATAGGTTCAAACTACCGACACAAGTTTACTACAAACAATAAGCGAACCATTCCGAATTGAAAGTTCAAAATACAAACCCACATTTGCAAATAGATTCGATTGTCATAAATGCTCCGTCCATGGTCGGTCTATCGTCCGGTTTTCTGTTCATACAACAGCTAATCAGAGACTCAATTGCGTGCAGACGGCACAGATTCGGGTCTGAAAATTCGATATATTTCTCGAATTACGAGAACTCGTAAAAAAACATTTGATATCACTAGTTGAAAGCGACGATCGATATCAGCCTACAACTTCTAAGTAAATATTGAATCATCACTATACCAAAACAGTGAGAATAGAATAATTTGAAAAATCCATAAATTACAGTGTCTTACAACGAACCAGAGAAAGAGCGCGGAAATATTTCTGTAATGCATTACAATATAATTATGTATTCACTACTTTGTGTAACAGTATATAAGAACAACTGGAGAAAAATTGATTTGGGATCGTTCACACCACTCACCATCGCCCTTGTTGGTGCCGCTACCCATAATGTCCTTGAAGAGTCTTCCGATACTGTAGACACCAGAGGCTGAACTCAGCAGACGGGTCCACGCAACTTCTGGAGCCAACTTGGTGAAGTCGGCACTGGTCACACGCTTGGGGGTACTGTAACACAGGATCATCATATTTCAATCGATTAGAGCTCCTTGGCAAAACTTTAGCTTAACTGCAAAAAAAAAGAATCTATTTTACCCTTTAGGAATGAGTCCCAGTCCTCCATTGAACATGATGCGAATGTTGGTGGGGTTGTTCTTCCTGAATTTGACAAAGAAATTATCCTCCGTCAAGGCACCGTGGAACAAATTGGCCATGTGAAGTTCAGCCATCACACTCGAAATTCCGCGACATACCTGGAAAAGTAAATTTTCTTCAACTTTATTAGATAATTTGAGAGTGAATAAAAAACTAAGAATAATGTACTTACCAGAATCTTAGCACCAACATCCATACTGGGAACAATGTCGAGCAGATAGTCGGAAAAGTTCACACCAGGCATAACGCTGAAAAAATCAAAATCACATTCAATGTTAGATTTACAAAATAAAGTTTTTTGCACAATCAAGAATGAATAGCAGTGAACCAATTGCTCTAAAAACTGTTACTTGAAATAGTTGGATACCATTCGCATAGAAAAATTGTCGAACTTTAGATTCACGACAGCGTTGATATCTGTCAAGATTCACACTTTTTGATAACTTTGTGAGATATTTTAGCATTTTAATAGTTTACAGTGATGTAAAAACCTGAGTTGTGCCAATAGTTGTATTGTTTGTATAACTTACCTATAAACCAGGTAACCGGGTCCGGTAAGAACTGCTCCCATGGGAGATCTGACAGGCAGTTTTAGGTTGTCCATCACAATTGCGACACGCAGTTCCTGCAAAAGAAACATTTAGAAAATCAAACTAGAAAAAAACTAGAAATACTAAAAATCAAATTCTTCAAGAATAATAAGCAACGTTCAATAATGTTAAGCCATGTAGTTTCAAACTGGATGAACGGAGTTAAAACTCCTATTAGAATTTTAGTAAACAAATTTAGAATTTCAGATTCAAGTCACCTCAAACATCATTTGCTTCCACTCGAAATCCGTCGTGAAGTTTCTCGGCTTTTTCAACACAACGTCATTGGTCTTTCCGTCGTTATCGAATTGTGCGCTGTAGTACTGAAAAACGAGATTGAAATAAATTTTCGTCAAAACGTTGATTTGTACCACTCCCACTATCGCAAAACCAAAAACTAAACACAAGTGTTTTTTAAAATGAACAAGAAACATACCCTGAACTTTGGATCTTGGTTGAGCAGACGAACACAGTGAAACTTGTCTTCGTTGAGAATACGACGATCTTGGAGAACTTCTTTGGTCACGAGGCGACGGAATCGGATTTTGGCGTCGAGAATGGCAGAGACGACATCGAACTACAAAAATTATATTATGTAACAGTGGTATTACAGTACTTTGCAAAGAATTCTTTTATCCTAGAAAAAGGCAAATGAGGCTCGACGCGCAATGAAGTGTTTCTCTCTGTTTTTTCACATGGTTCACAATCATGTGCACATGACAAAATGTGCATGAAATGTTTCCTCTCGTTTTACGAGCCAGAACGTACAACTTGGAACTTGATACTTAGAGAATCAAAAAAACCGAAGACTGGAAATATAGAAATTGAAACGGGAATACACTAGCAACCTTCATTGATGAATTGGGAGCTCACCGTTGGCTCGCGAAGGTTGTAGATCAATTCTCCAACGCTCGGAGCACGTCCAAACACGATGCCACGCACACAATACTCGTTCCTGCGATCATTAATGTTGGCAAAGTTTTCAACTTTGGGAGTTTGTCTGACCTAACTTGCTAACTCTACCACATTCTAAGTTTCTTACATACCATTAATCACCTACAAGCTACAAATACACTAGTGTGGGAATGGAACTGTATCGATTCAACTTTAAATTATCCGTTCGCTACTGAACCGTTCGCTGTTAGTTGAAAAACTCGTTTGCCAAAATAGGTTCTCAGGATTGGGTTCGTTTTCAAGTTTTTCGTACATAATTGTCTCACGTTGAAAACGAGAAACATGTTTGAAAATTTATTGGGTTTTGAAACTACAGAGCGGTTGTATGCGAATGAGAACAATTTGAAATTGATTGCAAAAAGTTATTTTCATCTTCCTTAGTTGCCAAAAGCGCAGAGAAAAGTGTGTTCGCTTAGTTATGCTTTCGAGTTTACACATAACGCTCAAGTTTGACAACCTCTCATTTGTGTTCAAAACGGATCGAAATGAGTGGATAAAAAACTTATTCCGGAAAAAAACAATAAATCAATTTGACCCACGTCTCGAGATGATCGATAATCATGTGATGTACGGAGTTGTCTTCGGCTTTGACGGAAAGACGAAGGGCGTAGGCGGCGTTGCGAGAGAGACAAAAGTCACCTGTAAGTGAAGGAATTGAAATTCGAAGTTGAGCTATCATACTCAGTTTTCTACTATTATCCTCCACATTATCTTGGCTGAGAATCGAATGACTGGTGCCATTATCTCATGGAAGTTTCATCAGTTTTTGTCAGCAGATGAGAGAGTGTACAGATCAAAGATACGCAGACGAGATACATCCACTGACCAGTCTCAGTGAGAAAAACGGTGGAGACGAAGTCCTCGGGTAGAAATCCAAGACATTTGTCACTCTTGTGGTCGAGCTGGAAGAAAAAACTTATCTTCGATTCTATTTTGATTGTGATTCAGTTCATTTTTCATCAGTTCTCAAAATATTATTTCAAGAAATGTTCACATTTCTCTCCATTCTCAGTAGTTTTTCAGCCGAATAGTTGAATTTCAGCAATCCAGAAAGAAGAGCATCACAGGTAAATGATCAGTTGAATCAATGGACTACATCATACTGTATCTAGGTTTCTAATGTGAAACTAAAAAGGAGATGTTTACCAGGAAGAGGTCGGCGTCCAGTTCAGAATCCCATTTTTGGGACACGTCGGTATTTGGCATGACTTTCAGACACTGAAAAAGACGATTGTAGGAAAAAACAGTAAAAACATAAGTTCAGTTTCTGAATCAAACTGGGCATCTATTTGAAGATCGTTACGGTAAATGAGAAGATCATATTTCTGCTCTGAAATAATAATTTTCCAAAGTGTTCTACCTCAGTGTTTCAGATGTCAAATTATAGTAAAACTTTGATCAGCTGATAACGAAAATTTCAATTTAGATCAACTTGGAGTTACTACAACGAACACTATTAGTCCCAAAGCCATAAACATCAACTGCAAAAGAGAGGAAGAGGAGAGAAAAACTCACAGCCAGTCCTGATGATGGTCTCAGGAAGAATGAATGAGAAACCGATTCGATAGACAGTGGAACGTACTGTTTTCAAGGAAAACCTAGAAAACAAGTTTTACCAAGAGTACAAAAACCGGTGAAAACAAGATTCACAGAAAGTGCAAAACCGGTTAACCACGCGAAAGAGGGCGTCAAACTTTTCCAAGGAAATTTTATGGAAGCGGTGGATTCAGGAAGTCTTGATGCAGCTTCTGATTGATTGTTGAAAACCGTCAAAATTTTGGCAGACTTTCGGTAGTTAAATGTTTTCAAAATAAATTTCAAGGAAAAACACTTTGAAGGACTCGATCGTTCATTCTGAAAGACGTTCAAAAACAATAAATAATATATAAATATCAGGCTTCGCAACCTACGTGTTTGCTTCACATATGGAATCAGAATACAGATTGGTTGCAAAACTTTAAAACAAATCTCAAGTTCCTCTCAGAACAGTTATAAAAATTATGGCGAGCTGTCGGAAGTTTTCTTGTTATGTTTAAAGAATTACAATTTTGAGCAATCGAATGTTTACTTTGAAAGACGTTCAAAAACAATAAATAAATAAATGTCCCACTTTGCAAACTGTTCATTTCCTTCTGAAATGGAATCAGAGTACAGATCGGTTGCACAACGTTCAAACAAATCCCAAGTTCCTTTCAGACTAGTCATCGAAATGTTGGCACCCTGCCGGAAGTTTTCTGTGTTCAATTTGTAGAATAACAATTTTGAGCAATTGAATGTTTATTTTGAAAGACGTTCATAGACAATAAATAAATAAATATTACACTTTGCAAACTGTTCATTTGCTTCTGAAATGGAATCAGAGTACGAAGAGAGCAATTGCAATCGTCATCACACTGGAGATCAACGACAAAGTCATCGATCCAGAAGCGGGCTGGAAATGGGCAATTTCAATATTGTTTGTTGTAAATGGGTACAAATGTTATAATACAAGGTAAACTTAGCCGCGGGCCCCGCTAGCTGGGGGAGCCCCCAGACCCCCGTCTGTAATGTCGGGTTGGCTGATTTGTGTTGTTGGTTGAAACTAGAAGTTTTTTTTAGAGAGAACAAGGAAGCTCTCACTCTTTGTACATTACATCCACTACTTATTTCTTCATCGAGAAGGAGAATTCGAGCAGATTTTCGGGTTCTTATTTAGTTTAGAACGTACCGTGGTTGGGTATTCGTCTGAGCCAGGAACAGCGTAGAGGTCAGAAGTGGAACCGCCTGAAAGGTCAGAATTCAACTACCGTCAGATGAACATAACTGATCAAATATAAAACTTTTGCTGTAATAAGGGAACAATTCAGAGAAGCTTGAAAACGTTTATATGTCATGAAGAGTATACTCAATCAGTACGTCAGAAGAGACCGAAGGCAACTTTGCATTCGGACTAAGGTTCATACTTCTTATGCAGTCTAACTCATAACTCTACGGTCGAAATAACGCGATCTTTAGACGAGACGAACTGTAAACTCACAAACTAGATTTCAGAATCTTCAACTTGATTAACAACTCTAATTCTGACAAACCTTCCGGTACTTGAGGTGATGCGGTGGTTGGAGAAGGCACGGCGTCAGTGTATGTCGTTGAAGGTAAATAAACGGTTGGATCGATTGGGTTAGGGCCGCACTTAGCCGGGATGTCGTCACGTCTGAATATGGAAATTTTTCATGGAACTGAATTGTTTTGTGGCGTTGATTTGTTGTTTGGTTTCAAAGATTCTGTTAAAACAGTTTGGAAAAGTTCAAACTATAATTCCGAACCAAATAATTCTCAAGATTGCGATGGTTTCGGATGAAGGTTAACATCGAAAATTGCATACTTGATGCCGACAAATTGTTTAACAGCAGAGAATATCAGCTCTATTATGTAACTAAAGAAAACAAAGAAAAGATAGAACCAGAAAGTGGTATGACCTACTGGATGATACTTTGAGCCACAGCTTCGGAGCAGGTGTAGGTTGCGCTTGGTCCGGCTGAAATACCCGAAATGGCTTATTCCACTTAAAATTCACAAAAATTTATTTTACCGTGTCACCAACATTCAGACACATAAAGTTTGTTTTGAAGCGCACGTAGACTTCTGGCGTTTTTTTGCGTTCTAGGTTTTCAGACGTTATTTGTCACATCAGGATATTACAAAGTTATTTAGCAAAAAACTAATTGTAGATTTGCCAATTTACAGTAAAGTGGAATTTGACTAACCTCTATTGTTTAACGTGTGCACCACCTGGCATCTTCCGCGATTTCTCGCTTCAGCACACGGACACGTTTTCTGAAAAAGACTTCATCTAAAAATGGTTCAATCCTTCCAGTAAACTATTCATTCAGATTTGCATTTCATTTTGAAGACTTTTGAATCAACATATTTCGGTTAGGTTGAGTTTTTGAGGCCACAGCTGTCTGTGGAACGATGAAATTTCAATTCAACATGGGGAATATTTTTCTAAGAACTACACTGGTACCAGTACTGTTATGGGTTGTGTGCGCTAAAAACAGGACACGAATTATATTCACTCTGGTCTCATGTTGCTGTCCAACAAAAGCGTTTTCTCGTGGTGAAACTACGCAAACTAACTCCGTTTCCTAGTTGCACGTCACATCCACAGAGAACTTGCACATTTGAAACTGATACGGTGACGAAGCAGCAGTTTCTGAAATAAAACAAAAATAGAACAAGTTCGAGAAAAAATACTACTGAAACTTGCTATTCACACTGATTTTAGCTATAAAACTTGATATTTTGAACTGGATAAACGTGAAAAACAAGAGAAAGATCCTGACACTTCAGGTACAAAAACTTATATTCCGAAATAAAACACTACAAACTCGAGAATCGTAAAAACTATGAGAGACAAGTTCACAAACCCCGGTGTGCTTTCTGTAGGCAAAGTTGGTCCGTAGGAAGATGCTTCCGCATATTCGGTTTCGATTGTTTGCAAAGTTGTAGATGAGGGAGCGGGAGCAGAGGTGGTTGGAGCTGGAGTGGTGGTAGGGGCTTCAGTTGTAGCAGGAACTTCAGTGGTGGTAGTTGGAGCCGGAGCCGGCGTAGTACTGGGAGCTGGAGCTGTAGTAGGAGCTGGGCCAGGAGTAGGAGCGACAGTTCTAGAGGGAGTTGACCATTCTGCAGGTGGGTTGGTAACACCTCCCGGGGAAGGATAGTAGCCGTTACAACAGTTACTTTGTTGATAACACGGCAATTGAGTACAGGGTTGAGGTGGCGGGCAGTAGCTGGTTCGACAGCGTGGTGGAGGCGGGCAGTAGGTCACGCGACAGGGTGTGCGTCGGGGTGGAGGTGGGGTGGTGGTTGTGGTTGTGGTTGTAGGTGGAGGTGTTGTTGTTGTTGTTGTTGTGGTGGTGGTGGTGGTAGTGGAGGTAGTAGAAGTGGTTGTGGGTTCAACGCAAGGTTGACTGTAAATTTTTTATAATTCTGAAAAGTACCAAATCAACTAATCGTTGGCTGTGAATTGGGAATATTTGTTCGAAGAACACCTCATCAATAACCATTAACTGAAACTAAGATTGGAAGTTCCAGAAGGACCTAGTTCGTGGAAGGTTAACTGCAAGTGAAGACTGAAAGTTCAAACAGCACCCATCCTCAGTTCTCACCAAACTACCGTCAATGGCTCATTTGAATACGGTTAAATGCTCAAGAGTACAGGGTTCACTGCAAGTTTGGGAGATTGTATGTAAAAGTATTGCTAAATTCTCACACGAGTAATAGTTGAATTTAACTCACCAAGAGTATATAGGAGTTGGTGGTGGCGCGCTGTAAAACCAAATCATAAGGTTAGTGTACGAACAGTTTAACTTCAAAAACGCAAAATCTGAACTCTTAAAGAAATCACACACTGTGATTTAGTAGTCTAGAATAGTATTATTTTAAACACACATGTTCGGTGAATGAAAATTATGGTTGTCTCAAATCAAAGCATTAACTCACCATTCATAGCAGGGAGAAGGGTAGTTGTAGATCGGAGAGCTAAAAAATTACAGACTAAATGTTGTTAGATAAGAGTTGGTGTCAGTCATGTACACAATCCGTATGGCAATCTACTAAACTACTATTTCCATTTTGTGAAAATGAGATATTCGATACTGTACGTTTCGATCTGATGTGTTGTGTATGTAGTTTCCGCTGTGTATGTGGTTTCATCCCCTCGCTTTATATTTTAAACTGAAACCTCAGATCGAATCTAAACTACAACCAATATTTGGTTATTTCTCACGTCTAGTAACTTAGGCAACGTACCAAGGTGCGGAGCAGGGGTTTTGAACTGGCGCGATCGAGTAGGTAGAGGGGTAAAGAGACGAGGGAATAACAGATGGATAGGTTGAATGGGTTACTGGGGCTGGTGGAAGATAAGAAGAGAGTCTTGGCTGGGGTTGGTTAGTTACAGGAGCTGGACCACCTGGTAGGAGTCCTGGAGATGGTTGCGGTGGGTATTGGGAACTGGGGCCTGGGGCTGGCTGGGGTGGGTATTGGGGGCCGGCTACTGTCAGTCCTGATGAGGCTGATGGAGTCGATGAAATTGATTGAGCGGGTACTTGGAATTTGGAGGCTCGTGGTAGAGGGAGTGGCTGGGGTGGGTATTGGGATCTGAGTTCTACTGGGAGTGGGGCTGGCTGGGGTGGGTAGTTAACTTCTGGTTCGGGAAGAGCTGGAGGAGATGGGTGAGGGAAGTGTGGGTAGTGAGGGGAAACTAGGTGGAAGAGAGAGTGGGAACGGCGGACCACGGGAATCTGGGAAACGGGAGCCGGAACGTAGCTGCCACTTCCGGAGGGGGTCGCGTGCACGGTAGGCTGAAAACGGATGGTTTGTTGGGAAAATGTAGTTAAATTGTTTTAATGAAATTTATTTATTATGGTTTTGCTAATTTTCAAGCGTGAAAGGTATTAATACTTTCAAAGCAGGGTGAACAATGGAAATAACGCACAACACACATCGAATTTTAAGTATGGGATTGACACTAAACACCAAAATTCACGGAAACATTGAAAATATGCATGAGCATATTTTCAGTAACTAGATGCACTGCGAAGTTGTTTTTGAAATGAGAAAATGAGTTAAATTCTAATCGAAAACTGACTGTTGAGGAGGTAGTACCGCGGTTGCCGCAGAACTTGCAAGACTTGTCGCAACACTCGTCGTCGTCGGAATTGTTGTCGTTGTTGTTGTTGTTTCTGTTTTTGTTGTTGTTGTCTTTGTTTTTGTGGTCTGAAAGTACACGATACGTTCAGAAACGTTTAGGAACAACCGTTTTCTGCCTACAAAACTTCTGTCTGAGGGCAATATGGATGAACGTCCTCATTTTGTAAATTAATCTACTTCGATCGACCAGTGTATTTTTTCAATTGAACCTTAAGTCGTGGGAACATTTAATCGATATTATACTCTATCCCAGAAAATTGTAACTTACTATTGGGAGCCTTGGTGATCATGGAGCTGTTGCCCACCAACACAAATTCGCAGCACACACAGTTGCGACACTGCAATGAAAATAAAGTTCTGATGTAAAAATTATCTCAAAACTTTTATAGCGAGATGATTTTCGACCATCCGAAAAAAATTATCAGAATAACTTTTGTTCCCAAACTTGGAAAAGTTGGTTTGAAAACTCGAGAGCTCACGGTGGTCATAATATAGGTGTGAAACAGAGTGTATAGTCGCCATTTTCCCCATAAAGACAGCAGAGGGTTCAATTGATTGAGCGATGCGGGGTGAGCGGTCGTTGATTATCTGCCAGCAGTTGAGAGAGTGTGTAGATCAATGATACGCAGACGAACTGATCGCTCGCCAAACCCCATCCCATACAAAATCGATGGTACGGTGTCCACAACGGTTTGACAAATCCTATACACCCTTCGTGAGTTCTACGTAGACGCCAAATAGTACACAAATTAAGTTCTCACGAACAATGTGTGTTTGCCTGTTATCTAATTGTTGTGTTAGACAGAGTTTACCAATTCAAAAATAGAAAATAGAACGAGCATTTATATTTTAAAAAAAACTACTTTCAAATTTGACCTCAGATTTGAGAAAAAAAATAAAACCAACCCGGATTCTGGCTTCTCCAGTCACCATGCTTGTTGAGTGGCGGAACGCGTTCGAACCAGATACTGTAATGGAGAATGAATCATATAAGGTTTGATCTTATTGAATAGAGCCTACACGGTGCATGTTGCCATATCAAGCTAAGTTTGTAGCTTGATTACGTTGCTGAGGTCAAAGTTCGTTAAGGTATGTTTCGAGATCAAACTAATTCACATTTCACATAACAGTCATTAAATCGACTTGTGCGATAACAATGCTGCAGAACCATGAGAGTTTCACATGCTCTTCTCATGATAAACGTATGTAGATTTTTTTCGAGTTCCGTCAGTAAGTTTAAGAAATAATATTTCCAAGATAAAAGAGGAATTCCGGAAACAAATAATAAACAACTATGGTAGTTTCAAGGAAACCAACCATTATTCAGCACAGCCAATAAGGCGACCAATGAGAGAAGACGAAGCATTGAGATGCGATGTTTCTTGGTTGCGCCTGCGGCCTTTTATGCAGCTTCCACGGACGTTCTGAGTCAGAAATAGGTCCGGCATACCATGTTGCTACGAAATTCGTGACATTTCGGTGTTTCAATGTTGTATACGAAACACAACAATTAACAGGAACAAAATAATAATACAACAATAATAATATTTTAACTAAAAAACGAAAACAACGTCAGTGAAAAATAGTGCTACGAAATTGGTGACATTTGGTTATTCTAGATGTATTCATATTCATATATACTTACTTAATTTAAACTTCGCACCGTTTCAAGGAAGTGATCATCATACATATCACATTATCGTCAAAACGTCTTCTTGTGCAGTAGTGGTACAGTTAATTCCTCATGGTGGACATTCGTATGTTCTGAGACATGGATACAGTGACATGCCAGAAACAACAGTAGAACCAGCTGACGACGAATCGACTGTGAATATGCATTCCTGAATATGTATCACACGAAACATAAAGATGCATGCGGTAAAACAGTAACACGACTAACATTATTGTGATTAGAGTAAGATCACTTTACCATTGTATCTTCTCGACCTCCGTTGTGTTCAACCACAGTGGTACTAAGTTCGGGCGACATCATCCGTGCACAGCTCGTTGTCACTCTATCGAAGCAGTTCACTACTTCCGATGTTCACTACTCATTTTGGAGAGACTGGGTAATGCACTGGGTAGTACGGAATATAGCTATAAGCCAAATTATACCGTGATACAATTTTAATACAAACATGTGTGATTTTTACTGGAAAGATAGGTTTTATTTGAACAATTATCCAGAATCAGTTGGTCAGTAACTCGTTTATATGTGTATTTCACAACTTCTGAAGTGGTCAACATCGTTTCCGTGACCACACATTTGACTTAACGTACATTGAATTATTTCGTGATGGTTCCCGAATTCCTTGTTCTCAATATTTGTCATAGTGGTCGGCGTACTCGGTTTGTATCCACATGAAAACCACAGTTAACAAGTTGTTTAGGATTCAACACGATAACTGCAAGTAAAACTGGAGTATGAGTGAAAAGTTGGTTCGTTGTTCAGTGTTGACTGTTGACCTGCCCAGTATTCCTTTCTCAAGTTTCAGCCCATTATAATGTTAGTCAACTGTCACGTGAAACATGTTGAACACAGCAGAACTCAGAAACGTGCAATGGCAAAGTGCACAATGTCTCATTGAAATATAGTTCGTTTCACCAATCGATGACTTTCTACAGTAATCTTTCAAAAATTCAAACACATTTATCTAGTCAACAAACAGAATTTAAGATTCACTGTTTTCTATGCTTGTAGTACCCAAAGTGGAAAACGAAATCACAAAGTTTAAACAATGTACAACACCTAAAAGATATCATAAACTCACTTAAAAGTTTTGTAATCTTACTGTAGAGGGCTATTGTTTCGTGAAACAGACTATACCAGGCTTACATGAGTAATCTAGTATACAGACTTCGCTTCCTGCCTGCCGTCTGAACCTATTCACGATGGAATGATCGTATATTAAACCTTTGAGAAGGTAACCGAACATTTTTCTACCAGTATTATGTTAATTTGATTCATTTATTTTATTCAAAGTTGTGTATACTCCACTTCACGGGTTCAACGTCTTGGTCACAATCATTCAGTTGTTTGTGGGTTGGTGACCTGCTTCCAGCCAGAATTTTGCTAGTAGCCTTTTGGTCGGAATTCATAGGCTGTTTAGTATGAGCTTTTTCTATGTTGTAATCTGAATCAGAAAAACCTGTTCGTTTCACTAAGAACATTCATTTTAATCTTATTACTACAAAGGTAGTATGTATAACAAATGTTCCGGTTCATTGTTCTTTGTTTGGCAAACATGAATCGTAATGCAGTATTGAATTTATTTCCTCTGTTTTTCCCCTATACAAATCACTCAGTTCGAATTTTCTTTATACAAATAAAACAAACTGTTATATTGAATAAAAATATTAAATTATTGGTTATAGTTAATGGTTTTTAATGGTCATTGATCGTTTGCATAAATTACGTCATTTTGGTATTCCACCAAATTGACCTGACGAATCATCCCACTTACGACCTCTTGAAGTAAAAATTCACCAATTCCCTGACCGTTCTGCTGTGTTCATTACCTCATTCTTTCAGTTAATGGTTATTATTGTTTTTTTCTCGTAATCATGATAAAACGCGAATAGTTTATTTGAGAAACATAATAACAATAAATAAATATCTTTCAAAACAAATCAGACGAGAACAAAGAGTGTAGTTCCCAGTACGAAAACTGCCGTCATCGTAGAGAGAGCAATCACACCAGAACTTGGCTCTGGCTGAAAAGATCACAAATTAGTTTCAAATGTAATTGTTTTTGGTATTCTTTTAAACAGCATCATCTTTCCAACTATTAGGGTAGAATGGTACATTGCTCTGATTCGCTACATTTGTAGTTTGATTCTAATGTTTTAGTTGAAATTGATGATATAGTTCACCCCATTCCTACTGAGACTCCTACAGTAACTTTACAAATTTTCCGAAGGCTGTTGTGAAGCCAAAAATTTAGTTTATCAAAAATTCTCTCGCATGTTTACTGAACGTGAGAGCAAGAATGAGTTGCGGAAATCCTCAATCTTTCCGATCCTAAGTGAGTGAGCAAAACGGCCTGGAACTTTCGAAAACTTACTGTATGAGTCTCAGTAAGAATGAAAAAGACTATATGTTTGCTTTGTTTGTGTTCTTAGTAATAGAACATAAAAATTCTTACTGTAGTGCCGACGTTGTAGGTGTCTACATTCGAGCCTTCATCTGGAACAAATTAAATTTGACTGGGTTTTCCGTCAGACTACGCTTGGAACAGTTGCAACTCATGTTTTGGTCGCGAATTGGTGGCTTATTGACCCGTAAATCCAATGCTTGATTGCTATGCCACTCAAAATCTACCAAAGCGACTCTTTCTCTTTTGTCATCACTTGATAGGAAAATAAGTTAAAGCAGAACTCAAGTTTTCACTGGAATTAGCTAGGATTTTTTACACTTAGTGAACAATTCCATCCGAAATGACAATAACTATGTACGAACGACTCAATTAATTGAGACGCATTCTGTGTTATAACTCACCAGTCACAGCTGGTTTTACCGGCGAGGGAACCGTGGGATCGGTCACTCCAGGCAGAACGCACTGTTGCGGAATTTGTTCCGGCCTGAATCTCGAACAGTTTTTAATCTTCAAGGGGGAAGATAGGGTTATTTATCTAGTTTGAGTTTTTAGGTTCCCAATTCTGGGTGTAGAACTGTGGCGAACATGTTCGAGTTTCTTGAGTGGAGTCGAGTTGTCGAGTCAAGTAACAAGTTTGAAGCAGTACTTCAAGTTTGAAGCAGTATATTGTTATATGTTAAAGATAAAACAAAAAATGATCTAAAAGTATTTGACAACTGGCCTGATAATCCGTTTTACTACCGCTTCGACGCAAGTGTAAGTGTTGGAGAAGGGGTATCCGGCTAAAAATAAACATTTTTCAGAATATCGACTAAAATTCAAGCGTGAAATAAACGTTTTTCCATAGTTTGGTGATTTTCACTGTTGCAAATACGCTTTGATACGGTAGTTGTTCTCAGCACTATGAGAGTTATTACGATACTTCGTAACTTCCGAAGAAGAGAAATTTTGAGAATGCTAGCATACAGTTCACACTCACCGTTCAATCGTTGGCTAATCACTTCTTGATTGGTATTACATTTACCCATACTGAGAGCTTGCTTACAGGGACATCTCTGCTGAAAATAGAGGGTCTTCTAGAGAGTAACTGATACCAATGACCGAGTGTGAGTGTTAAAGAACGTTCGGAAAAAGTTTAGTGATTACTTGTTATTTGTTATACCGAAAACAACTGGTATAATCAGGTGAAACGTGAATGGTAAGCAAATACACTTTATCAGTGCGCAATTTTGAAATCTCATTAGTTTCAAACGTTAAATACAACTATATATCAGATTTGCTTCATCCAAAGAGAAGCCGTTTTTAAACAAACTATGTTTACACTCTACGGCTCTTGAACTAAGCGAATGGAGCGCATTTGGACAAGTGGTAAGTGCGCCTCTCAGTTTCTTCTTTTTCAGAGAATGTTTAACCATATACACAACTCACCCCGTTTGCTTGCTGAAGTTCGCAACCGCAGGAAATCACAACCTTCGGGGAGGTAACTGTGACGATACAGCATTCTCTGAAAGATTTATTCTCTGAAGTTTTTTCAGGACCCGATTCACTCCACATGTGCTAATTCACGTATCAAATCACACTTCCACAGGTTGAAAACAAGTCAGGAGTCAGTTTTGAAGTTTTGCGCTTTTAAGACATTGATGTATAGCTGACTCTGACACGCACAAACCTTTGCCGCCATGTGTAGAGGTTGCATCAAACTTCTTATAGAAAATTTTTGTAGTTGTAAAATTAGCCTTGAAGAGCAGAACAACCGAGCCCAGTTTAGATGTCACTACTATACTCACCCCTCGGGAATGTTCGGGAAGTAGGTGACTGGTCCCTCCGAGGACCAAGGTCTACCCGTTGAAGGACCAGGCACCGTTTCTGTGCTCCAACGCGGAGTTGTAGTTTCAGCTGGACGGGGTGTAGTCTCTACTCGAGGGGTGGTTGTGGACGGTGCCGGTGTAGTTTCTGGTGTAGTTGTGGGTGCCGGTGTAGTTTCCGTAGTTCTCGGTGTGGTTGTGGGTGCCGATGTAGGTGCCGGTGTTGTAGTACTCGCCGGAACGTTAGAAGTTGGGTAAACTGTCGGCTCGGGGTATTGCGGGTAACCGTTACAACAACCGTTCTGGTAGCAGGGCAGGCGACTGCAAGGGCTTCGGGGTGGACAGTATTGAGGACACCTGACTGGTTGGGGACAGAAAGTGCGAGGACAGGGTGGCTGCGTCGTGGTCGGAAGGGTGGTCGTGGTAGTGGGTGCGGGTGTAGTTGTGGTGGTAGTGGTGGTGGTGGTAGTAGAAGTGGTGGTAGGCGGCACAGTTGGGCACTCGTAGGTTATACTGAAAGTAGAACTTTATATATTATTGTTATAAATATTAGTGTTTGAAATGTATTGTTATCTAGCGTGAATAGTGTATCAGGCAATCAACGTATGTTGACGTGCTGATGTCAAGGCAGTTACGGTAACACCAACCGATAACTTTTGCAACAGAAAAATGTCTGTTGCATTTTGTTGCTTCTTCGAAAAATGAATTGGAAATGAACATCTATTTTACTGTAATTCAATTGGATGGAGGTAACTTACCATCCTGGTGTTGGATACACTGGTGTTGGGCTGAAAAAAGCTGAATTGCTGAATACCGTTGGTTTTCAAGTTAATTATTAAACATCATAAAACACTCCATGCAACAGTATAGTATATCCACATTATCATGGTATTGCATATTGAATAGTATATAAAAAATTTCAAATACGCACTTGTCGGTATCGCTGTGTTTTTAGTTTGAAAAAAGCACTGTATATCAGACTATAAGGCTCACTTAGTTAGTCTATGAAAACTGATATTAAAACAACAAAGAAAGACTAACCATCCTTGGCAGGGAGATGGAAGTTGTGGGCTGCAAGATCAAAACATTATAATAATCAAAATATTCAAGAATAAAGTTGAAAAGTTGGAATGTACGTGAGAAGTTTGCAACGTTAATAAACATCTGTGAAGCTACACTTTGAATTCCACTTTTTTCCAATTTTGATGTGTTTTACAGGGTTCATTTGACAGTATAGAACAGTACAACGGCTACGCGAATCTTGATCGCGTTAAGAATATTTGGTTCAATTCCAGTTCGGGTGAAAATTGCAGTGTCCATTTTCAGAATAAAAGTAGTTTCGGACGCATATAAGATGGTGACATGGTGAAGTACAATTGGCGAAACTCCGGTTCACTTACCAGCGTGGGCATGGGGAAGGTGCGGGGTAGCTAGGAGGAGCACTGAAATGAATGATATTAGAAAGTGCGATTAGGTGAATTCTCGCTGTACTTTTGAAATGTGCACGCCTTTTGTTATAAATACAGTTCAAAGTTCCAAAAAACAAGCCGTAACTCGCCGCACCAGCTAGAGAAACCGTAAATTTGCATATGAACACGTTCGAACCTTCTCCCCGCAACAGAGCTCTTTTTTGGAATTTTCAAGTCTCGGTACCTGAATCGCTTTCTACACTCGGAACTAAGCTGTTTCAGTTCCATTAATAGTCTTAGTTCATATTGTAAAAATGCCTGGATTCACTCGTCAAAAACAAATGATCGCCCCGAAGGATTCAACGGAATGTAGAAGGTGAAAGTTCAAAGGTTGAGGTTGTCCTTTGTCTTCAACTAAATGAAACGATGAAATAACCCACCACGTAGCTGCAGTACAACCACCTGCTGGTGTTTCTGGGTAATTCGTTGATGGGACAATAGAAGGATACCACGTGGAAGGGGAAGGCCCAGGCGGAAAGACGGGTACCGTTCCGGTGTAAGATTGGCCAGTGGTTTGTTGTGGTGGGGAAGGGGGGTAGGAGTCGGTGACAACAAGAGACGGAACCGTGGATGGACTGGTTTGTCCGGTTGGGTTGGGGCCCCAGGTTGGGCCTGGGCCTGGTTGGGGGCTTGGGTTGGGAACCCATGTTGGGCCTGGGCCTGGTTGGGGGCTTGGGTTGGGAACCCATGTTGGGCCTGGGCATGGTGAGCTTGTTGAGGTGGGGCCAGCAGTGGGGCCTGAGCATGGCGAGGAGGTCGGGTCGGGCCCCTTGGTTGGGCCTGTGACTGGTGGGAGGGTTGGTAGGGTAGATTCCGTAGGTCCTGGGAATCCTGAAGAACCTGAGGAACCTTGACTTCCGGAAGTACCGGAACCTCCAGGAGTTGTCGGTTCAGACGTGACAGATGTAGTGGGCTGGAAAGTATTTGATTGAATAAAAACAAAAAAAATGTATTGGGCCTATAATTGAATCTATAGAAAAAGTGTTCAGACACCAATATCACCCAACAAAAACCGGAAAAATATCAAAACCACAAAACGGGTTAAAGCGAAAGAATCGAAGGGGCAGCTCAGTCACCGTACTGCCACGTTTTTCTTTCTATGTTCTCTATTCTATAAACATTGTGCTCTTGCTGCTCAAATAAAAGCATAGACGTGGAAAAGCATGCAGTCTTTTTCTCGGTTTACTTTACATTTAAGGCGACTTGACGTGAAATGATTCGATAAGGTGCGTATTGTTGGGGATTGTCTGTGGTGGCTAGTCAATTGAATGAGAGATGACGTGAAAACGCTCATCAATCAATATTTCAATCAATATTTCAATCAATATCACTCACCGGCAAACTCGACGTCGCTTCGCCGGTGACACATGGAACGCAAGAAACATCACAGCATCGCTTTTTATCTGAATGTATAAATTTATATAATAAACTTTAATATAACATTCACATACAAAAATCAAACCAATTTGCCTGAACCCCTACTTCACCAAGTGTGGACTTTCTCATAGGAAGTGACCAAATATTCGTTGTAGTATGATTTCTCTACCCGCTTATTACAAACAGAGACCAAACAGCATGATGATCACACCACAAGCACGTTGGGATTAGGGAACATACACCGTTCGAGCCTGCTTTGGCAGACCTTATATAAGTGAGGAAAACCTCGACAGTTCACAGTCTTCCAACACGTTCGTCTTAGTTCACATTTTCCTTCCCTGTTTTACATTTTCTCTGATGAGTTAGTGCCACATTCTTTGAACGTAGATGGAGAAACGAATAAATAAATAATTGAATAATCAACAAACTAACCATCGCTGGTAACCTTTACAATCTGCGAACCGTTTGCTTTCATTACGAACCCGCAGCAGACACAATTGCGACACTGAAAGAATTTTTTTTCACATTTTGTGTATCTTCAATGCTTAATTTTCTAGTTTTCATATACTATTTTGTTCAATTCAAATGAAACGCTTAGTTTCACCTCTCGTATACTCTGTTTCACCAATCGATATCCTTCTACAGTAATTCGTCAAATATTCAGATAGCTTTTTCTAACGAACGATTTATCATTTCGGACTCAAGCTCTCTGAGTTTGTAGTAGTAAAAGTGTAGAAGACACTACCAAAATGCCAAAAACGCCAACAAATCAAACTTTGAGCCGGAAGTTCGAGCACATTACTGTAAAGGGTTGAAAGTGGGTGGAACAAACTATAAACTTACCCGTAATGTGTATGGTCCGCTGATCTCATATTGATCTTCGTCCGATGTGGGATTATTGTTGTTGGCCACCACATATGAATACGACACTACAAAATGCAGATAATGAAAAACACAACTTGAAACACTGGTTGTACTTCTTTACCAGCTATGAAGTTGAAGTATTTTCACACTGTGAGTTCACTTTGTATGTATTCGCTATTGTTCGATCTCTACTACATAGAATAACTGTGAACTTCAACGGAGAGCAACTTTGAACGAACGAAATAGGTTAGATGATTGATTTCGTGAAACTTGATTTTCTGGACTTTGTCCCCTGAATCAAGGTACCTCTGAATAAGGCGCGATTAAAGATCAAACTAAAGCGAATGAAATTTGTCTCCAAAAAATTTAGTGCGGACTGCGGACTGAAACCGCGCACCGAGAAAAACTCCAGCATTCAGCTTAGATATGAAATCCCAATAGAAAACAGAGCAGAAAAATGATTGTACTAAAAAAGTATATTTCTAGACAAATACAGTTGTACCCACAGTTTGCCGCAGCCAATAAGACCACAATTGGTAGAAGACGAACCATTGTGAATTCAATGTCTTCGGAGTCAGATGCGCGGTCTTTTATGCCCCCGTCGCGGTGGCGGCTGAGTCAGGGCTAGGTCCGGGCAGCTAGACACCGCGCCCGAATTCCAGGATACGCCACAATAGGGACAATAGAAGCAGTACTACGTGATTCATTAGCGAAACTTAGAAGTAGTCGCCAAATTGGAGTTGTATACGAAAAACACTAGCTCTATAGTGTCGTCGAGCGAATAACAGTTTCATACTGTAGCACTCGTTTTACGCTGTGTCCAAATAGGTTTGAGCTGATCTAAACGATACAGTATGTGCAACAATGCGGACAATAGGAGCAGTACTACGTTATTCATTAGCGAAACTCAGAACTAGTCTCAAAATGCAGGCGTTACGGTGTATTTACCCCACTCGCTGTGTTTGTAGTTTGTCGTCGATAGAATAACGGTGACACGCTGTATATATCGTTTTGCTGTGTACGAGTAGGTTGTTGTTGAACAATTCAGGATACAAATCAATAGGAGCGTTGGGAGCAGTACTACGTGACTAATTAGCGAAACTCAGAAGTCGTATACGGAAGTGGCTGGATAATGACGGTAACATATTGCGCATCTTGTTTTTTTCTATGTAGGTTGGAGCTAATCATGCGGTCTACCATACAGATATCGCGGCGAGCCAGGATCAAAACTGGGTCATAATGAGCATTTCAATTGTGTTTTAATAATACTGATTAGATCGAGGTTGAAGATATTTGTTTTTGCGTTTGAACCACGGTAGTAGGCAATTGTCAAGATTTTTGGGAGTTTGGTAGAATTACTTACGCTCGAGATTTCATTCTTCGATTTTATTCTTGAAAACTTCATTTTGATCGTTTTGAAAATGAATCTCCCCTTACTTCGAGTTCAATTTTGACAGATTGTTGGAATTCCTCAGAAAACAAATTGTTCGAATTCCTCAGAAAACGAAAACATATTTCTCCTATTTTGACCCAAAAGCAAGGTTAGTCATCAACAGTTATTGCTGACTTGTCTACGGAAGAATCTCCATTAGGCATATTCCACATTCCGATGAAACGAATAATATGTTTCCGGTAAATTCCGGAAATTGTACCTCTCGCATCAGTGAACAATGAATAAAACTGGGTTTCTTTCACACTTTCTTTTTTATACATATTTATCTACATTCAAAGAAGGAATAAATTTGTAGAGTATGTAGAGTAAAACCTCAGACTCATCAGACCCACTATCAAAGGCAAATTTCTTCCCGAACCGACTCTTCCCGAATCAACACCGATCCGATTCTTCCCAAGCCAGTTGGTTCGGTGAGAAACCGACCGTTTGTGTACTTAAACCTATATTGGATCAAACCAAACCCTAATAAACGTTATGCAGTGAACCAATTTCAGCATTAATTACTTGAATTGGTTCGGTTCCACCTATGTTGACCTAAATTTGGTTCGGTTCTAGAACGAACCAACTGGTTCGAAAAGAATTGGTTCGGTTTTGGTTCGGAAAGAGTCGGTTCGGGAAGGAATTCACCACTATCAGAAGCAAGTTCAAAAAATTCAGGTCTGCTTCAACAGTTCGGTAAACAGGGTTTTGTTTACGTATGAACATGAAAACACGTAAATGGAAAATTCCGCCATATTCCTGACGTTTGGTCGTTTCCTGACAGAAAAGTACGCTTTTAACGTGCAGTTTATTTTTTTTTTCACTACCATCCATTCTTTCACAATTCCTACTTCTCTGACGGTCGTGTATGGCGGCGGCCGAAGATCTTTCGTTCGAGAATGGAAGGGTGAGTTTCTACTTTCTTTCTTTTATCGTTTCTTTCTTTCTCTTTCTTCCTGTTTTTTTTCTTTATTTATTCCGTCATTTCTGGTTATATGTCTCTCTCTTCATCTCTCTCGTGCTCTCGAGCTTCTTCTTCGCCTTGCTTTTGCTTCTTCCTCTCCCTTGTTCTCCTTTTTACTGTGTTTCTTCTCCTACTTTCTCGTACCAGTTGTTTTGTCCCCATTGACTCAAAAACCAATATTTCGTTGAATTGTTAGTATAGGGCTCACATTTCCCAACTGGACTCGTTGGCAGCGTGCCAAAAACTTTGGAAGACTGTTACTTAAAGAAAGCACATACTTTACAGGAAGTTTCGTTGAATACGAATTATTACAAAGGGGAAAATTTATATTGTTTTGAAGTATTTCAACATGTTTAAGAACTTTCTTGAAATTGGCAAGCTGCCCGTGTCCAGTTGGGAAATCTGCGAACTATACCTATCTCTGTTATTTTTCCGGTGTTGTGTGGACGCTGGAAGGTCAGAAGTAAGTTGGGCGCCGGTGGCTGTGGCAGTGTCTACAGAGTGGAGGATTTGAGACAAAAGGGACACTTTGCGGCACTGAAGGTACATTTCATCTTATTGGTTTTATCATTCGAACCAAACACGGGGTGGAAAGACGTTTATTGGATGTGGCGACAATTCCAAGGATTCACCATCTCCAGGGCCTGAAAAAGCCACCTCGTGTTTGGTTCAAATAATAAAACCAAGAATATAACAATATGCCGAGATTCATTGACAGCCGGACAGTAACAGTAGTTCATTCCACGAGCTTGTAGGTACATACAGTATACTGAGAAAATTTTTAATGCAAATATAATGTGTAATGGAGGACGAACAAATATGGCAGCTTTCTGAACTTATACACATGCTCAACTGAATGTTACCAGTAGCTGTAAAAAGTAGCACATAGTCGATAGACATGTTTGTAACTAAATGCTTGCTGCCGTTGCGACAGAATGAATGCTGGCTAACAGAGAACAAGTATTGGTGTAGAAACTGGATAAGAAATTTTGATCGAATAAAATGTTCATAATTTAAAGAATAAAATAAGATTGTTTAATGAACAATTTATCGATTATATTGACAATGTATTCAGATGGAACCGGTAAAAGACGACGTGGATGGTATTCTGAAGTTGGAGGCATCTGTCCTTCAGAAAATGAACGACAAAGCAAACATCGTGCGACTGATTGATTCCGGGAAGCGAGTACACTACAAGTACGGTTTACAAAATAATTTATAAGTGTTTGACTATTGAAATGTTAATTCGAGATTGATGAGAAATTGACTTTTACGACTCTTCAGCAATTCAATTTTATAAAATAGCCTTTCACTTCCACTTTTCTGTTTTCGAGTTCATTTCGAGTTGGGATGAAGCGAGCGAGAGAGAGAGAGAGGGAGAGAGTGAGAGAGAGTGAGAGAGAGAGAGAGAGAGAGAGAGAGGGAGAGAGAGAGAGAGAGAGAGAGAGAGAGAGAGAGAGAGAGAGAGAGAGAGATGAATAGAGATTGTTGCTACGTTTTGTGTGAATATTCAACTTAGTTTCAGTAAATTGTGACCATTTCAGTTTCATCGTGATCTCTCTATGTGGTTCTGATCTCATAGCTCTGAGAAAGAAATCTGTCGACCAACAATTTAGTCAGGGAACCGTCATCCGCATTGGAATACAAGCACTCTACGCCATCAAACAGGTATACTCTCATTTATTTGCTTATGGAATACTTACTACAGTAGAAAGTTGAAAGACTGACAGTTTTTCGGAAGAGAGTTAGAGAATAAGAACAGACAAACAAAACCAGGGAGTTGGGTGTGTAGAGAGCGAGAGAGAAGCGGGAGTCATTCAAGAATGTTGGTGTGGTCAAACACTGAAAAACTTGCCTCAATAGTGCAAAACGAGTAGAATCTCGAAAGTAAACTTCGTCTGCCCATGGTAGTTCGAACAAGAGGCTCTGGTAGAAGCAATATATTGATTGTTCATCCCATTGGTTATCGCTTTTTACTGATTGTCACAAGTCATCCTCATTTCCATTTTCAGCTGCACGAAATTGGATATGTGCATCGGGACGTGAAACCTGGAAACGTTATGAATGGAGTGAGCGGAAGAGAGGCCAGGATGTTCTATCTCATCGATTATGGTAGGTTTTTGTTACATTACACTTTAAACATTTCTACTGTAGTTTGACTTACACTCAACCATTTCAGACTATTTGTTCTTGTATTGTTCTCTTCAATCCAACTATAACCAATGCTAAGCGGAAAATCATTACAAGCTCCACTGTTAACTTGTTTGGAGTCTCATTCATTCTTTTTGTTATTTTTGTTGTGAGTTTATTCTACTTTTCCGAAACGTTATTACGTTTAGGTCTGACTCGTACGTTCCTGAAGCGCGGTGGTGGTGGCAGCTCGGCCATGCGAAAACCGAGAAAAAATGTGTTCCTGAGAGGGACCCTTCGATATTGCTCCATGAATGTACACCGCAGATTGGAACAGGTACAGTTTCATGGTGTATCCCTACTATGTTTGTAGTTCATTCAACTGCTTTTCGGTCGAAATTTGTGAATTATGGCAAGCAACGAGAACAAACTACAATTATTATACCTCGATCAATACCTATATGTTGTGTTATATGATCATAACTCTCCATAGGGAAAATACCATTATTGTACTTTGAGTTGTACTTTGAACTGCCTACGCATTCTAAATCTCAAAATGAAACTAAACTAGAGTGAGAAGTCGAAAAATAACTTGAAGCGTAGCTTATCCTTCTCGTTATTCAAAACGCGACAAATGGTTGGAATGGGTTTTTTCGTGAACACACATTTTCCTGTTCAGGGTCGCGTGGACGATCTGTGGTCGTTGCTCTACATGCTCGGCGAGTTGTATGCTGGGTTGCCTTGGAATCACACCAAAGTAGAGGAGGAAATAGTCAAAATCAAGGAATCCACCCCAGTTGAAGAAGTATTCGCGGTAAGAGCTCATTCATCAGTACCCCATTTCACTGTTCTTTGGAAAAATAGTTGGTTTTCGGTTTTCCTTGAAAATGCTCTCCAGATAAATACGGAAGCTGTTTTTTTTTTTGCAAAATTTAACAGATAGCTGTACCACACCTCCTAGGACTTGTATTACAAAAATTTTAGGACCAACCGACTGAATTTGTTGAATTGGCCAACTACCTCGCCACTTTGACCTACCAGGACCGGCCCGACTACGAGAAGATATACGAGATGGTGAGACGTTTGCGACTTCGCAATTTTCTGTATTGATTTCTTAAACTTACTGATCGTATTATCAAATTATGCCAAATTTGTTTTACTCTTGCATCACTGTGCCTGACCGAAAGCATATAAATATAATTGTGCATATTCAAAATAACAGTTGTAAGTTCAAACTGGTGGAACTCAATAAGTGTATGGACCTACATTTCTGTTCATAACTTTTACCATATTTATTTCCACTCCAGGTAATCAAATTTTGTATAGTGACATATTTCAGTTCATGAACTTCATGCGCCGTGAAAAAGTGTCGTTCCGAGATCCGTATGACTGGGAACCGCAAGCAACACCAGGGAAATCTGACTTTGAGACGGCGATTGAGTACAGTGAAAGAGAGAGAAAGACGAAGAAATCGTTGCCGGGTAGGTCTTAGCAAAGAAGGTTTCTTGTTTGGGTTATAGTTTGTAGTTTGGTTCAGTTTAGCTAGGGACGTCTAGCAGTTTTAGAAGAGTTCGGAAAGAAATGTCATTGAAATATTTACAGTACAGTAACGTGTGCATCAGCTAAATTTAGTGTTTGTGTACAAATACAGGGTCACTTTTCACCTTAAAAAATCGAAAAACACAGGAAGAGTTGCGTATGAGTTTTGAGAACGTCCATTTTTCAGCGAAAGAGGTGGAATTTCTGATGTATCCGAACGTGCACCCGCGCCACTTTAGAGAGAAGAAACTCGACATCTGATCTGTGAAACTTGAACTTTGACTCCATCCTGTGAAACTCGAACTGTGAATACATCTAAACTTGTGAAAAATAATACGAAATAAACATTCTGCCATCAAATGCTCTTCATGTTTCTTAATTTTTTATATTTCATATTTATATTGCAATCAGATTCGTGTGTAGTTAGATCTCATGATTTGATTGTGGAGCGTTTTTGAAAATACGTTGTTGTTTGAGTAGCAATCAAGAATAACCACTCCAGGGTTAAATTTAAATGTCTTATGGAACTAAAGCAGATCTTCTTCAAGCACTCAAAATTTTGCGAATAGTCTGTACCGAAGTTTATTTTTCAACTGTAGTTGAGTTTGAAATCGGAGAGACTCGTTTTCTTAACATTACAATTTAAACTCTATAACGGGTTACGAATACTCGTTAGTTGTCCTTTTAAACCAGTTTCGAGACACGTTTTATACCTTATCAGTGCATGTAATAACTCGTCAACTTAAACCATAAAAAACGGGATGAAGTGGAAATAGACTTGGAATACCGGTAAGTTGTCCTTTAAATCAAGTGGAAAGAACGGTTTCAGAATAAAAATGCAATCATGAAAACTTGAAGTTCGTGAATTCTAAACGAATTATTGACGTGAAACATTCAATTCAATCTATTTATTGTTTTTGAACCATTGATAATATGCTTTAAACACCAGTTGCTTGTTTATATAGACAACGTGAAACATTCAGTTGAATCTATTCATTGTTGTTTCACATTTATGTGATCGAGACAAAATAGGCGCTGAATCCGCTGAAGTTGTACGTGAAGTCGGCACTGAACACGACGAACATTGTCTTTCCGGTGGAGTAGAAGGTAGAGTTGTCCGGCATGTTCAATCCCGATATTCTGAATAATAGTATAAGTGAATATGAATTATGTAGATACAATAACCAAATCTTTGTTGTAACTATATTTCGGTCAGACCGAGATTCCCTGGATCAAACTACAAACACGTGCCACACACATACACCAAATAGGCGCGAACCCCTCTTCATAGGGTTTGCTCAGAGAGAACCGGTCTATACCGTACATTTCGTTCTGAATAAGTTTATAGTTTGATTTCACAGCATTTCCGGGAACAGTACAGGATAAATTCTCAAATGTGTTCGGCCCGAATAGATGGTCTTCAACAGGTTACAGACAACTAGTGAACTTTTCTCTGAGAACATCATATTCGCCACAAAAAAAGTGAACTAGAAGAAAATAAGCATTTCTTAACGGAAATGTTAATAGAGAACTTATACAAAATTTCGAGAAAAACACGTTCAACTCACTTGGAAATAATCGCGGCTTTGTCGTCCGATCCGTCGTAAATGGTCACACTGTCACAGCAATCCTCGGTCTGGAACGCAACGAACTGCAGCATTAGTCTGAAAGTTGAATTGATTAGATGAAACATTCGATTGCAGTATTATAGTCGTCGTCAACGGAAAGTCGGAAGGGTACTGTATATCTCATTTTCCGCAGTGTACGCATATATGTTTCCGATTCCAAAACAGGTCAGTCATGTGCTCTAATAACGCAGTGGTTAGCGGCTTACTACGAATCTTTTGCTCACAGGTTCGATTCCGGCGAGAGATAGAAATTTATAAATTTGGCACCCACTATATGTCAGGGCTTAGCTCTACTCATTTGTGCACGTGATGTACACTTAACCTAAGGTTTCCAGCAATGAGAAGTTATAGAACTGCAAATCAACTGTAAAGTTACGTGAAACATGTAAAAACAAAACTTCCAAACGTAATCAATCTCAATTCACCGTGATCATTCCTCCTGTTTCTAGTATAATGTATTATATAAGTAAGCGCTCTTCTCAAAGCGTCGGTCGATACGGTGTATGTAACCCTATCTAGCTGTATTTGTAGTCCTATCCCGCTGCGATTCAGTCAAAATTCTAACGCTAAGAGTGTATCCCAATCAAACTACAATGAAGACTCAAAGCAGACCGGAACACAACTTGAGGAGAGGTTCGATTCCGGGCTGTTTTCAACTGTATTGAGATCAGAGAGCACAAATAACTCGAATACTTGTTTGATCAGTCCACGTGACATTCACATGACAGTACCGCGCGACACGCCACGCGTCCAATCAAAAGTGAGATACAGCAGCTTTACGAGAAATCATGTTGCTCTCCGGTCTCCTTTAATTCTTCCCTATACCAACCTGTTGCTGTTGCTGGTGATCAGGTACTTGCAGGAGTCGTTGTTCGGGTAAATGTTCGGCCAATTGGGGGACAGAATGAAACCGAATGTTCCCACGGTGTACACGGGGGGACAGATGTTGGTTAGCATAACCTTTGTGTTGTCTGGAAGGAGGTCAAAGGTTATGAAAAATTCGAAGAACAAAAATCGTGGTCTGAAGCTCTCGTGTGAAAGTTGAAGATGTAATTTTGAGATATTAGCATAACGTGTCTAAGAGAGGACAAAGTGAGAACTGCTTGTCATTGTGTCATATTCAAAAACAATTACTCATACAATAATTAATTGAGTGAGTGTAGAATCGAGTGGTTTTATCCGCATACAGTAAACTGTAACGTAGGTACAACCGCTTGAAAATTCATAGTCGCTTGAAAAAATTCAAAAATGGTCAGAAACAGTTAAAGCTATACCTCTCCATAACTCAACCCCAAATGTTCAGTGGTTCCGTGTGAAGAAATAGTGAAAACAACCACCTCTATTGATAATCCTATTGCAAATTTTTTAGAATGAAAACTTCCATGTTTTCAAAGATCTTTTTTAATGAAAAATCTCACCTTCACAATGAGAAAACTCACGTTTGTGATAAAATATCCCATTTTTACAACGAAAAACCTCATGTTTGCACGTTTGTAATGAAAAAAAACAATTTCACAAGGAAAATGCTCACCTTTGACCTGTTGATATCCGATCGCAAATCCCCTAGCCTCGTTCGATATGTCGGTGTGGAACAACATGGTCACGGTGTTACTGCTCGAAGAATAGTTGGAGCCCGTAGCTGCTCCGGCAACCCTGAAAACAATTTTGTTTACTTTTTTGTTGGCAACAAAATTAGTTTGTCTTGTTTTTGTTTAGACTTGGACCCCATAGCTAATTCGACGGCTCTGGGAAAAGTTTTTGTTCACGAACACTGTCCAAGTAGTCCCTAGGAGAAACCCAGTATCAAAAACTGTTTTTCAAGGAAATATATTCATTAGAAAGTGTATTGGCACGCTGTTAAAGTCTCAGTGGGAATGCTCAAACAATTCCCAGTCAATTGGCCAGCCACTTTTGTAGCGGCGTCGACAAGAGAGTGTGCAGGTCAGAGAGACGCAGATGTCCGCGGCATCACTGACCTGCATGCTCTCTCGGCTCTCGCTTTCTTAGTTGGTCAATCGCAGAAAATTGGCGCTAATCGCTCTGAATGGCAATGACCATAGTATTGTGGCCATATTCATCAATTTTTATCCTCTTCCCTTTGGTAAAGTTGCTTCCGGGAACTGAAAAACCTTCCTGGGGACGTGAATAATTATGGTGGTTAAGGCCACTGGTTACTTTCTTGCCAGCAAACTGTCACGTGTTTCCATTTTTCTGCCAGCCAGCTATCTGGTCCTTTGGCTGTCATTCGTGTGTTCCCTTTTTCCAGCTCCGCATTTCTTCTTTGATAAGCGAAAGTGTGCGATTAGTTACCGGAACAACTAAGATCAGACTCAATGGGTCACACAGATAGATTCATGAACATCGTAAATCTCTTTTGGAGGTGAGATGCATAAAACTGTAGATCACTAACGGCACACTAAATATTGATTACAATAGCGCTTTTCCTTCTCTATCTCCCTCTATCAAAATCTCAATTATCGGTTCAGGCGTTTTTGATAAAATGGTATAAAACCACTTTTTAAAGTCCGCAATGTTGCGATCAAGAACTAATCTGCGCAGCGCTTCGCGCTGCGCACGATTGATTTCAGAACTTGTAAAACAGTTCGTCAAGAAAACATGTTTCGGTATCAAATGCGGAGTTTTTGACAGAAAAAGTAATATGATACTCAGTTTATGTAGAAAAGTGTATTTCCGTTCTATATTTCGCAAAGAACTCACTTTACCAACGCATTTTTCGTAGTATCCGTACCATCATAAATAGACAAACTATCACAACATGGTTCGGTCTCGAAATCAAGCAGGGTCAGATAGATGTAGTATCCGGGTTCCACCTAAAATGTGTTATGCTGTTAGTGAAATGAATAAAAATCTTCAAAATACAAAAAAGTGAAGTTTGCACAAGTGGTGCTATAGAAAGAAACTCTGTGTTTATATTTGAAACATGCGTGGTACTAGATTCATCTTTCTCTACAACTCTTTTCAGAAGATTTGATTTGAATGATTATCTCTCAACTGTTTAATTGCGATGAAAGGGAATTCAGTATTTTTATCAGGAATCTGCTTCATTTTTCTTCTCTGAATGCCCAGATGTGTTATCTTTCTTATCAGAGTAATCATGATTTATGGCCTCACACATCAGATTCAATGTGTTTTCTTTCTGCTAATAGATGCGAAATGATGAAATGTGATGATAATTTGAGAATGCAATAATCTATCTATCTGTACAAATGTAAAATGTAATGTAAAAATATAATAAGAGATTGCTAGTTCTAATAGAGTTGTTCAGCACGATCCTCTTAATCCTACAACAGGGCATTTCACTAGGAGTGGGGTAGTCAAGTGGAAACATACTACAAACATAAACAGCTGTGCATTTCAATATCACAAGTTTAACATGTAGCTGTGTTTTTCACTTTTACATAACTTCACATATGCGTACGTGTCAATGATTTGGGTGACATGTCTGTCGTACTACATTATTATCTTACGATACATCGTAGAATCCAGCACAGCAGCAAACTCGACATACCGTAATCGTAATGTAGTAGTTGAGGTTGGCACTATAGTTCGAAGGATAGTTGGGCGAGTGTATGAAGCCGCTCTGGCCGGAAAAAGTCTGATTCACGGCTCCGGAGAGGGTGAGAGAGAAGAGGGCGCAGAAAAGTCCGACGCTGCTGGCTGCCTGCATGGCTGAGACTCGTCAGGCACTATACTGGAGAGGTTGATCCAGGTTGCAAGCGGTTCCTAAGGCGCCAGTCCTCTAAATAAACAAATAAACAAATTAGTAAACAACTAGTGAACAAACTAATGAGCAACAAATAGCAAGCAGTTTAACTGATGTACACAGAAGAAAGTAAGAGCGTCGGGCACTGTACCGAATAGATTTATCCAGGTTGCAAGAGCTTCCGAAGACGCCGGGCCTGATCCACAAGTTAACAAATGAATTAACAAAAGTGAACAAACTAGTACACATACGACGAATAATCGATTTCATACAGAAGAAAAAAGAAAGAAATTTTACGGAAAAGTCAGCTGTTTCATTTTGGAAGGGGACATCCGATTGAGAAAATTCTGAATACAGCAAATCTACTAGTCTTCACCTCAGAGAACGGCTCATAATAGTTATAGAGTAGGAAAAGAAGTAGGAAAAAACCACTTCGTGCGTGATACAACATTAATTTACATAACATGTTCAAAATATAAAATCACACAGACGTTAGAAAAATACACCAAATAGCATTAGTGGACTCCGAGCTAAACTGGAATGGGGTGGAGTGAAAGTTCGTACCATAAATCGTCTAAAACCATATTTGCTTAAAAGTGATAATTTATAGCCCATTGTGCCGTTTTATCACTCCAGAGTGTGCGGTTAAGCAAATAATAACCTTTTTTTTTCGAAACATTTATGAACAGTCCATTGTTCTATAAATAATACAAACAGTAGAGTGTTGAGGAATGTTCTTCATGTGCTTTCGATAAAATTCGAAAACAACGCTCGACGGTATACTTTTTTCGACGGGATTCAATTGCTTTACAAAACGTACATCAAAGTTTAATTCTGTAAACAGAAGGAATCTCAACTAGAAGTGAGTGTGGTAGTGATGCAAAGCAGGGAGCAACGTCAGTAAAGGTGTAAAGGTCCACTTTCGCTTTCACGTTCACAAATTCTGCTGTGTTTCTGTTATTCACGAGACTATACACTAGACTGGGAGTATATATATAGTGGTCTGCTCTTCATTTTTTCCGGGAAATGCATCACATGGTGTCGTGACGAGATTATAAGTACTTTTGCAGAAAGAAAACTCCGGAAAAGATAAGTGGAACGGTAGATTTCTGCTAATTTTAGCGAAAAATGTCGTGTTTGACGAATAATTTGTGAGGTTATCAGCGATTGAAGACAAGCCAATCGGCTTAGTTCAGTTGAGACCGTGAAGAATGCCGGAAGAGAAAAAGGAATGTTCTGGCCTGGTCGAAAAACATGTGTGAGAATATACTCCGTTTCAAAAATGGATAACTTTTTAGCTTTTTATATCTTTCGAATATTCAAAGGCATTTTCTAACCTACAAACATACTTTCAGATTCACTGTTTTCTATGCTTGTGGTATATAACCAATGTGGAAAACACTATCTACTATTTACAAAGCCTGCATCATATGAAACATTTACTTGAGAGATAGATCTACATCTTAGAGGGTGTATGAAACAGACTATACGGTATATCTCATTTTCGGATGTGTACTAGTTCTCGGAATGGTTTAGGCTCAAACAGAAGAGTTTAGATGATCTCGAATGATAAACTCATCAACATACCATGGGAAAAGAGCTATACCTAGCCTATCAACCAAATCTCATGAGAAGTTCATGAGAAGAGCTCATGTGTTCACAGTAAATTACGAACCGCTCTAAATCCTGGCGAAGAAGATACAAACCTCTGATAAAAAATCACAATCTTCAACTCATTTTGTTATTGATCAATATACAACTTCTGAACACATCAGCACAATAATTAGTCCATCATAGTCAGCGTTCAACTATATGAACATCGTTTCGCGAACTGATTAATGCAGAGTTCGTTGTGAACTTCTTCTTATCTTTCAAAACAGATGAGCCGAATGAAGAAAATAGAAAAGAGCAACGGATAAATACTTTGTTTCGCTGCTAGACAATAGGTGGAATAGTTTTGTGTTTCGTCACCTTTTGTATGAAATGTGACAGTGTGAACAACTGAGAAAACAAAGCCATTCTTTCGATCTGATTTTCGATTGAACAAACAGCCGGAAAAGTTTTTCACGTGCTCAGAATAGGATATATTCACTATTCAGAGCAAATTGTTGTACATAGTTCACCACTTCAATGTCTGTTTTGACATTGGAGAAGATCGTAACAAACTTTAAATTTCTTTCACTCCCAACACACGAGGTGTGAAAACTGTTCAAGAAAAACAACCTACGCGAAGAAAAAGCACGGAAACGTGTTTTCTCGAATATAGTTTTTAAAAAAAACATAATTCAATATGTGTTTTATAAATGTTCTACTAGTTTCATCAGATTTCATTCGTTTAGCGAAAACAATTATAAACAGAAACAAATAAGAGACAAAGAGCAGCGAACATAGATTGTATGCGAATGTCATCCATTGATAAGGAGCGTAGCTGCGCACTGCTACCGAATTCCAGAATTAGCCCAGAACAGAAAATTGACCGGTTAGCGGTTACAATGGGCCAATTTTTCGAAACTATTTTACGTTCGCCCCCCCCCACTTTTTCCGTTTTAGCCGAAATAAGTCCTCTGTTACTTTCACCCCCCACCATGGGGGGTGAAAGTAACATGGCTCCGTTTCAACTGAGAATAAGAACGGTGGGGGGCTTTTGTTAAAGATTGCCAGGCATGTTACTTTCACCCCCCAATTTACGTTAGTGGGGGGTGATTGTACAATGTCGACATTAAACTTTAGCCCCCCCCCCACCCTACCATACATTTACCTTCTACCCCCCACCATTTTCTGTTGAAACTAGTGCGGGTGGGGGGCCAAAGTATCACGGGGGTGCGATTGTACGGTGGGGGGCGAAAGTAAAATGTTCCCCAATTTTTCATCTAACCAAGTATTTTGAGAACCCCAAACGGTAAATTTCTCACATGTAGACTCTCTCGTCGAGGTCGCTACCAGAAGTGACTGGGAGTTGCCGAGTAGATAGAACCTAACGTATCCCAGCCACTTCTGAAAACGGAAACTTGTTGTGAAACAGGTAGATTTACTGTACAAATACATAAACACGATTCCTCTGTTTTTTAATTCCCAAAATACCCAAAAAAATAACTTACAAACTTATTATAATTTGGTTTTGAAACCGTGTCGATTTTATAGCTAAACTTCAACAAAGACCACAATTAGTTTTGAACACGTAAAAAACTGGTAATAATTCTCAGTTGTTATACCATTATCATTCATAATAATATTCGTAATAACCCAAACGCCTTACCACTAACCCAGGCACTCCTGTCTCTTTCGCATATTGTGAAGTGTGTCCTGTAGCGCAGTGCGAATAGCGCCGAGTGCCAGAATGACCTTGCGGGTTCGATTCCCGGCTGGTGCACAAAGACCTGTGACGATCTTCTATTCCCCGGCTTACGACCCATGGTGATTATAATTATCTGAGGCAATATTTTGCAGATAGTTTAGGTTATTTACCAAAAACTTACTAAAGTATTTTTCATATCAAAACACTGCTGTTTCTTTAAAACACACACCTCTGTTTGCATACCAAACAACACACACCAAAAAACTTTATTTCTGTTTATTCTATGAACTCTAGAAAACACTACATAAATATGTACAAACACCCAAAATGATTGATTTATTGTGCTCGGGGACTTCTTTTGGCATCCACATATTCTTTCAACTGGAGAAATGCGGGACAATTCTCAACATCAGCCGGCGGGGCCTTCTTCCCGCTCAGATAGTAGAACAGATCCCATTCCATGTGAGATCCGTTGATCAACTGAAAGAACAGCATAAATAATACACGAAAGGTGTGATAGTTTCAGTTCGAGGGTTGGATGAACAACGTTTTTACTTTTGTTTTCCGTTTACTTTTGTGGTTCACCAAACATTTCGAGAACGCATGGTGGATTCAAGGTTTCATTTTTTAATACTTACTATTTACACACGGACATGCTTAACTACGTTAAAATATACTTTTTTCTCATCTCCAATGCGTGAAATCGACAATTTTGCCTTAAAACAAGCTGCATGTTCAAAAACATTAACCAAATAGGAACCCGTTTTCCGTTTGATGTGAGCTATTTGTTTCACGCAGTTGAGTTCGAGTGCAAAGGCCATTCGAGACAAAAACGACGTTTTTTTTAAACTCAGTCATACTTTGAGTTGTTAGAAAATGGAACAACTAAACGAAACTAAACGTTCATACCCGTTCCAACACCTCACTTTCAACCTGTTAGCTAGAACTAGCATAGGTATGCTGATTTAGATACGTACTCTGGCATGATTGGCTAAACCGCTTGAAAATGCACAAAAACTTGCTACTTTTCTGTGGAAATTTGGTAAATTCAAGCCGACTTTCAAAGTTTACCGTTCTTTTTTCAATTGAAATAGCGAGAAAATGTCAATTTTCTTGTAGGTTTAGGGAAAACCAACCCGGTTTTGACTTTTTCAGCTATTTAGCCAAGTTAACTTATTAGTTTATTAGGTCGATAACAACCTTCAAATAATACGTTGTCAATCTTGAACCTTTCCTACCATCTTTTTTCTATGACTATGATCAATATGTAAACTTATAAAATGTTAAATGTAGAAGAAATATAAATACCGGCCTTATCATATGCATCAAGGGTGGGTCTTTCCAAAACTACAGTTTATACATGGAAATGCCCAAAGTGTTTTTCTTTCTCTCAATGCGTGAAACTCGACAAATTTTCTAGCTATTTGGCCAAGGTTACCATAAAACATAAAACTTATAAAAAATATAAAAACCGACCTTATCATAGGCGTCCAAAGTAGGTCTGTCCAAAACACCCAATTTCTCCTCGGCAAATCCACCCAGCAGAATGTCATTCTCGAGAATTCCACGTTTCTTGCTCTGATAGAGTAGACGACCTCTGGAAAATAAGTTGAGTTTTTGACTTTTTTACATTTTCAAAGATACTTAGTGACGTTTTTTTGTTCATTAAAGCAAAAATAAGTCCACAATGGCAATACCTAAGACAACTCCTGCTAGCAATTTATGTACATCAAAAAATCCAGACTAATTGAATGAAGTATCGTGCCCTGGGCAAACCGAATTCCGAATAGCAAACTAAGAACTAGACAGCCAAACCGCTGAATTGGAACCGGCCCGTTTTCCAATAATATATAACTGGTTGAAACAAATTCAGGTTTCCATTTGTAATTGTGAGAGAGGGTATCGAAAAAATTTTGATTTTTTGAAAACCTGATCTCCAGAATGAGTGATCAGGTTCCGTACCTTCGAAAAACAGGTACTTAAAGCAAAAACAGGCTGAGGTCCATGAGTTTCAACCAACTATGGGGGAACGTTGTTATTTTTTTTATTTTTTTTTTCAAAAAGCGTTGTTATGACGTACAAAGTGGTTACTACAAACGGTTATCTATCTAATCGGAAACGCAGGAAAACGGTTGATGGTTTTGACGAGCGAATACATTGAAAAGAATTGGACCATAATAACATACCTCATGGTGGGCAGAGATTCCTCCGTGAACGAACGAATCGCAGCAGGTGCCGAGGAGAATCTGGCAACGTTGGGCAGAGCACGAGCAAGACGGAGCATTTCACTGAAACAATCTAATCTTAAAATGACTTTTCAAGCAACAAAATCCGGAGAGAAACTGGTTCAATTGAGTGAGATCGGTAACTGAGCTGTCTGAACGCTAAGTAGAGTTTTCTAACTACGTTTTGTATAGATAATAGATCAAAACTATGTAGATCGAGCCCTAAAAACCGGGAAAAGTCTTTAAAAAAATTCAATTTTGTCGTTTCAATTAATGCACTGTACGGTAGGTAATGCGTACGGAATACTTGGCTAGACGTCTCCTTTTCATTTTGCTGTGGATTTGCACGTCGTTTTCGATTTATTTATTTAATTAAGTTTTTGACCTTCAGTACGCTGATTAAACCGTATGATGTATGATCATATCATATTTAAATTCTGTGTTAAACACTCAATCAGCTCATTTGCTGTTTTCTCACCCGTTGCGGATGTAATAACGTTAGGTTACGGTATATCTCACTTCTTCTGTGTGACCACACAATTATTTGTTGTTACTTCTATGCGACGAAACCAGCATGTTTTCTTGGTGAAAATCAATAGGCTAGTAGTTGATAGCTTCTGATACTTCAAATCACTAACTATTACTATATATGTATGTTCTTTCTACATCTAAAACGATAGAAACTGTGTACATGTGAAGGTTGATTCGTCCCTAACTTACCTAATTTAAAGCAAAAATATCACATATACGCGTCCGAAAATCAGAAGTACAATTATTCAACTAAATCATAATACAAACGTGTGTCGTTTGTGTGTAGTACCAGCTTTTGGATAGCTCGCTGTCAATTAATTGTTACTCTTCGAACATACACCAACGCTCTGGTCTAAAATATTGCTTGCATGTGGGGGAAATACGGTATTCAACCTCTTCAAAACATTAAGAGTGAGATTGAGTGGATTTTCACGCTCTTATATGCGTAATAAATTATCATCATTGAGTTATGTGCTGAGACCGGAGAACTTTGTGGATTGTGGTCACCCCTGACAGGGAAAGCGCTTAAAGCAGAACGATTATGTGAATCAATCCCGTCTCAGCGGTCCCTTAAACTGCAATTGGAAAATGTATTGCAGTTTCAAGGACTGAAGCGTTGGGATCGGACCACATAGTCGTCCTTCTTTAAGCGAACACTGTTATGTGTTATGCCTGTAAGAATGAGGAAGACGAGAGATATGAGCTGGCAGACGAAACAATGCAATGATAGATGAAACCCTCACTTTACAGCTCTATACGTGAGCGCGTACTATGCTAATCAGCTAACATGTTAACAGGTAAACACAGTTACGAAACATAGTTTGTGAGTTTGTGTCTACTACACAACAAAACAGTACCAGCTTTCAACTGTCAATTATTGTGTACTTGTCATTTCAACTTTTAAAGGTATAAATTCATAGGTAGAGTATCATACTTCCGTTTCCAATGGTCATAAAAATCGAAAATTCAAAAATACCATTTTTTGTCAAAATCTGGTTTTTTTCGATCATGAAGTTTTATGCATTTGCGAAATCATGGAGTTTCATGCATTTGAGAGGAAAAACCTTCTGTAGAATGGTCACACCTTACTGGTGTTTGGATCAGCTGTCAATTATTTCTTACTTTATAAAGTTTATACCAGCTTCTAACGGGTTTCAAATTTAAAGGTAGAGACTAAAGAATGAGTTAGTTAGGAAAATATGGTTGTCAGCTTCGGTCAACTGTCAATAATTTCTTACTTATAATTTCCATTTCAAATTTCGAAGGCTTGAGCTTTTAGTAATTGGTATTTAAAGGAGGACTAGTAGAGAGATTACATATTTGGAATCGAATCCGGAGATCACGAATATGCAACTTGTTTCTTCAGACTTTGTTTTATTGATAGGTAAAGGGTAGAGAATGAGTTGAGAAAGATGCGTACGTGCGATAGCTATCGTTAGTGGCCCGGGCCGCTTGTTTTTCTTTTCGTCGTTCGGCTAGATAGACACAAACAACTATTGCATTGATCAGGTCATTGTTAACCAAGTTACCTAGAACTAGTATACTCTCTCATTCATATCAATAAACTTTTGTATTTTTATTAAACTATAAGCTAACTAAGAAAACTGGAAATTCCCAACAACTATGGTTTTTTAAAAATTTTACCAACAATAAGCCCTCTCTCTGTGTCTTTAATCTCTTCCGAACGCACATCGATCATCGCATGCTACATGCTAGCTAAGATTCGTAATACATGAGTTCATGTTCTAAATTATGTTTTACATTGATTTCTGAAGAACAACCTTTAATTAAGAAGACTGATTTTGGTCTGTTGCAATCTGTTCCTGTTTACTTAAGGCTTTCATCAAATTTACTCTATCTCTTCATTTGAATAACAATAAGTTCTCAGGATGAAACTTCATCGATGTTAGTTTTATGCTTCTTTCTCTTTTAGCATATCAAGTTTATTCATGAAATTATGTAGATTCTTCGAAAAAGTCATTCTTTTTCCAGAGAATGTTGGGTCCCCGTTCCCTCGTCAGCAGACTCCAAAATACTATCCCAACATTTCACTCTTTTTTGTGATTTCGTCTTTTTATTGGGTTCTATTGCGGTCTAAATAGTTTTTTTTCTATAATCTAAGTAACAGTTAAATGAAGCGATAATGTGGACCAATCCCGTGTCAACGGTCCTTTAAACTTCAATTGGAAAATGTATTGCAGTTTAAAGGACTGAAGCGTTGCGATTGAACCACATTATCGTCCTTCTTTAAGTAAATATTCTTATTCTAAATCAAATTCTTTACAGAAGAATGTTGGGTCCCCGTTCCCTCCTAGCTGTCAACAGACTGCAAGTTTTACCTCGTTTTGTGTCCTCGGCACCGGATAGTAGCAAGTATGTTTATTTTTTTATGTTCATACTTTGTAAAAATTGGCTAAGTAGCCCGAAAGCTAAAAGATTCAATAAATTAACGTTTTTCGCGAACTCTAAAACAATACCCACGTTTTATGCAATTTCAATGTTGACATGTTTTTAAATCGAAAAGTTGTAGTTTGACCTAAGGGTATGTCAGTATTTCTGTTTTCGGGTAGTTATGTTTACGTATCACGTAAAATGAGTTAGCTTCGCGTGCATTTTCAATAGAAAAAAAAATCTGGTCAGTTCTCTCGTGAAAAAATTAATTGTATTTCCAGGGGCCATCAAAAGTTCGATTTGGTCGTGGTTGGCGGTGGTATTGTTGGTTGCGCCACTGCGCGCCAAATTCAAATGGAACATCCCAATTTGAAGATTGCGATCGTAGAAAAAGAGGACAGATTAGGTTAGTTGCCAGTTCGTAGTTCATATCAAACTCTCTTTAAATATAATTATCTCAAACTTGTCTTGGCTGTCACCTGTTGTTGAGAGAAGGTCGAAGCCTTCCTTTTTCAGTCAGAAATTGTAGAAATATCAAATATGTAATTGAACTATTGAACAAAATAAAGTGACTTTTTTATACTGTGCACGCTGTCTGTTGACAGTCTCTGATGCGAAAATCCTGTTCTTCAAAAATAATTATGAATTGTAATTGAAATTGACTCAGAAGTAAGTGGCTGAATAGAATACGAAAATGCACTTATTTAAACCTCTAACTTCTTTATTCCGTTTTGTTTTGTTTCCCGAGTTTTGATAACTTGTCCCTATTTGCAGCTCCTCATCAGAGTGGGAATAACAGTGGGGTTCTACATGCCGGTATCTACTACACTCCTGGCAGTTTGAAGGCGAAACTGTGTGTAGAAGGTGCGTTATTTGCAAATGTCCTGATTTGTAACTTAGTTATGTCCATAGGCTACATATATAAGTTCACATTGTTTTTACACACATATATAAGTTCTCATAATTTCGGGGGGATTAGAAATTCACCAATAAAAATAATGTGAGACTGTTGTGAAAGTTAGGCTGGTTTGAAAAGGGGATTGTAGAAAAAACAGTTGAAAAACAAAAAAAAACAGTTTGTTCAATAGTTCTAACAAAGTTGCCCTACGTTTGCAGTGTTATAACTTAGTGAAGTAAAAGAAGGTGTAAATTAAATTAAAAAGTTTGTAATGCTTAGTATAGGTATCGATTTGGCGTACAAGTTCTTCGACGAAAACAATGTTCCATACAAGAAGACCGGGAAGCTGATCGTGGCAGTCGAACCAGCCGAAGTACCAAGATTGGAGGTATTTTTTTTAAATTATTGATTTTGCATCATACGTGAGGCGACTTTGTTGTACACAGAAATTAATTGAAAATTGGGTGTTTTACTTGGGTAACCAACCTACAAAACAAGGTGGGAGATTAGGTTTTCACCAGTAAAATGCAACTTCTGTTGAAATTAGGGTGGTTCAAAGTTCGGATTGTAAGAAAACGGCTGATTCAATGGAGCACCTAACAAAGTCGCCCTACGTTTGATTTTGCTCAAAAAATAGAATTATGTTTTTCTGTATTTCTCGGTCGTCTCGAGTTGAATTTTTAACCGGGAGATAACCTGAAACTGAATCCCGGTTACCGGAAAAAGGTTACCAAAAACCGGCTATATCACCAAAATACCCGTCATATAAAGAATATACCTCGCTCATTCCCTATATACTCTACAAGTTCAATAATTTTTACATATTTTTTACAAATTCAATAATGTTCACATGTTGTTCTAAACTCTACAAATTTAATAATTTTGTACATATTGTTTTTTAATATCAATTTGCAGGCCTTGTTCGAGCGAGCGAAGCAGAACGGCTGTCGCGACATCAAAATGATCGAGGCAAGCGAGATCAAGGACTATGAACCACATTGCAAGGTTGGCAAGACAATAATAATAATAATAAAAATATAAAGTTTATTTGCACAATAACAGAGGCCATAGACTAGTGACTGTTTTACGAAAGTAACCATTTTTCGATTTCATTTTTCAATCCAAAAACGGGATTGGATTACTTTTTGCAGAATATTTACTTCGTACAAGGGTTTTTATGTTATATTCATTCGGTAGTGAACATTTTTAGGTGATTTCTGTATGCAACCGTATTTTAAATGTTTTTGGAACTTCTTTTCCGGTTACCTGAATAGGTACCAGGAAGGTAACCTGAAACAAATATCGATCCCTCTTCAATCTAATCAAAACTTGGTTTTCAGTGTTTCACTTTCAGGGTCTTAAGGCGCTATGGTCTCCGCACACTGGGATAGTAGACTGGGGAGAGGTAACCAAACGGTTCGCTGAGGATTTCGAAAAGCGCGGTGGAAAGGTACAACTTTTGTTTTTGCTTACATAGTTTCCCACATCTGAACTAAAATTTATCAAAGTTTGTAATTATTTTAGACTAGTGTTTACCAATCCTTCCAGCTGTGTTATATATTGTAAGTATTTCATTTGTCATAGAGTTCATGCTAGGAAAGTAAGTCAGTGGAGTTACTTCGAATAACTAACGGTAAGAATGTAAGAAATGTTGTGTATTGAAGTTTCGCAGTTCGCAAACCTAGCAGATTCGATAGTTAGTATGTTCTTGTGAACAGCTTGTATGTGGAAACGAGAATGTTCACAGTGGACCTTTATCCTTATACAAAGCAAGAAAGTTTTTTAGAAAAAGTTTAAAAAAAATTATTTTCAATTTTTTCAGGTGTTCCTCAATTTCCCGGTACAGGCCATTACTCGTACAAACGACAGTTCACATCCCGTACGACTCCAATCTAAACCCAATTTGGTTAGTTGTTTTCTCTTAATTATTTGATATGAAATTAATCTTTTCATAGTTTGATTATATTCAGTGACTGCGCTTTGCACCCTTCATGAATTCTGTATCTAACCGGGTTTTTAGGTAACCTAACCCTTTTTTGATAACCTAATTTTTAGGTTACCTCAGTAGATTAGGTAACCCTTTGGTAACCTAAAATGGAAAACGGGTTACCTGTTTTTCTAACGCAAAATGTGTTTTTTTACCGTTAGTTTGAACGGTAACCGGATTTTAGTTTCAGGTTACTTTCAGGTTACCTACCGAGGCAACCTCAAAAATAGGTTACCAAAAAAGGGTTAAGTTACCTAAAAACCCGGTTAGTTGTAGAATTGGCCTATCATTTTCACCACATAGTTGTCCTTTCGCGAGATGCGTGTTTAGTTTTTTTACATACTGACTCACGCCTTTGAGTAAATCATGAAAAATACAGTATTTCACAATCGGACAACGTAAAGAGATCAATTCATCCAAACACGGGGTTTAAAACCTTTTTGTTTTCTCATGGAGACGAGTAGTAGTTTTTTTTAGTGTTTCAAGTAGTTGATTTAATGAAAGTTGCATTCCATTCCAGGCCGAGTTCCATTCTTCCGTATTGATCACGTGTGCCGGTCTGCAGGCGGATCGAGTATCTCAGTTGACCGGTTGCTCGCCCGATCCCAAGATTGTACCTTTCCGGTACGTTCTTGTTTGTTTAGTGTTTGTTTGTTTTGGAATGTTTTGGGCGAATTCACTGGAGAACCGGCTCCTTCCCGAACCAAACCGCGAACCGGTCACTGGAGAACCGAACCAACTGAACCGAACCGACTTTTGAACCGACCGGTTCTCCAGTGAATGCTTCGAACCGAACCGACATTTATCATGAGTTGAACAAGCAAGTCGTAGACAAGGTAAAATGACTCTATCCCGGTTCGGTTCGAAGCATTCACTGGAGAACCGGTCGGTTCAAAAGTCGGTTCGGTCGGTTCGGTTCGGTTCTCCAGTGACTGGTTCGCGATTCGGTTCGGGAAGCACCTGGTTCTCCAGTGAATTGGCCAATGTTTTGTTGTTAGTTGTTTTTCGAGGTGTGTAACGTGTTTGTCACAGCTCAGTCAGGTGCGAATTCTATATCTAAGCGGTTTTTCGATAACTCAACCACTTTTTGATAACCCTTCTCTGATTACCTCAGTAGGTAACCCATTGCTAAGATGAAAAACCGGTCACCCTTTTGGTTTTAGGTTATGTTGAAGTTCCCTTCGATATATTTCTGTTGTAGAGGAGCGGTTTTTGTCTTTGTTGAATGTAGATGTAAGCTTAAATTTAGGGCTGTGTTTTACTTTGTGATTTCAGAGGCGAGTATTTGTTGTTGAAGGCGGACAAAAGACATCTCGTTTCCACAAACATATATCCGGTAAGTTTGTCAGTCTATCATTGAGTTTTGCTTTCATTCAAACCTTGTTTGAACAGCCAGAGGTCCGAAAATGAGCTTCTTTTCGTCCGAAAATATTCTGATGCGAGAAGGAGAATTAACCAGCGCAATTTATTCTGAATGATTTTGTTTCAAATGATACGACGATAGTTTAGTGAGTATGTAGTTCATCTTATTCTCATGTATGAAACCCGTCACCTAGTCATGCGACAGTAAATTTTCTTTCACGAGAATTCAAGAGTTTCACGTCCGTCCATTATGAACCGTTGTGCAAACAAATGCATTGTTTTATTTTTTGAACTTACACACGCACAGCAGAAACCGCACAGAACTCGTAGTTTATATTAATCCAGGTTCCCGACCCCCGTTTCCCCTTCCTGGGAGTTCATTTCACGCCGAGAATGAACGGCGATGTCTGGCTGGGACCGAACGCGGTGTTGGCCTACAAGAGAGAGGGGTATTCGTATTTCGACATCTCACCCACGGATCTCTATGATGCGTTGGCATTCAAGTAAGTTTTTTGGTAATTTGGTAACTTTTTGTGAGTAACCGCTAACCAGTTTGAGGACCCACAGTGTTCCAACGGGACCAAAGTGGTACTGATTTAGTGTATCTGGCTTTGAGGTTCTTGACCAGTACCCCATTCGAAGGGTTGCGGCTCCTAGAAGCCTATTTATCGCGTTCTTGGTATAAATTTCGCATGTTTATCATGTAAATATGTTTACAGAGGTATGCACAAGTTGATGTGGAAGTATATGTCTTTCGGCATGCAGGAAATGTATCGGGGAATCTGGTTAAATGCTCAGGTTGGTCAGGTGTTGGGGTGATTTTCCGATGCAGGATTCATTCGTTATGTCATGTTAAAAGCTCAGTTTGGTTAGAGTTTGGGTCCATCCTTTTGGCTTTAGTCTAAGTAACGTCACGCATTGTGTGTTCTGTAGAGAGATATTTGGATATTACATCGATTATTGTTATCTTCTTGTCATTTCTGATATCATGAAAACCGTGGAAAGTGAGTGCCAATCTAAAATAAGGCCAAGTTACGTTAAAACATGCTACTTCCAGTATTATCTTGCCTTATGTGGTAGCGAATGCGACATCTGGAGTTATCATTTTGATTTGAAAGATGGCACAAAGTAATATGATGTGTTCTAGGTGAAGCAATTGCAACGCTTCATTCCGGAATTGAAGCTGAGTGACGTGACGAGGTGAGGTTTTTCTGTCGGAAATGGTACGCACTTTTGTTGTATAGTGTCGAATCACGGGTGACCACAACATTTTTGGGGGGCGGGGGTCGTAAATGCCCCGATGAGGCCAACAATTATGGTGATTTTTGCCGATTTGCGTAAAATTCTCACAATTTTGAAAAATAATTTCGTATTTTTCGGCGAATTTTCATTTTTTAAGGGGGGGGGGGGGGGTCGTACCGGTAATAGGGACGGTCAACTTTCTGGTAACTGGTAACCCCTGTGTCGAATGTCTGCCCAAGCTCGGCATATATGTAGTACGTCATGAATACTTACAAAAACATATCTGCCCAATAGAGTATTTGTGCGTTTAGCGAATCCGAGATAATAATTCTCCAATGATTCTGTGTTCAACGTGTTTTGCATACGCTCAAAACGCACGTTGTTTAAGCGATTGTAATGTAACCTTACGTACGTGTGGTAATAAGTTGTGCATTGAAACTTTCTAGTAGTAAATGAAGAGAAACTATTGTGACATTCCAAACACTAACTAATTATGACATTTTCCAGAGGTCCGGCCGGTGTGCGCGCACAAGCCATGGATTCAACTGGAGCACTTGTTGATGATTTCGTGTTCGACAGTGGGAAGGGAGAGGTATGTTTTATGGCCAATTCTACAACTAACCGCGTTTTTAGGTAACCTAACCCTGTTTTGGTAACCTATTTCTCAGGTTACTTCGGTAGGTAACCTAGAAGTAACCTGAAACTAAAATCCGGTTACCGTTCAAACTAGCGGTAAAAATTTTGCGTTAGAAAAACAGGTAACCAGTTTTTCATTTTAGGTGACTAACCGGTTACCTACTGAGGTAACCTGAAAAATAGGTTACCAAAAAAGGGTAGGGTTACCTGAAAACCCGGTTAGATATAGAATTCACCATGTTTTATTTGTCACTCTAGCGGCTGGTCAACTGTTGGCTGTAGTTTGCTGTGTGAACACAGCAAAAACTGTGTTAGGATAAATCTACAAACACAACACACACACATCGTGTCTGTGTTCTTACCCGTGTTGATGTTCAGATTAAGGTGAAGGGTTTTAGTGCAGTTTACTTTTTTTAAACTGTTCAGCAACCCGAGTTTCCATCAGCGTATCTCCAATATGTTTTGTATTCGTTTGGAAATATGATCTTGTATAGGAGTATAGGGCTCACTCTTTCTGAATCAGGCCTATACATACTCCAGTAAAGTTGTCCGGATAGTTGGAATTAATCAAAAAACGGACTACCTTTTTTGCCGAAAAAGAGAAAACCTGTCAATTTTTGCCTAAATTTATCATTTTTTCCCATGTTTCCATCTAAAAACGGATTCATTTTTGTCGGACAGTCAGACCTTACAGGTGTATGGGCCTATATGATGTGCCTATACGGGTTGCCCTATTGCACTTGTAGTTTGATCCCGTTGTTTATTGGTCAATATTCGTGAATTCAGATCTTCAATGGATATATCTCGACCAAACTACAACTATGATAAACTGTCATTTCAGCTGTCCACTCACGTTCTTCACGTGCGAAATGCGCCTTCACCGGGTGCCACCAGCAGTCTGGCAATAGCCAAAATGATCTGTAAGGAGGCTGAGACGAGATTCAAGATTTAAATTTAAATTAGACCTTTAAATTTTTCAAAGAACTGACACTCTCGTTGTGATAGGTTTAGAGAACGTAGCAGTTTTTCTTCACTATATAGTTTTTTGTGTTAATAGTCATGTTGTAAACGGTTGTAAAAGATGAGAAGCTACCTCTTTGTGCTCAAACTAGTGTTAGGCTGATTCTCGGAAACTTCTGCAGTATTGCCTTGGAAACATAGAATAGTTGAGTGAGTCAGATATGTCCATGAGGTGAAACATGAGTTTTTGGTGTAGTTATCTACAAATTTTGCTTGTATAGTTACTGTTTTTCCTGCCAGTAATTACTTTTTTCATATATAGTTTTTCTGTGATCAGTTTTAGTGCCAAACTGGACTATCTTGCCATCTGTAACTAAAGTAATGCGTCATGTACAATCGAGCATGTTTATTAGGGTATATGTATATTCATTCATAACACTTTTAAATGTTCTACTATGATTATTCAAATCTGTACTATTAGTATGTTTGTAATTACCGAGTGTGATTAAAGTTTTACTATGAAATATTTGTGATTTTTACTGTTCGTGTTTCTTCGATCTCAGTTTTCGGACAAGTTCTTTTTGAACTGAGAACAATTATACGCATTTTATGTCCACAAAAATACAATGTAGAACTTTACTGCTTACAATGTTTACTTTCTGCCCCCACATTATTGGTATTGCAGGGAAGAAACTGAAGAATGTGGTTAAAACTTCAATGTTACCCAAAATACAATCTAGTAAGATTAGTTCTTGTATTGAACTTTATTCATTTTGCATACGTAGTTGTTACAATCCTGACGTGCACTCGACGTGAAACAGACACATTTCTGGGGTCTCATCACACGATCTTAGGTTTGCACAACTTGATTTTCGGTTAGTCACTGAACAAACGTTGAGAGCTAAAAATCAGAGGGAAAATTGCAAGTATCAATACCGGAAATGTTTACTTTTTACCCCCCCCCCACCCTCCAACTTTTGTATTGTAGGTGATAAATTGAAATATCACCCCCGGTGAGGGGGGGGGGGGGTCAAACTACAATTCCCCAAACGCAATACAAATTCAGAAAGGTGAGGGGTAAAAAGTCAATGTTCCCAAGTTAGATTCTCAATTTGGTCTGAGGTTCATGTTTCCATTGAAACCGACACGAATGCGCGTTTTCAAGTTTTCACGTTTTCAACGAACTCGAGAAGATTGCCAGGTTTGTTTCAAGAGAAAAGCCGAACCTTGGAAGCTCATTTTCATTTTGTCCCTCTAAACTCGGCCCGAATGCTTTTTCGGTTTCTATTCGTGCTACTACCCGCGGTTACCTTACAGGTCGGCATTCGCCCATTCGGCTAATTCTTTATATAACCGGCATATTTGATAAAGTAACCTTTTCGCTTTTCGTATAACTGTTTATTAGGTTACCCGACCATCTTCAATAACCAAATTTTGCCTTGCAGAACGGGCTTACCGTTTTACACTCTAATTACTATACTCAGTTTCTCAATTTTCTCTCACTATGAATATTTCAGCAGAATAACTCCACACAGAACGGTACCACTGTCCCTCCTCCCGGTAAGACATTGATCTCATCATTTTTGTTATCAGTTTTGAGTAAAAACATATGACTAAGTTTGTTCATGTTGTTTGGCCCTTCCTATTCCGACCGAAACACTAACAGAGGTACGATCTGATCTGAGTACGTATACTAGAAGATCCCGGCACCTTCATCCCATCCTGCGTCTCCTCAAACATAATGCTATTTCTCTGCTCTTACATCCCGCCGGGATGTAGGGAGACGAGAAATAGTGAGGCCGAGCGAGAGACGCAGGATGGGGTGAAGTGGCCGGGATCTTCTAGCATACGTACTCTGATTAAACAATAAACACAGCGAGTTCATGTGTCATTCACTGAGCTCCTTCTCCGAACATGCTCTGTATTTTACGGAATCATGTTTAGTCGAAACAGTTCAAGTACCGAACGGTTCGAAAAAAATACTGTTTTCCAGGCGAAACGCCAAAAAGTCGATTTGCATTCCCACCATGCTGTATTTACAGTAAATTACTGTAACACAACCAGGCATGGGGAAAATTGTACAATTGCCAACCCCCCCCCCCTCACCTTAAGTCCCCCCTCCCCGTTTGTACTATCACCCCCCCCCCCCTCCCAATACGATTCCCTATAGATAGGGGGGGGGGGGGGGTGATTGTAAATGGGGGGGGGGGGTGTTTGTAAGTGGGGGTTAATTGTAAAATGTGGACGTTTAACAATCACCCCCCCCCCCCCCCCCCCCCCACAATACAAAATGGGGGGTAATAGTACAACCCCGGACCTGTTTAACAATCGCCCTCCACTCAATCCAAACCTGCAGTGAAGAAGGACGTTGTACAATCACCCCTTTATGGGGGTGGCGGGGTGATTGTACTACGGGTCGGATTCCAACCTAATTTGGCTCAAGGGGGGGGGGACAATTGTACAATAAACCCCAGGCATGTTCTGATTTGACGTTCGCTCCTTCCAAATCAAGCCTACACGGTGCATGTCGCACTATCCCACTGTGTTTGTAGTTTGGTCGCGTTGTTTTACGGTTGGAACCTGAGAAACAAAGTACTTCGAGTTCGAACTACAAGTCTACAACAAGAGCAACCCATATATAATGAAGTCATTTGCAGTTCCAGAACCCTGTGATGGATCGAAAGTGGTTTCTATGGTGGATCCGTACTACTTTTTCTTCGTAACCTACGATTGTCATCTACTACTCAGTTATGATCCCATACCAGAGGTGGACATGCTCAGGAATCGATTTGGAGTATTTTCGGTGAGTTGGAAATATGGTATTGTCGTGTACCGAGATCATAATGAATTTGAAAACAAATTGAACCTCCCTATTGTTTGCACACGATTCACATCGTGATTAACGAATTTTGACCGAAAAGCAACCAAACCAAACTATTAATAAAACGGAGCTCAACATACATCGATAAGCCTGTCTTGGTAATATCTAACCGTTAATTGAAGATGGCCAGAATGGGAAGTCAAACTGGTATACACCTCAACTTCGACTAATGCAATGCAATCTATCACCATACAGTGCACAAATTCCAGCCTGATTTGGCGCTCGCTACGTTACGTTTAGGTATTCCGAAAAACTTTGAAAAACGTGCACTTTGTAATTGCACGTTTGTGAGTTCTGCTGTGTTTTAAATGTTTCACGTGACTGTGCAGTTGACTAAAAGTATAGCATTCTTTTCTCCTTTCATGTAATAAGAAATTTTCCAGAGACACGGTCCCTGCCTTGTGCGCCGTCCCATCGTCTTTCCGATCGGAGAAAAGGAGATTGGAATAATCGCCTATATTACTCAGGAGTACTTATTTTTTAGGTCAGGATGCATTCTATTTTTGTATGTAATGATTATGTAATGAAAAGATCAAACTACAAACAAGTTTATCCCCATTTTCAGAATCGATACGACAAATTTGCCCGAAACCGGGATAGAGGACCATTATCTGTTCGACAATAGCTATAGAATGGCAGCTGTGAAATATCCGGATATGACGAATCACACCTGTCATATGGACGAGGTTAAGGTTAGTTTAGATCTTTATGGCCAACTTTGTAGTTTGATCTACGGTACACCACAATTTGTAAATTTGACCTCGAACACGTCAGAAATCGTTTTCTCGAACCGTTGTTCAGGTTTACGTTAGAGTAAAGGCAGTATCAAAACATGCGTTGTAGTTCGATCTATTTATTCATCTACATTCAAAGAATGTGGCACTCGCTCATCAGAGAAAGAGAATAAAATAGAGAAATAACTGTGGCCATAAAGTTTTAAATGGTTTACAGTTCATTTTTGTACGATGTTGTATAGGGCGTTTCATTCCCACTGAGACCCATTGGCATCGTGACAAAATATTTAGATGCCTGTTTCTCTGACCACAAATACGTTTTTCGAAGACTTTATCACTGACTTGTACTCATGAATTTGGACAACAGCGATTTGCAGTTTATTGAAAAAAAATCTAAAGTGGTTAAAAATGGCTTGGAATATTCATTGGCTCGCTGCCAAGTCTCGGTGGGAATGACCGGGACTATATCGGCTTACAGCATTAGCTTTACATGCGCAACATAGTTTCTGAATAAGATTTGAAATTGGGGTAGGATCAAACTACAAACACAGCGGCTCTGCGCTGGATGTACAATATCGACCCAATCGATCGAATCCTATATAAGTACAGCGAATAAACAAATTCGATTGAAATTTGTGCTGCGCTTCAAGACCGCACTGCAACTCAGGGTACGTATGCTATAGTCGTCACCAACGGAAAGGCGGGAGGGTACTGTATATCTCACTTTCAGCTGTGTACGCACACATGTCTTCGATTCCAACGCTTGCTGGTATTGTGCATCAATAGCGCAGTGGTAAGCGCCCTGCTACGAATATTTTGCTCGCAGGTTCGATTCCGGCAAGAGACAAAAGTTCATAAATTTGGCACCCTCTATAGAAGATCCCGACACCTCTATTCCAACCAGCGTCTCCTCAAACATACGCTATTTCTCTTCTCTCACATCCCGCCGGGATGTAAGAGACGAGAAATAGTGAGACAGAGCGAGAGACGCAGGATGGGATGAAAGTGTCGGGATCTTCTAGCATACGTACTCAGATTCGATCATCCGCTATCGATTCATTTTTTTTCAGAAAGAAGTGATATGCTACTCGCCCGCCAGTCCCCGTTCAACTGTCATTGTCTCCGAGAAAAATAAATACAACCCGAACAGTGGAGTCGCCACGTTAGTTGCTATCATACAATTTGGACGCAAACTATAAAATTGTGTTGTTACCGGGACACTTCTAATGAAAGGATTAGTCGAAATGAGAGGCAGTGGGAGAGATCATAACTTTTCTACACATAATTCTTGTAGAGAATACAGATAAATGAATCCGGAGGGTGGTCAAGGAACACTATCTTGGAACAATACAAAAAAAAATTTTTTGTCAGATTCGTAAAAGGGGGTGAACCAATTCGTCTGCCTCATTGGACCACGGCCGCACTGAACCCAGAAACAATGTTGTCCTACTACTCATACGGAAACCATATTTGGGTGAGTAGTAGATCCACAAGTAAATATCACGTTTTAAGAGAACAGTAGTTTTGACATCACAGAAAGGTGCAAATCATTATGATCGCATGCTATCGTATTGCTTATAATACTTAGTACTTCACATCCGAAGATTTTCTTCTGTAACAACAATAGTCTATCATTTTATGGTGTTTCATGAGGAAATGAACCGTGTATAATGGACCAATTAATGCCTACTTTCATTTCGCTTTTTTACAATCAAAAACATGCTTAGATGGATCACAGTCTGCATTTCCTGTACAACATGGAGGTCGAGGATTACTATCGATACAATCGGACACTGCTCACCACCCACAATATCGATACGAATGTGAGGATTTTTCTACTTTAGAGTTATGAACACCATAAACGAGAACATATGTAATTTATGCTTTTGACAAGCGATTTTTCGTTATAGTCTTCAGATAATAACTTTTACCCATGAATTGCGATGCTGAAACTGTAATCAACACAGTCTTCTTGAAATGAAGTTCTTAAAGTTTTCCAGTTTCGTTATGTTTCGGACTCCTTTCTTCTTGGTCGAGTACGATTTATTTGGTTTCAGGGTATTCCAGTGAAAGCCATGCTCTACGGCGACAGTGCCGGTGTAGTCACAGCACACTGCACTAGCCGCAAGTGTACCATGCAGTACAATGCATTTAGCTCGGTGGGTTAAAGTGAAACTGTGACGAAGTTGTAGTAAAAGAATCTTCTTTGTAGTTTGATTATGATACACAATCTTCACGAGTCATTGTTCTTTGACACATTAGCGTTTGGAAAAAAAATCATGTTCTGGTAGTACACGGTACGAAACACAAGTATTTAGTTTTTAGTATTTCGTAGAAAACTAACATTTTCGATAGTTACTGTGAAAATATCGCGTGCAAATGAGAAGGACTATAATACTCCTTGCAGATTTCAATGATGAAGTCCGCTTGTCTAGCCGAGTTGCCAATTATTCACACGATGGGAGCATTCGCGATTGGCAAACGAGTTGAACCTACAACGACTACTACAACTGGAGGTAATTACAGGAAATGAGCATAGCTGATGGTTTACAAAATGGCTAGTTTACTTTATCACGATTTATGTACGAAATGTGCGGAACCAAACGCTTTTTGCAATTGGTGAACGAGTTCAACCGATGTCCACTACTACCACCGGAGGTGGTTTCATCATCTTATTTATAGTTCGATCTACAAACGAAGTGGAAGTTTTGTGTTGTTAACTAAGGTGACTGATCGATCTTCCGACTTTTGTCAATGTCAAAACTGGGTGCAAATTTCAGGATAAAAGGGCGAAAAGTTCAGAATTCGAAGAGCGATTAAACTTGAAAGCAGTAATTTCACTTTAAGGCAGTACTTTTCATACATAAACTTGTCAAATAACTTATTTTGTTCTCTTTCAAAAAAATATTTTCCAGCTCCTATCCCTGAGCCGGCTGCACTCATTTCCGGACAGATACGAGAACTTGCTCACGGTATTTCACAATTTCATCAGTAAACGCGATCAAAACCCAACGAGTATCAAACTTATGAACTGAGTGTCGAGATTCCCAAATATAGATTTTTCGATGATAGTCCCGGTTTGAGTAAAACCATAATCTGCAATTAACAGAAACCTTGATTCGAAAACATGAACCAATAGAAACTTTCAACGTACTTATATAATTGTTGTAATTCCCACTGAGACTTGACATCGTGCCAATGAATATTCCAGGGTACTTTTCACCCCTTTGGAATGTTTCAAACAACTGCAAACCTTCGTCAGTTGTTGTTCCGTTTCATAAAAACACGTGAACAGAGAAGGTTCTAAAATACTTATGTTTGCTCTTGGAAATATTTATTCGAAAATCTTGGCACAATGTCAAAGATTCTCAGTGCGAATGAAACAAACTATGGTCGAATGATGGAGTTTTCACTGTTTTCAGGAAATATCTACTGTTTCACTCCCCTCTTGATACTCGCTATTCTCACATTCATCTATCTTATTTTGTATTCGGTTGTGCTCTTTCGACCGGCCAAGAAGGACAATCTCATACAGTTGAATGTGAGTTAGATTCATTAAATATAATTCACACTATTTAATATTGTTATCAGTTGCTGTTTTTCACATCAGGACCTTAGCGTTGTAGGACACATCATACTGATATAGAAACAACACTAACACTGATGGACTGACACAGCGAGTTACGAAACTTTAGTCATGATTTGATTAGCAATACTAAAGTTTCAAATCTTCTAACGCATAGTAATTTTTTGTTACTTTAAATTAAACTTCCAAATTTCAGGACGCGTTGGAGGCGGAGATCAAAAGCCACCTACTCGCAATCAGTCAGATGCAGGAGAGAATGGTACGGTTTAGGGTTGTTAAAGTCCAAATCGAAAAGATTCTGGAAATTTTTTCTCAAATTTTTTTTCAAACCCGAAAACTCAAAGTGTTCCATACAAAACTCCAAAACTTTCGAGTTGGTTCAGTACTCTAGTAGTGTGAGATGCGAATATGTTTTACCGGATTGCTTACCAGTTGCCTGAGAACATGCAGCATGCCGTTACGATATGTGAAAACGAAACTTGAAACTGGAGATATCATAAGTGAATAAATTTCGTACCTGTTTCACTTTTGGAAAACATTGACTTTTTACCCCCCACCTTTCTGAATTTGTATTGCGTTTGGGGAATTGTAGTTTGACCCCCCACCGGGGGGTTATAATTTAATTTATCACCTGCAATACAAAAGTTTGAGGGTGGGGGGTAAAAAGTAAACATTTCCGGTATTGAAGTTCAGCCCCCCACTCGTTGAAGTTTGACCCCCCCCCTCTCCTATATTTTCAGGTTTTAGCTTGGGTGGGGGGTTGAAGTGCTACGGGGGGGACTCAACTAAAGTGGGGGGCGATACTTCAATTTTCCCCACTTTTGCTATGTTGATCACGATTCACGTGATGCAAAACTTGTTTTCAGAACCCCAAAAGACCGAACGCTGATGTTGTGGTCAAAAAAGAAGAGGAGGCTCCCGAGATGGCTCTTCCCCCATTTGTTTTAGAGAGATTGAGGTAATCTGAATAAGTCATTCTTTACAAAAAATGTTTCAAAAGTTCATTCACAGGACTTTTTTTGGTCTGGCCCCCTATTCCTTGTGAGTTGAATTTCGTTACGAACTTTACACTTCTACTCTGACATATTCTCTGTAAGTTGTACCTCGCATTAGTTAATCTTTGAGAAACCTTAGACCAAAATGTTCGGGGTTACCTACTTTTTACTTCCCAGAAAAAATCTCAACATTCATTGGAATTTTCAATACTAAAAGCAGTCAAAGTTATTTTCAGACGTGGAACAAAAGAGCAACAGAACACGATGCCATTCCCCGTTCAAAAACGAATCGAACAGGCGCGAGAACCGAATCCAAGTTACCAATCGGTGAGTTTTTCACAACGGAACTAATCTAAATTTGAGTTGTTAATGTAAGTTTGTAGAAACCGTAATTTGTAAGTGTAATTGTACGAAACTATGTTTGTGTTTTCATCTCTAGCAAGTTGCAACCCAACTGCCGCAGGTTATAAACAAGTAGCTGGACTTCTTGAAACATGCTGAATTCATTTCGGGCAATAGTTTCTACTTTCACAACTCTAGAATATAACTCGTTTCACAGTGTAACCAAGAGTCGTGACCTACTTCTTATTACTCAGGTTGTCAACGGAAAAACTAACATTACCAACATTCTACATTTATAACAAGCAGTCAAGAATGTCTGAAAAGCAAATTATTGTTAAAAATTTTCAACAAAAAACTCAATAACCGGTTTTCCAACCGAACAACGCAGGTCTGAGTAAAACTTTTCATGCACTTCAGTTGCCTTTCGACAAATCTGAAGAAAAGACACAGGAATCATCTAAAAAGGGAAAGGGAAGCCAGGTGAGGGCGTAAAAAGTATCCTTGTCTCTCTCATTTTATAACTGATATCTTCATCTCTCTCTCCTTCTCCCTCTCCATCTCTCTCTCACTCTCACTCACTCTGTCTCCCTCTATCTCTTTCTCTTTCTCTCCCACTGTATCTCTTTCTCGTTATCTCTCTCTCTTTGTCTGTTCATCTCTCTGTGTCTCTGTCTCTCTCCAATCCTCTCTCTCTCTCTTTCTCTCTCTCTATTCCCAAACTAGTGCGCAGGTTTTCTCGCTGGTATCCCATGATGTCCATTGTTCTTTTTTCCAGAGAACTGGAAAAAACTGAAATCCCCTCCGCATCCTGGTTCTACGCGTCGTTCACACAATTCTCTCATTAATGAAGTGTTTCTGATCGGATTTCCACCGTTTTACAGGAATACAAAGGAAATACATTAATACATGGTTTTAAAACCTTCGGGGGAGTTAAGTAGAGCCAATAGCTACAATTAATGTTTTTGGAAGCTCAAAAAAGAATAGCTACAAATTAAGTTTTTGATTGTCAGATGAGGTACTTAGGTGTTGGTGTTAGGTGGTTTAGGTAGTTCAGTTGCACAGTACATTACACCTCTCAAACTCTTGTTTAGTTGTTTTACCTAGGAGTGAGTTGATAAGGCCAAAATGTATTCCAATTTCCGCTCAAATAGACAGTATAAGTGAGAATTGACTTGAATTTGGGACAATTTCAAAGTAGTTTAATAAGTTTGGGTGGGTTGTAAACCTTTTCTACCTTTGTAAAACTGTAGTTTGTTAACAACACTGTGTGAAGAACATGTTTATTATGACGCAGGTAGATGAAATTGCACAATTGAGCAATCGAGAGACAAATAAATATAGAAACAGCACCATAGCAAGGGAGAGACAGCCAATTGGCGGGCTCTATCCCGTCTGGCGTTTTGCCAATTGGCGAAAAGAAATGGCTTAACGCCGGGTTCCGTCCTCGAAGAAGACTCCACCATCGATGGCGCAGTACTTGGGGCAGATTCCCTTCTCTCCGTTGGTACCAGCTGGTCCGGGAGGTCCGGGAGGTCCGGCCTGTCCGTCGACGCCGGGTGGTCCGTCGGGTCCGGGGGCTCCCTTGGGTCCGGCGGGGCCGGGAGGTCCGTCGTTTCCGGGAGATCCGGGAGGTCCGGGTGGTCCGGGTGGTCCTGGAAAATAAAGTATTAAAAACGGGATATGATATACTGCGAGTCGAATGGGCGGTTTAGAAAACATGTGAGCTAAACTGTGGGCCGTGCAATCTGGAATGGCCTTTTTATTGTGTTTATACACGTTTTGCTTCACCATTATGAAGGTGATTTTAGGAAACGGATTGTGAAAGTTATGTACGTACAACTGAAACGATAAAGATGATAGTAGAAATAATTAAGAAGGAATAGTCACCAGCATCTCCGGGTTCTCCGGGTGATCCGGGGGTGAGGGGCTCGGATTGGGCGGGTACTCCAGCGTCTCCCTGAGGTCCGGGCTGTCCAGGCTCGCCGGAAGGTCCGGGAGGTCCACGAGGTCCGGGAAGTCCGTTGGGTGCGTCGGTTCCGGGTCTGCCGGGGGTTCCAGCCTCTCCCGGGTCTCCGGGTGATCCGGGAGGTCCGGGAGGTCCGGGTGGTCCCTGGGGACAGGGCTTGCATGGGGGAGGAGTGGTGGGCTCGCAGGGCGCGGTGGGTGGCTTGCCGGGAACTCCGGGAGTTCCGGGTGATCCGGGTCTTCCGGGCTTTCCGGGCTTACCGGGAACTCCGGCGGGTCCGGGAGGTCCGGGCAGACAGCAGCCCTCGCACTGAAGATTGGGCGAGGGGTTGACTTCGGGACCACCACCGTAACCGGACTGACGGGCGGTACGGTTGCGAGGCGCGGCGGGACCGGTCTGGGACTTCATGTAGTTGACCTCGGTGAAGATGTCGCTGGCGGATCCCTGAAATAACAAAAAAATGAAAATTGGATAGTTGTACAATAATTTTCTTAGACTCGAACGTATTTAGATATCGTGTTATGTTACGCGAATGCGGGATGTCTAGATCAATTTCGGAAAAGTAAGCATGTAAAAGAATAAATTTTAAACAACATTGGAAATGAATTTACAAAAGGTTGAATGTGACTATTGCAAGTTGATAGAGAATAAGTGTTACACAAATGTGAATTCCAATTGTGGTAATGTAAGAGTTGTAATGTTTGAAATACAATAATACAAGTGAAACAACAATAGAGAAGTGAAACTGTGCACGTACCTTGCAGAAGGAGATCTCGTGCTTCATCTGTGTTCTCACGTGGCTCACGTAGTTGTAGACCATGGGGAGCGTGAGCACCACGGAGAGCACGGCGACAATTGAGAATGAGACCGCGGCATAGGCCACAAATTTGTAGGCTTTCATACGACCGTCGGACTCCATGACACTGTGTGTGGACACTGGGTTGTCGGTGTGGTCAGCACGTAGCGGCGGCCTTTTAAAGGATCGCCTAAGGGGCGGCGCCGCCCCCGGCGCCCCAGGCGCATACCACAAGCTCGAAAACGGGTAGCGGATAATCAATCCGGGTGATAGCGAAAAAAGAACGAGACAATCGAACACAATCAGTGAACGGCTGTGTCGAATTAGCGCATAGTCGTCGGCCATATGACATCAGTTGTCGATACGGAGATAACTGTAGTTTTGAGTTTTGCTGTGCTAGTCGAACGAAAACGTGTACGGATAATCGAGCCGGGTGATAGCAAGAAAAGAACGAGACAATCGAACTCAATCAGCGAACGGCTGTGCTGAATTAGCGCATAGTCGTCGTCTTTTCGACATCATGAGGTTACTGTAGTTTCAAGTTTTGCTGTGGAATCCGGACAGAAACGTTTCACAAGCTCACGCGAAAACGGGTACAGATAATCAGTCCGGGTAATAGCAGAAAAAACGAGACAATCGAACACAATCAGTGAACGGTTGTGTCGAATTAGCGCATAGTCGCTGAACATGTAAGAGCAGCAGCATAGGGTAGCTCTAATTTTGTGCTGTGCAAATCGAACGATACGAGAGCAAAATGTGTTTATTGATTATAGCTGTAAACTGTTCATGATCTGTCTTACTGGTGTAATAAGAACAGCACATATTGGTTCGAGTTCGACTTTATGGCGGGGCAGCTAAACTGAAGCATGAGGGTGTTATCGTTCAGAGCTAGTATGAAATTGTGGAGAAGACTCATAAAATCGTTAGGAGAATGGTTGAGTTTACTTTCGAATTGGGAGTTTCGCTTTATCCTCTCGGTTCTCACTACAGAATCTAGAACCTAGAGCTGAAGGACTTATAGTGTCATTCATAATTTGGGAAAACTCCGACTGCACTCTGATCAATGGCAGTGGGGTAGAGGCGAAACGTACCACTTATTTTTATGTCAGTCATCAATCTATAGTAAGTGCCAAATTTATAAATTTCTGTCTCTCGCCGGAATCGAACCTGCGAGCAAAATATTCGTAGCGGGGCTCTAACCACCACGCTTTGAGAGCACATAGCGGGCAAGCTATCGAATCGAGGACATGTGTGTGTACACAGCGGAAAGTGAGATATACAGTACCCTCGCGCCTTTCCGTTGGCAATGACTATATCAATTTTTATCGAATATATTACACCCTAAAACGGTACGTTTTGGAGATAACAAGTGATTTTTGTGTTTTACTCAGTCTTCCGTCGAGCCGAAGCAGCTTGACTAATCCAATCGGTGATGTAGTCCGTGGAACTGAATACTTGGAAACAGTTTTTTTTTCAATGTTTTTAGAAATATGATTCAACATGGTCAGTTTCACTGTTGCGGGATCAATTTACTCCAAAGAAGATGAAATCCCGATTAGAACAACTACAAACTTCAGTTACGATGATTTGCAGTGGTAACTTGAAACATTGGATTCAACTCCTGTGTCCGATTCTTTGATGTTGTACTCGTACTTTGTGGTAAAGCTTTTTTCCAGTTGCCCACTTATTTGTGAGGTTTACGTTTATCTAACCATATTCGTATGATCGTAAATTCACCCTGCTAGGTTTGAAAAATCTTCTATTGACCAATATATCTCTCCTGATCTGCGTGAAAGTTATGTGATTGGGGTTAGTTTTTCCGATGCTCTCATTAGGTTGTAATTGTCTTCTTTTCGAACAACTCTCGCTCTTCATTTCGCCGCGATAACGACATTTCGCTTTTCTTTGCGGTAGAGAGAGAGCTAGAGACGGAGAGGATTAGAGAAGGAGAGAGAGATAGAGAGAGAGAGAGACCCACTTAGGTCAGTTGTGTTCGAAAACAAGGCTTTTCTCGCGGATACAGCATACTGGTTCTAGTTGTGGCGAAGTAGTTCGATCACAGTTCTGATTTATGGGTAACTAGGCAATTGGAGCGGTGTGAACAGTCGAGTTTCGAATTGAAAAGGTGTAGGTTCACGTGTTTCACGTGTTTCACGTGTTGGAGAAGTTATACTCATTAATTTACACGTCGAAAAGATCGCTACATAAGTTGCACAGTACTCTGTACTCAATGAAGTGTAAAAATTTATGTACTAGATAGGTTTTAAGTTTAAGTGTTCAGATTGATTTTACTAATACTAAATCGTCAGCGTATTGGATCAACTCCGATGTAAACGTTTGATTGTGAGTTCATTCCAAATTAGTGAACTAATGTAGATATCAAACACCATTGGCTGCCCATGTATCAGTAGAAACAGTAAAATGGACAATCGTTCACTTTACGATTACACGCTTTGTTTTGTAAAATGCTAAATTTTCACGTACGTGACCCAGTACTAGACCGAAATGATTCGCTTATTCGCGAAATATTCCAAGCATCTGGTCTGCACTTTTTTCGCTGCCATTATGAAATCATCGGCGTCTCGTTTTCTCGAACAATCCAGGCGAAATCTTGTCTTTTTGCGATAATTTCCCCTCGAATCCGGAAAACTGAACTCTACTTTGGGCGAAATCTCGGGGCGAGCGCGTGAATTCCTACACCAAAAGGGGAACCGAGATTAGGGGCTTGTATAGTTCGTTTCATCGACTTATAACCTTCTACAGTAATATTCTTAAACTTATAGTTCAAATTTTGGTATGTTGGCGTTTTTGGATTTTCTTCAAATGTTGGCAATGTCTTCTGCACCTTTCCTACTACAAACTCTAAAAGTTTGAAACTGAAATAATTAATTATTTATTAAAAAAAGCCTCCTGAATATTTTACGAACTACTGTAGAAGGACATCGATTGGTGACACAGAGTATAAACAGTAAACTACTAGTAAAATGTGGAGTCACGTGAAACGTGTAAACTGTTTGCAAAGATGAAGCGTCTAATTACAATAGATTTGCCACGTTTCACGGGACCATTTAATGATTTACTTTGAATACATAGAAAGGGTTGTGTAAATTGCTAGTAACATGCATTTTGATGTGAAAAGTTTAAAACACATTATTCTCCACATACGTGAAATTGAAAAGTGCACAATTGCTGGTGTTTTTGAATGTTTCACGTGACTGCTAGACGATCCACTTCAAGTATACCGACCATGAAAACGGCAGTCAACATTTATTTTCATTTGATATGCGTGAAACACTTCAGAGTTCAGGAGTACGTCTGCTAGAAGATCCCGGCACCTTCATCCCATCCTGCGTCTCTCGCTCCGACTCACTACTTCTCGTCTCTTACATCCCGGCGGGATGTGAGAGCAGAGAAATAGCATTATATTTGAGGAGACGCAGGCTGGGATGAAGGTACCGGGATCTTCTAGCATACGTACTCAGAGGCGTGCAAAGATAGAGTGAAAAACTGCAAAAAGTGACCACTTCAAAATCCACCTTGCAGGCAGTATCGTACGTCTGCTTTTGGATTGCAAAAACCATATAGTTTCTTTCCTAGCTTCTGCCATCTAGTTAGTTTCTGTTTCATGAAACTGATCTAGCAGCTCATGATTCCGGAATCCGGATCAATTTCAGCCATCAGCATTATGCACAACGCCCTAACGATAACTACAAAATCGGTGCACGAAGTTTACGCTTGGAGCGTGGACGCCGTCGTCGTGTAAAAACATTTCGGCATTTTAATTTTCAAGATTTCAAACTCGTCTCTTTACATAATATATTTCACCCTAGAACACGTCTTTATTAGAGGTCAGTTTTTTTCTCAGGATTCAATTTAGAGTCTATTAATTTCTGAAATTGATCGTGTAAATACTGTTTCTTATTATCCTTTGTAAATCTGTAAAACCGGGGGGTTTTGTTTTAAATAAGGGAGTTACACATTTTCAGTTATAAAACGGAACTTATTGGAAATAGTGGAAATCGGAAAACCACCTTTTTAAGAGTTAGAATTATGATCGAACGATCTGAGCCAAGTTCTCTACAATTCCCACAAAAGCCTATTCAAGTGGTTTCTCAAAGTTGGTTGTAGAGGGAGTTTGTTCATTGAGGGGTGTTTGTTTCTTAGTAAATATTAATTTGTTTACAGACCAGTTAGATGAGTGAGAGGTGCGTTTTCTGTGGCTGGAAACGTGCTAGTTCTGCTTCGCATATTCGATTCTTTTCAATTCCCAAGGATCCCGGACTAAAACGACTTCGCTGGCTGCACGTCATCGATAAGAAGGTGGGATATTTGTGTTGAACTGTATATGAAAACTCGAGAACTAGCAGAAAAATAAGAAATATGTTTCATATTTTGGAGTTTTATAAGATAGCCAATAGTCATTATTCTCCAGACAAAACTCTAATTTGCTGTTTTCTCTTTGAAAATGTGCGTCTCACTTAATTTGCTAAGCATGAACATGATATACTAACTCACAACTTACAACTAAGTAAGTTGGTTTATCATGTTTATGAGTAACTTGTGTAAATTCAATTCAAACCACAAACAAGTTTCGCTGTGACGACTAGGCTAGGTAATCCAACAACCGAAGTTTGACAAATTGTATTGTCCGGTTTTCGCAATTCTAAAAACGTACCTTTTTTATCTTTATCGGAATGCATTTCACACTTTCGTATTCAGGATCTTCGCAAATCGGACAAAGTTTGCAGTTTGCACTTTCATTTTGGCCGACCTTCCAACGACCCGTCACACATGGATTTCGTACCTCATCTGTGCATCAATCCGAATCAGGTGGATAATAAGGTACGTGACCAATTATGTAGTTGTTCTCTCGTTTTCTTTCAAGATCATTGATTTTTTTTTCATCTTTCTGATAATCAAATGCATTTGTAGTTCGTTATAGAAAAGGGATGGAAAAAAACTATAACACAGAAACAGAAGTGTAGTGAACGTAGTACCAGGTTCCACGCTGGATGGACATACACCACCAAGCGTCCATTATTGGTTATATAATCTCGGATCTCGCGACCCCTCCAAAACTGCACGATTTATATTTTTTGGAGATCTTGCCGTTGTAGGACAGACTTTGTTGTTACCATTGTGAACCTGAGTTAAATTTTCGTTTAAAATAACTAAAATATTTCATTTCAGGTCTTGGAGTATCTGGAGGGCGAAGTTCCCGTAGATAGCCACAATGCCCCACAGCCGCAGCAAGCGGGAACGACTTCAAATGAACGTGAGTTGTTGTTTATTTGTTCTATTTGTTTACATACTCCAGTAAAAATGTCCGAATAGTCAATTGTCACGATAATGTGGAGAACGGCTGTTTCTACACTGTTTCGTCATTGTTTGAAATCATACACCACCAAGGCCTCCTACAAGACAAGATGGAGGGTTGTGAACTAGTTTCTTCGAAAAGTACGGGTCGCGAGTGGAATACCAGTAAATTTTATACAAAACTAGTGAAAATCAAATCAAAAATGAATGATAATCGCAGTTTTGAACTATTTTCGAGGTGTCGCGACTCAATAAAGAGCATGTATCGCGAGCTTTCAGCAAAAATGAGAAACCCTTGGCGGTGTATGTTTGAAATTTTTTCCTATTTCTGATGCTAAATCAGAGACTTTGGCGTAGTCAACTCAAAAAGCTGAAATCGGTAACAATTGTTCGATGACAATACGATTACGTAATTTTGCTATGGAAATAGTCCATTGTTCATGCAAAAGCAGAAGATCACGAATACCTGCAAAAAAGGAGTTGCTATGATTTATTATACGACCATACTATGTGGAAGTCACGTGTTAAATCACGAATAAATCTATTCTATTCTATTCTATTCATATACCCTACATTCATCTTTGAAATGTTGCTATCCACACCCATATACTAGTAAGGTCTGGCTGAGCGACGAAAAGTAGTCCGTTTTCAGATGTCAACAGGTGAAAATTTATGATTTTTCATCAAAGGTAGACCGATTTTCTTCTTTTGGGCGAAAAAGTAGTTCGTTTTTTTTCGAATTTTTCTGACTATTCGGACAACTTTACTGGTGTATGTCCACACCCCATGATTTGTTTATTTTTTCAGAGAGAGAAAGAGAACCGCAACCGGAAATACTGGAAGAAATGACAGAACAGGAGCAGGAGGCAGCTAGAAAGCCAAATATACTCAGGAAACGGAAGGTACTACTTTTCTATTGTTTTTTTTTTTCAATATAGGCAACTTCTTCTAAGTCAATAAGCGGCTTGTTTTTCGTTTTTAGGCTGTGCATTGAATGTATAGTGAATGTCTGAGTTAAAACGTTGAATACAAAAAGAAAGCAAAGTTATTCGAAAATCGCGTGCGAATGTGTTCCAAATCTTACAAAAAGAGTTGTTCCCATCTTGGTGTAAAGAATCTTTCATGAATCATTGATTGCAAATGGTTGAAACACAATACAAAATAAAACCGAGAAAAAACTTCATGAAAGCACCTGAATTTTTGTGGATGCGAAAGATGCATAGGTTCAATGCCAGTACAACTGAAATTAACGTGTTTAACTTAAAAAACGGGCATGACGTATGATACTTATGCAAAAGTGAGTATTTCCCTCGTTTATCGTGTTTCGAACAATTTTCGCTTTCCAAATGAGCGTAGGTTCTAGAAATAGGGCGAAACTGAGCATGTGTATACACCATTTGGACTGACAGGGTGTTTTACCTATGGAAATATTTATACAATTTTGTTTCCAGACGATGTCGTCCAACTTTTCGTACTCGCCCATCCCGTATGTGATAAAACCCAGCCACATTCCCACCACACAGAAGTTGCCGCAGCGAATTGTCAAGGTAGAAGAGTTATGGACAATGGAAATGGACATAGTCTGAATAATCTCGACCATGTTTCTCTTCCATTTGGTAAAAAAATGCAAAAAAAAAAGAATACCAAAAGAACGACCTCGCTTTAGGACAAAAACGGAATATTTTGACCACTTTCGAAGCGAAATCATTATTTGTTTATGTTCTTAAATTGAAGACGGCTTCATTTGTGCGCATATTCACACCTTAATGGACTGGTGGTTCGTGTGTGAACGTCTGAACATGAATACAGTCCTTTCATTCAGAAAAACGAGGCAGTTACGTATACGGAGGTGACACCAGCGCGAGTTTCGGTAACGTTCCGAACAGCCGGACCTACACAGTCAGGATCGGGTCCCAACTCTACCAAGATTTGATCGTTGACCTATGATCTTTGATGCGGGGTGAGAATTTGACCTACTCTTTTTTATATAAGGGTTTACGGAAGTAGTGACTCAATGTGGGGGAACTATAACACTATCAGGATCGGTTCCCAATTCTGGCGGGACCAAGATTTGATCTTTGGCTTATGATATTTGATGCTGGTAGGAACTTGACCTACTCTTTGTGTCAAATTTTGGGATTTTTAGCAGTAAATTCAATAACTAGTCTTTAGCTAGTTCTGATCGAGTTTTTTTTTGCATTGATTCTTACTTGTATGATGTAAACCACCAGTTCATCTTACGATTGATTGGTTATCAAATAGGCGTGCAGGAGTGTCTTGGAGCAAAAAAGGATGTTTCAAATGTTCTTGAATCTATGTTTTTTTCAGTTCCGTTTCAATGTCGTTGGCAAATTTCTACCAATAATTGATCGACTCATAGTGCGATATCCTTCTTTCTCTTAAAATATTCGTCCGACGTGTATAATAGCTAGTTTATGTCTTCTATTCATTATATTCCCATGTTTTCATATTGTGTAAATAGAATCTTCTGAATATTGCTCTCATGCGGTCCGTTGACCTGCCACTATTACGGTATTATGTAAATTGAATGTATAATATAATAAACTTATGCCAATTGTGTTTCAATTTCTATCCAAACTAAAAAGTGAAAATTTAAAATCTATGACATGCTGTTGGGTTCAGGAACGTTCGGTTCTTTAGGTTGAGTGGCTGTGTAGTGAAACACTGAGCAGGCTGGTTCAGAATGATCGAAAGACTAGTTTAGTTTCATCTGAACCACATTGAACCTTTTGAATGTAGTAATTGTTGATATCTGCTATTATTTTCTCCTGTGACGGTTATCAGGACGGAATTGAATAGTTAAAGGCAATGGTCGGTTCGCAATGTTCTTGAATTTTACGGCAAAGTAATATTCAAACTGTCTGATTTCTATCGATTGGCGTTCTATTGTTATACACAAGAAACGTATGACTGTTTGTTAAAGGAACGGCACAGTCTGGGTACTGTAGGAAAATACTTAATTTAGTGTAATTCCGTGCAGTTGCGTCGCAGTGTGTCTGCGTAGCCATTTTCGACCAGACGACTGCTCCCTTATCGAGTGGGCCATTTTTAATTGAAATCGCCTCCTGCAAACGTCCATTTCGGCATGTATTTCTATATTTATAAGTGATTCATTCTACTGCTATTATGGAGAAAAGTGGTGTGGTCGCTATGCGACTTTTCGCGAATTGGGAAATGGATAGAACCAGCTCCAGCACAGTTCAAAGGTTGGTTTATGCGTATTTCATGTTTTGAGCGATTCTATTCTTTAACAAACTCATTCATGTATAGCTGAAGTTATCTGCATTTCTATTCCGTTCAACTGTACACCTAAGTGCTTGTTTACTACGTTGTTGGAACCGTGAACCGTCTCGTTTTCAGTAGTTCACTAGATCGGTTCGCGTGTTCGTTATGCCTTTGAGTTAAATTATGACAGATATATTCTATAATGAACTGAGTCCTGTATAAGTGAAGTTATTTTATGTGTTCATCATTCGACTTTACACCTAAGAAGCACATGTTTACTGCGTTGTTAGAACCGTGAACGGTCTCGTTTTCAGTTGAACTCCGTTGTTTAAAGTTTTGTTTCAGAATCGGTTAACCGCAGTAATGTATATGTTTCCAGAGTATTTACCTTGAGTATCAATCGATTGATATTCAATTCGATGCCCACAGGATCGCCACCTCTGGTTATAACTGCCAAACTACAGGTAAGTATTTTTGTGGGTATATTTCGATTTTATGATGGTTCACACCGGTTTACTTGAAGCAAAAAACGATTATGTGGACCAATCCCGTGTCAACAGTCCTTTAAACTGCAATTGAAAAATGTATTGCAGTTTAATGGAGTGAAGCGTTGGGATTGGACCACATAATCGTCCTTCGTTAATCTTGTATCATTCGGTTGAAAAGGGCTCTTTTTTGTTGTTGTTGTGATTCACACCTATGAAATATAAATTTTCTTTCGTTGTAGTATTTTTGATTTCGACTTGTATGTTGTTTTTGGTTCAGACTTCTGGGATGATTTAGACCTTAGCTTCTTTGGACCACACATTACGTTGTTTGCTCCTGGAGATTTCAGGGTTCTTTAATTTATATGTTTTTCAGGGTCACAAACGTAATCTTAGGACCAATGAGCTGCCAATCGTAGTTTCGCATGGCAAAGTTGACATGGATCTAGACGTCTCGTTCAATATACAGGTATGTCGTCAATTCCAAATCATTTTCAAAATAGTTTTATTTTTTGCTAGACTTTGATAAAGTTCATTTTTGAAGTTATCAAAATCAACATTAGTTCAGTAGTGAAGCTTAACTAACTTTGTGGTCAGTTTCGTGTTTCAATTTTCCTATTCTGTTAGGTTATATTCATAGGTAAAATAGTTCAATACCAGTGACACCAGTGGCCGTATTCACCAATCCTCGGGAAGCTAAATAACCTTCCCGCGGGAAGGTAGAGCACGAAAATAGTGTGCTGGTGGGGAGGGTCCAGAGACGCGGGAAGCTTTTTTTACCTTCCCGGGATATTGGTGAATACGGCCACAGAATGAACGTGCGTAATCGTACAAACGGGCATAATACTCCTGCAAAAGTGGTTTTTCTTGCGTTCATAGCGTTTCAAACACTTTTCGCTTCAGAGAATGAGCGTAAGTTCCAGAAGTAGGACAAAATGAGCATGAGTCTTGGGTCAGCGCCAGTTTGACGGGGTATTTTACTTATGGTTATATTTTTATTATTTTTGTCTAATAAGTTTTTATCACAGTATCCTCATTTTCTGAAAATGAAGGAGAACATTCTACAAATCATGATTCAACGCAAGCGAAAATACAAGAATAGACCGATTCCCGGCGGTTTCAAGACGCTTGCCATAGGTTGGTTTGTTGGTTATAAAGTTTACAAATCGGCTTTTTATTTTAATTAGGCCCATACACCGCCAAAGCCTCTCACGAAGGGGGGAGTCGCGACCAAATTTAGGTGAAAAGTATGGGTCGCGAGCCGTTAGCTCACAAAACTTCTATAAAACCATCGACAATTTTTCCGAAAATAGATAGATGTCGCATGTTTTGGGGGTCTCGAAACAAGAAAAACAGGAGGGGTCGCGAGAATCTAAAGTGAATATGAGGCTCTTGGCGGTGTATGATTAGGCCTATTTTCACTTTGAAGATATCGGTCATTCTGTTCCATCTCGAGCTCGCCGTGAACATTGACTAGGTCAATGTCTTTTAGGTTTCTCAAGATTAGATCATGAACTTATCTTTTGATCATAACTCATATTGGTCTTGAAATCTCGCGACCCCTGACCCCTCCAAAACTGCGATTTTTGTCTATATTTTTTAACGGCTAATTTTGTAGGAAATTCGTCAGTTTCTAACTCGCGACCCCTAATTTTCACATAAATTTGCTCGTGACCCTCCATTTCATAGGAGGTCTTGGTGGTGTATGAAGTATGATAAGTGGGATATTATCCGGTTTGAAGAGTGGAACATCCCATCTTCCTTACGGAAAACTCGAAAGTTTCGGATGTTGTCATTTTTTAATAATCAAGAAATTTGGAGTAGATTTTGTGTTATGAGTCCCCCTTCCTCAAGTCCTCCACCTCCACCTCCTCTTTCAGTTATCAGTTTCCAGGTTTCCACGAAAAATATAGGTTGCCTTTTGATAACATTCTGAATTCATGTGTTGTCCAGGAATAGTTGAGTCATAATATCATGTTATGCATATTCCCAGCTGGACTTTACGCTTTACCCTTATGAATTCGGTGCCATGAGTCATTAGAACAATTTTTTTTTGAGGTTCATATTTGATATTCATGAAAGTTCATAATTTTGCAGCAGAAATAGGCGAATACTTTCCGATTTTGGCAAAAAAAGGTGTTCCTTAAAGAAGGACGATTATGTGGACCAATCGCGAGGCACCGGTCCTTTTAACTGCAATTGAAAAATATATTGCAGTTGTGCGGTGGGATTGGTCCACATAATCTTCCATTTTTGAAAGTGAACTTTCGTGGGTACTCGGCCAACTTACTGGTGTATGGTCATATATTTATTTGTAGGTATGGTGAATCTGAGCCACCTTCTACAACAGGGAGGATTGAGGGAAATTGTGCTATGGAATGCTGACGAAAATCAAAAGGATACTAATACAACTGGTGGGGTATAACACAATACATAAATACATCATAGTTTTCTTTTATATTTCGTCTTATTTGATAAGTGGTTCAAAGTATGATTTTTGGACCATGCTACATCCTGCCTTTGAAAGTGACATCTGACATTGTACATATTATAGATAGAATAGAAATAGTTTTTTTCGCGATTGAAGATGTGACACATCACACATGGCATCTCATTTACATGAGTTCCAAGATTTCTAGAAAAAAAAATGTGGATAGTTTAGCGTGTTGTATAGTATCAAATTTTACAGTGTTCATGTCAAGCAGATTAGTTTTCTTAGAATATTTTGTTTACTCAACTTGCGCACTGTCCATTGTTTTTTTTGGGTTAACCTTTTTTTCAAATTCAGTTGAATTCAAATGATATTTTGGTTAGTTGAATATTCTCTTCAGTACACAGTGTGGGTCGTTTGTGTTTGACATCTTGCCAGACAGTGGCCCTAGATATCGATTGGGATAGATCACACAAGAAGATTTCCGAGGGAGCAGAGATCAGCGAGGTAAGGTTTATAAAAAAAGCTGTCTTCTCGAAAGTTTAGTTTTTCTCCATTTCTATGTTTCCTTTTCAATGTGTCCATATTTTCGGCTACAACCCAGAAATCCAGAGTTTTTCCTCCAAGTAGTGAAATGTAAAGAAGTGTGATGTTTTGACATTTGACTCTTTGAATGTGTTGTTTGTGTAAAAATTGCTCTGACAGTTTTGATTACTTAATTATAATTTTCATCTCACTTCTGGCCGGCAGTTTATTCTATTCAATGACAATATTGAGTTCAGGACGATTCCGATAGTGAATACGACGACATGCCCATGGACAGTGACGTGAACGAGCAGCCGGGAACCGGAAGGAGTCAGAATAGAAGGTAAGTATTACGTAAAAAGTTCCCTTACTTTCCCAAACATACACTAGTAACATAACATTAGGATAACATTAGATTACATCGGAAAAGTGTCTCTTTATTATATTTAAATAACTTCAGTGTCCGACGATTTTGGCATTTGGTTAATATAGGTTCTCAATCAGGGTGGCTACTGGCGACAATGTTTACCTTAAAAAACTCAACCTGTCCTTACGGATTTACGTAAATAATACATCACACTCATCACAGTAACCATCGGCTAAGCTTTAGCATTGGCACGCTTGTTTTTGATTCAAAAAACATAACAGTAAATATTGACTAAGCTTTACCCTTTACAACTTTGTGGAAATAACAGTAAACATCGGCCAAGCCTTAGCATTGGCACGCTTGTTTTTGGGTGTCAGGCCGGCTAGATTATTCAATTACGATAGTCATCTCTTATCGCGTGTGTTTATCTATTACATGGTAAACATACGTAGGGAGAAAGCTCGTATCTCGCGAGCCAGCTGGCGCCGTTTTTGTTCATTTATTTATTTGGTTATCGAATCATCGTATGTTCGTATGCATTGTTTTTGTTCAATAAAAAAAACATTTATTGACTGAATATGAAAATCTCTCAGAAAACTTGACGTAAGCCTGATTTTGGTATTTTTTGTGGATTGTTCGGTACATTCGTCTGCAAGGTTCAACCATTCTCAAAATGAACACTCATGTTCCTTTTAGAGTACAAAATCAGGAACATCGTTCCAATTTAAAAGAATTAAAGATTGGGCGAAAATACGCTAGTTTTGATTTTTTTCGCGATTTAGATTTAGCCAAGAAGGTCAAAATGGGTCGGGTACAGAGTGAAGCTGTGTGTACCAGCTGTTTTCTAATAATTTCACAAGAATCGATTGTTTTCCAGAAGTCTGGACATGAAGAGCAAACTGGTTCGACGGAAGAATCTCAAGCAGAAGTTTGTGAATCTGCTGCGAAAGTTCAAAGTACCGGAGGATGAGGTTCGTTTTCTGGTCATTTTGTTTTGACTTGGACTTTTTTTTCCATCAGTTTAGTACCTGTTTTCACCATTTAATGGCTTGAGCTTTCGTCGACGTTCGTTGGTTTGGTTTCTGTTTCTTGGGAAAGCTATCATTACTGAAATTCAAAAATCAATCATCTGTTCTATAGGGAGATTCTCGGAGTTTGGAGTGTTGATACTTTTCACTAGCTACTTAGCTCGGGTCTAATTTTGTTGTCGCTATGTATAACTTTTGAAATAGCATGTGATTCAGTAAATATTCTGTTCTGTAGTTAATGGATATGTTTTATTTTCAGTATGTTTGTTCAATATATTCATGTACTCGACACATGCATGCATGAATGGATATCACATGGTGGATTACATATCAACGCTCTTTCCATCTCAGGTCCTAGCGTCATCCGCGCGTGCCTCGGTTGCTGGAGCCCCGACTGCAAAGGAGCTGGAGGACCTGTTCGAGGAGCTGGAGGAGATGAGCGACTCTGGTACGTTACGTGTTTTATCTCGATTTACAGAAGGACGATTATGTGGATCATGCGAACGCTTCGGTCCTCTAAACTGCAATACATTTTTCACTTGCAGTTTAATGGACCGATGCGTCGGGATTGGTCCACACTATCGTCCTATTTCAGAATAAAATTTAAAAAGGTGTGAACATTGCGCTAATGCGCTATAAGGCTATACGACGGAATGCATTGGTTCAGCTGTGATAAAATTACGGAAAGAAAACGGATGTTCGTTGTTTGTCTTAAAGTTTCCATAAAGAATTCGATCACAGTTGACGTTCTTCGAATTTGTGCCAGAATGCCAGTTGAAGCAGAACGATTATGTGAACCAATCCCGTGTAAACGGTCCTTCAACCATTGAACTGCAATTGAAAAATTTATCGCAGTTCAAAGTACTGAAACGTCCTTCTTTAACAACTTTTTGAATAGTATAAATGATAAAATAGAGCAATTTTACGTTTGTAGGACCCGAGATGGCCGGTGACAATGTGTCGATTGGCTCGAATCCGCGACCCGCCCTTCGTCCCTTTTTCACTCGAAGCAGGGAGGTTCTGCCCGCTATCTATGATAGGGTGAGGATGATTTCCGATTTTTTCAAAACACAATTTTGAGTTTCCTGTCCTGTAAGCTAGAGGGAGGAAAAATCCTGTAAGCTAGAAAATAATCACCAATTCACTTGATTTCATTCGATTCAGAGAGGTTCTGCCCTCTATTTTTATGATAGAGTGAGTCAAATTTTTTTTTGAAAGCTGTTTGAACTATGACCCTACCGATCTCGAAAAGTGAATCCGGATTAGCTGGATCTCTTACCCGTAGGCCTGAAGCTGAAGCCGCTCAAGCTGAATTCGCGGTTTTTGGATAAAAAAGATCTTCTCTGAGACAACATCATGAAGTTACTCACTCTAGAAACTTGAGTTCCAAGATTGAAGAAGATTGAAGATTGGTGTTCTGCCAAGAATTGCACTGGTATGTGAAAACCGGGATACTCGACCATATACTAGAAGTTAATTGAATAATCACGTGAAGTTAGCATTCTATTGTGAAATCTTGCACTTTGTCATTGTACGTTCCTGACTTCTCCTGTGTTTAACATGTTTCACGTGACTGTGCAATTGACTAACAGTATAAGCAACATGGTTTGCAGGACGCCCTATCCGACAGTGAGCCGGAGGACATTGAGTGGTCTTCGGAGGAAAAGGATGAGCGACTGGCGGCAGGGGTAACCAAGCTGGTACCACCCACCGAACAAACGGCAAATATGGTTAGTTTAGTTTGTCGGCAAATTGAACTTATTCGAGTAGAGCGATATAGAAGGATCATGCAGATCAGAGAGACGCAGACTGACTGTCTGAGACAGTCAGTGTCTCTGGCAGGTGCGAATTGACTGGGACCATCCGCGTAAGGGATGTAGAACACGGAAAATGTGGTTAGTTTATATATACTCTTCGTCACACCCATGTGGGAACCTACAGTAACCAACTTCATTTTCTCTGATGTCTAATAGAGTTGAGCGTGACATAAACATGTATTTTTACAGATTCAAACCACGCCCTCGCGCAACCAACAGCAGCGTATCTCCCTGACGAGTAGTGTCCCGTTAGCGGGCGGGACCGGCCCTGCCCCTTTGGCCACCCAGCTGCCCCATTCATCCACTACGGGAAGTATATCGAAGAGAGAGGGAGGGGCAGGAAGTGCGAGATACAGCAGTGTCTCGGAGCAGGTGAGCAGTTTTTACTGGTTTTGTTCATGCTCGGGCTAAAAGAAAAAAAATTCGTGGAAAAAAGTGGTAAAGGATCATTTTGGGTCAAAATTTGATCTATTCGAATGGAAAATGGGATTCTTTTGAGAAAAGTTACAGGTAGTTTGGATTGTTGATCAAAGGGTCTTTATTTTACCGTTTCTTGGTAACCCGTTTTTCGGGTTACTGAATAGGTGACCTGAAAGTAACCAACATCCAAAATTCGGTTACCACGGGATACTGACAATATATCGAAGAGAGAGAAAGACGGGTGGTTTGAGTGCCAGAGTGTTTCGGAGCAGGGCAGTGTGAACAATCAATCATATGTTCGGTGAAAGTTTGTGGTTTCATTCTTGTAACAGTAGTTTCTAAGTATGACGACCTCTATATTCCCATATCGTGTTTATTGTCGCACTGACGACTGACTGATACTGTATTCGTATTTAGTTGACCTCCATTCTGGCGTCGGAATCTTTTGTTCCGGGCCTCGCCCATTCCGCGCCCGTTTCCATCTGGCTATGCTCCCAGGAAGCTGCTCAATTGACGTCACTCTCTGTACAAACAATCAACTGCACCAATGTGGTGGAGGTCAAACAGGCTATCGGACAGATCGTCGCGAAGATACATAATTTGTAAGTGATTTGATGGGTATTGATTTTTTGTCGCCAAAATACATAATTTGTGAGTGATTTGATGGGTTATGCTTTTTTTCTGCTGTTCAGTGAACACAAAAAAAACCTCTGAACTGTGTTAATTGTTAAAACCCGAACTCTGAACTTTTGCGTATTTCAGCTGTAATTCCAACTCAACCGATCCGCCTGTGACCATTGTGGGAGTTATCGGAGGAGATCGCCTCATTGGTCACGTGAGTTCACGTTTTCATTAATTTATTCCAAGTTTTTTTCTCGTTTTGTACACGAGCCTTGACTTTTACTGACAATATACGTGCAGTCAAGTGAGTGAAATGGCATCTGATATGTGAAATGTCGGGAATCGGGATCCCCGTTTTCGCTGATGATCGTAGGTGGAGCGACATTGTTGTGCACAGAAATTTCTTGAAAATCAGGTGGTTCGGCTAATTTGTGAATGGGAAAACATACAAAGTTGAGAAGTTTGAGCGGCATTTTTTCGTTATTTCTGAAAATCAGGTGGTTCAAAATCAACATTTCATGAAGTGCTGATTAGAAAGGTGATCATTCAACAATGTCACCTCATTTGTGCTGAAGCTGACGATGAAATGACAGGGACATTGACATGTCGACAGCTCATGTGATTTCTGTAGAAAATAGACCCCGTTCCAGAATCAAACACGTCAGACATTATAATTTTTCCTCAGAAAATGAGCAAATTTTCCTGGTATTGTCCTGTTTTATATTTAACCTAATATTTTGGCAACTTTCCTAGGGTATGGTTATCATTAGCAACATTCATCTTGCAGGTTCTACGTGCCTACGTGGACTGCCTTCATCACAAATCGTCGAGCAATTGGCTACCGTATCTCAGATTCGCCATCATTCCGCCGCCTCATTCGCTCATTGGACGACTGATTTGTGGTACGGTTTTGGATATTCTCCATACTTTCTCACTGATTTTGTAGGATGAGAAGTTCTCGGATGAGCTTTTGCCATAACATACCCTAAATGCCTCAGAGTTGTGACTTTTTCAAACAGGGGGGTTTTGCCTCTCCCCCTCAGCCATTGTAAGGGGGTTTTGCCCTTAATTTAGAAAATCGCTAAATCAGACAATTTTTGAGGGGGGGGGGGGGGGTTCGCCCAAATCTTCGGACCAAAAACAGGTTTTTTTTTCTCAAAACGCTGAGCATTTAGGGTATGTGCCATAAAAAATATATTTTGTTCGGAAAAATGCTCGTTGAAATATTTACAGAATGATGTGTTAAGTATTTCTTAGCTTATTTGCTATATTTCCGAAATACTGTTGCGGTTACGTCATGAAGTGTAGGGATCGCTTAGGGGAACACTATACTTGTCGTTCTCATCCCCATCGGCTATGTTTCTCGTTTGTTTATCTCTCTTTCGATTTGTAGTTTGTCCTGGTCTTCTTTAGGCCAATTCTACAACTAACCGGGTTTTTAGGTAACTTAACCCTTTTTCGGTAACCTATTTTTGAGGTTACCTTGGCAGGTAACCTGAAAGTAACCTGAAACTAAAATCCGGTTACCGTTCAAACTAACGGTAAAAAACACATTTTGCGTTAGAAAAACAGGTAACCGGTTTTTCATTTTAGGTTACCAACAGGTTACCTACTGAGATAACCTGAGAATTAGGTTACCAAAAAAGGGTTAGGTTACCTAAAAACCCGGTTAGATAAAAAATTCACCTCCTCTTTACTGTGCCACAACTAGATACACACTACAATCATTCACTTGGTTTTTAGGCGTTGAACCCGTGCTGGACCAGCTATCGCGCGATATTTGGGAGAACTGGGCTGAATTGTCGCCTGCGGACATTTCCCAGATTAACGAACGAATGGAAAAATGGGGAACGAATCCCCGATCCGAAACGGCCGTGCATCTTCCCATTGGAGAGGCACTGCTGCAGTTGTCGGAGACACAGGAGGTACGATAGGGGGTTTCATAGATACGTGGGTAGTTACAGTAATCTGGGTGACTCATAGCAGTACTTTGTGACCATTTCACTAATAGGGACCTGTTTTTCGTTTCAAATTCGAAAAACGGGCTACTTTTTCCCCAATATTCGAGAAAACGGCTACTTTTTCTGGTTGGTGTTTTTGATGTAATGTCATGAAAATGGACGTGTTTACTTGCAACAGGGTGCCTTTGAAGTTTAGTCGGACCTTGACTGTGCACGCCGAAAATGGTGGTGTTGCTCATAAACTGGAAGAGGCTGGGTTTTCATACATGATAGGACTTTGAACTGGATGTCTCTTCTTAGCACCAGCACCAGCATTATGAAAAATTTGAATTAGCACGCATGCATTTGAATGGCGTTCCTATTTCAGTAGGTGCAAGTTGTTATAGAGTGGAGTTACAGTGTCGGTGAACTACAGTTTGTAGTTTGTATTGTGATTATCGGTTTTCAGTCTGAATCCGGTTCGGTGTTTGTTCCGTTCTTGGCCGAAGTTCGTGTAGGACAACAGGAGGACGAGAATTCAGACGGAGCCTCCCCGCGACTTCTCCAGGAAGACCTCCCAGAGAGACCACCCACGAAGGAAACGATGACCTCACAACAGGGTGAGTTAGTTTATGTTGATCAATCATGGGGAGGATGGAAGATAGGCCAAAAAGTCAAGGAGGGGGGTCGTGTTTGATCCTAGAAGGATCGAAAAGTGCATGGTTTCAGCAATCACAATTTTGCCCATTATTGTTAAAGGGACCAGAGTAAAAGGGCTTCCAGGTCTGTAGTAAAGTGATACTTTGGTGAACGTACATGAATAGCTTCCTAAATTTATAATCCATTTTGTTCAATCCACTACTGCAAAGGAAGACGTTTTGATGAAAATATGATATTTATGATGATCACCGCCTCGAAACTACGCGAAGTGAAATAATGAATGGAATGCATTTTTTTCCAGGTCCCCTGTCTATTTCGGTATCGTCAAATGCGGCTGCGGGGGGGAGTTCGCCCCCGTGTAGTCCGTACAACAGATCGGCGGGAGACGCGAGGGAGATGAATGTCGAGTATTGGGTCGCCAAGGAGGGGGTTAGCAAATTTATTTAGTATATTATATTCATAAGTATGTTTATATTTTCACACAACACCGGGGAAAGTTGTGCCCTCCCCGCGTGGTAGTTTGATCTTCAACCCGCCTTTAGTTTTAACATAAAATTACGGGGGTGAAGAGTGGAGTCCTCGATATTTGACCAAGTAGAACAGTGGTAGACCGGTAGGCACAGTATGAGTTTGATGTTGATCAATATACAACATTGATTAATTGGTGAATGAAAACGAAAACCGTACTTTTCATGTAACATGTAACGATATGATATGACTTATAAACGGGTTTGTTCAGGAGAACGTCACGGCTCCCACGGTTTCGTCTACGTCCACCACCCCGAATGCAAAAAAGGACGCCGGAAAGGGTTCGATGAAGACGGCGTTCAGGAGTCTCATGATCACACGGTTGGTCCGGTTATTGATTTGTTAAAGGTGGTCGGTCAGAAAGGAAAGTCAATATGAAAGATCTGCTCGAGAGAAATTGATTGATACCTTTCTTTATTCAAACTGACAAACCGTATTTGCATACGGTTCACATGTTTTAGTCAGTTTTGGCGCGCGCAACCTTATGTTTAGGTACCCCGGGGTACCTAAACTCGACTCGACTGGGAAATTTCCGAGAAACGAGAAAACTCGATTTTTCCAAAACTTGTAATTTTGAACTTTATTAACAACCGTATTGCGTGCCCACGCACTGAATTCTATTTCATGACGTATTCTAGTTAGTGTTTCGTTCATATTACTGTATTTTCAGTGGTTTCCACCAATCGCTTCTCTCGCTGTCGTTCGTTAAGGAGAAACGGAAGGACAAAATGCTCCAGAAACTGGGCATGAAGAAGGGACAGGTGAGAGTTTTCACCGTTTGAAAAGATTCGGTCGAGATTCGTATTCTCTTTCTCGGATAAGGATAATAGGTGATGTTGCACAAAAACGTGTGTATTTTCGTTCTATCTAGCGCCAACTTCGTGGTTTGCATCGAAAGATTGTGAATGGAAAATAATATTATAGGTATTGATGGTTTATTTGAGTGGCGACGTTTCGGCGGATTCGCCGTATTCAGAGCCTTTTTCCACACAGAGTGTGTAGAGGAGAAATAAAGAGACCATAATGTAGTGTTCCACCACAATAGAAGGTCTGTTTGCGATTGGACACGCGAATTTCCACAATGAATATCGGTAGGTGCCATTGGGTGAATATTAGAAAAAATGAGGGAAAAGCGGTACACTTCTTTATAATTTTTCTTTTCAGAAATCTGACGTGGATTTCTCGCCCGTTCAAATCACCAGAGTCACTCGTCTATTGTGCAGTGGAACCGGGAAACACAGCGAGTTAAATGGTTAGTATAATATTCGATATTTGTCGGACATATTTTAGCGTAAAAATTAGCAAATTCAGCTGGTGAAAAACCTGTGGCCATTGTTTGAGTTTTACTGTTTGAAAAATGAACTTATTTCACCATTTGTGTGAACGGTAGTTGTGTTTATTCAAGTTGTATTTTATTTTTGTTAGAAAATAAACATATTTCCATTTCAGTGTGTGTGGATGGGAGTTCCTTCCACGGGGTCCGCTATTTCCAGACGTCTGCTCAATGGCAGACCCACATCAAATCATTTCCGGTCTCGATGCCCGCCCCGGGCAACATGCAGGCATGAGCAGGTGGGCATATAGTCCTTCTCATTCCTACTGCGACTCCCACAGTGATTTACTAAATTTTTGCGTTTTTGCATACAAAACTAGTTTTGAACTATTTTGGAGGTTATCGTATTCTGGAAGTTATCGTGATGTTCCAGGGAAAATGAGAAATTCTTGAATATCATACACATCACAAATGGTGTATGATCAGAGGTAAAATACCCCGTCAAAATGACACGGACACACACTCATTTTTGGTATCTTTCTGGAACTAACGATTTTTTTAGAAGTGAAAATTGCTAGAAAAAGCAATAAGCGAGACTAATAATCACTCTTGCAGAGGTATCAAAACCATTTTTAGTGTTACGCACGATCATTTTAGTTGCTCTGACATTCAACTGTTTTACCTATGTGTATGATTTTACAATGTTGAGTCCGTCTTTCAACCAACGTTTGTTACACCAGAAATTTTCGTGTTCGATCCCGAAATCATACTACAAAATGGTGTACAAAATATTTTTGGCAACAGTGATGTTTTCATTAGGAAGGAAGCCCTGCAGGAGTCAGTAAAAAGATTAAGTAGAAAATCTTCCAGAACGTTTCCGAGTTCCGAGCCACAGATTTAGAGGGATTTTCAGCACAGAACGGAAAATTCCGCTCTTTTATTCATTTTGTAAATTGTAATGTTGACAGATTGTACAGTTGTACTTATTTTGTGTAAATACTTATTCTATTTGCTTGATCTAGCCACTACTGATTAGCGAGTGCTGTTGAATTTCTGTTGAATGTTTATCTAGTTTTCCAGCTTTCATTTTACCGAATAGTATTGATTGCCCATATTTTGTGCTTTTAGTCGTCCTCAGTTATCCATGAGCTTTTTTATTTTTTTCGGTAGATTTTCTAGCTTTTCTTTTAGATTTTGGCTGATTCTTGCTATCATTTCACGTGTAAACATGACGTCTTCTATGTGAAAATTAACATTTTTGGTAATTTTGATCATTTTCATGATTAGTAGAAATTCTACGTGAAAATTGCATTACTAATCTTTGCATAACTTGATTGAGCATAGTTTGTATGTAATAAGATTTGGTTAATTCTAGCTTTATACGTTACCAGCTTCCATGATTGACATTTGACGAGTTTGTAGGACCACATAAATGTAATATTTACATTTATTTCAATATTGTTAGAATAAGTTTTGGTAAACTACTTATGTCTAGTTGCATGTATTTTTTTGGTGCTTTCTTTATCTTTTCTGCTTAATACCAGCATTTTATCTAAATCGATTCTTGTCATTTTAACATTCCTAATCTTGCTTTCGATGAGTTTTGTACATGCATAATACATTGACACCGTGTTTTCAGTAAATGTTTTTTTGATAATCTTGGAAATATATAAAACATGTTTACAAAATATATGACATAAATTAACAAAATGCGTTGTTTATTATATGGCCCAAAACAGTTTGTAGTATAGTTGAGTCATAATTTCATTTAGAACTTGGATATTTAATTTTGAGAGTAATTTTTGTAGATTGATCGCGGTATGAACACAGCAGAAAGTGAAAGATACAGTATGCCTGGGTAGTTTGGACTGATGACGACTATGTACTGTGATTATTCGGTCAAAGTGCTCATAGCAATTTGGTATGAGTGAGCCCTAATTTGTAGTTATGCATTTGACTTCTATTGCGCTTACATAGTTTTACAATTGCTGAAAAAAAAGAAATTAAGATATATAGCGTAGGCCGGCGTATTTTAGACGGGCGGCAACTATAATTATTCGGTCAACATTTGCTCTTGCTCGTCCGGTGTGAGGAGCCAGTGCGTTTCCACAGCTCCCTTGCCCTGAAAATATCCCTTTGAAGTACGGAAATCAACTGATAAATTTTCTAGAGAAAGCTCAACTCATGGAAATATATGTCAAGAAGCACTTGTCTTTCGGGAAGTTTTTCTATAGACCAGATATGTACTATCAGAAAGTGATAACGATACCTAGAGTAACATTACATATATATTCTCGTGTTGAAATGTTTTCGCTAGGGTTCGAGAGACTGGTGCATCTGTAGCTGTAGGTTCGCATCAAGTGGATACTGTACATCTAGCTAAAAACTACTGTGTTTGTAGTTTGATCCCTGTTAAAGTTTCGGTCGCAGTTCATGAAGTGTGCTGATCAAACTACAACTTAGTCCCTATAGCAAACGCACCTTGACAATAACTTCTCCGCGTGGTTCGGTACGGTATCCGCCAATTACGGACGTAAGAAAGTTCATGGTTTCCGTTGAAATGTGTACACGGCCGGCTGAAATATAATCTTTTTTTCTGGAATCTAAAGACTATTTTCAGTGGAACGTTTGAAAAAAAGCATTCTCAGGAAACAATATATTTAGTCTGAAACCTGAACCAAACAAGAAACATCAGAGTACGTATGCTAGAAGATCTCAGCACCTTCATCCCATCCTGCGTCTCTCGCTTTGTCTCACTATTTCTCATCTCTTACATCCCGGCGGGATGTAAGAGCATAGAAATAGTGTATGTTTCAGGAGACACAGGATGGGATGAAAGTGCCGGGATCTTCTAGCATACGTACACAGAAGGTGGTACAGTTTGAGATCAAACAGAGTACGCCACTTCTGAACACAAATACGAGGGTCACCCTGGGATGGGCAGGCCAAGATGAGCATTTCTTATCCTTTAGCTGTGTCTGTAGGTCTGTAGTGGGATCCTGATGCGGTTTTGAGGTTATTCGAAAAGTCCGGTATACTCTGTTTCACCAATCTATGTCCTTCTACAGTAATCCGTCAAATATTCAGCAGGCTTTTTCTAATCAACAATACTTTAGTTAAATTTCAAACATTCAGAGCTTGTAGTAGTAAAGGTGCTAAAAACACTACAAAAGTTTGCAGAGAACCCAAAAACGCCCACGTACCAAACTTTGACCTGGAAGTTTAAGCATACTACGGTAGAGGGTTATAAGTGGGTGGAACAAACTATATATGCGGGCATCAAACTACATTTTTTAAAGTTCTTCCACCCACTACAGGTATGGACGCATCGTTGGAAGTATTATACTCAGTTTCACCTTGATTGATCGAAGAAAATATAGGTTGCACTTCATATAATCTGTTCCACCAGTCGATGTCCTTCTACAGTAATCTGTCGAATATTGGAGAGGCGTTTGCCAATGTCTAATTCATTATCTTGGTTTGGAACTCTCAGAGTTTGTAGTAATGCGCGTGCAGAAAACACTTCCGAAAACTGGAGAAAATCCAAAACAATCAACATACCAAACTTTTACGTGGAAGTTTGCGCAGATTACTGTTGAGGGTTATAAGTGGGTGGAACAAACTATAGTCACTCACGTTTTCCGTTGCTTTCCATTCTGCTGGCTGTATTAACGGAATCTCCGAAAAGACAGTATCGGGGCATTGTTATTCCAACCACGCCAGTCACGACCGAACCTAGATTGAACGTTTTTATTCTCAACAGAATATGTGGGGGAAACTTTTTCTGTTTTGCTAAGTATTTTATGTGTGCTAAAATCTTGGGAAACTATGAGCTATGAGTTGTGTTTCATTCAAGTTTTCGAAGAGCTTTGGAAATGGTGGGTACACCTGATTCTCGTTTAAAGTATGTGTAAATTTATAGTCACCTGTGTGAAGTCCAACCCTGATATTGATCCGTTCCTTCGGCAGATGCGCGATGCGGAAAGTTTTGATGGCGCGCAGCAGCGCGAACGACATTTCTGCCACCTCCTTTGCGTGCTGATTTCCGTTTCTGTGAGGCAGTCCAGAGACACATAAGTAACCGTCACCGATTGTCTCCACCTGAAAATAAAGAACATTGGTCCGTAGGGTCCACTTTTTCACATCAAGCTCATACGGTGTTTGCGGTTCGACCCCGTTAGTTCTCGTTCGAAGTTCGTAGATTCGTAGACCTGTATCGCGGTCAAACTAGTGAAATGTGGTCACTCTTCATATTGGTCTGCTTCACGAGAAGCAGATTAGATGAGGTCATTTTGTACTAATCTACTGTGTTTGTAACAGCGATGTTTTCAATACCAAACTACAACTGCTATTGGATACCATGTAAAAAGTCTCTCCTGAGGTATAACTTCAACTTCAAATATACTCTTTTAAAGGTCAGAAGAATGCGTGAAGTGACTGACGTAAGGTTGGAAAGGTACAACTTTTTGCACTTCTCGAGCTCAGAGATTTTAAAGTTTTTCGTTAGATTTTGTTTGAGCATAATAATCACCTCACCATCTAATTACACAGAGACGGTGTCATAAATGTACATTTGAGCACTATTCGATATAAAGTGTGACCTATTCGTAAAAAAGAGTGTGAACTAGGTGCCAATTAGATTTTTTAACGAACTTTATGAGATATAGACCAGATTCTTGCAGTGTCAAGAAGTCTTAAATGTCATAGTTCGTCTGCCAAAGTTCCCTATGAACAGACCCAACACACCTTTATTTTGTTATTTACACGCTTCAACTAAAACTTGTCTACATAACTTAACCTATTGAAATCCATTACAATTAATTATTGTTCAATTAATTAAAAGTTCAATTAATTACTCCATCGAACTTCGAGGTTTCACAGGCTATTGAATTCATTTTTTCGATGTGAAATGAGAATCAAAAATGACACAGGCTGAGACAGGTTGTGTCAACATCTGTTGAGGAGCACAAACTGGTCAAAACCAGGAAGTTCAGCTATTTGAACTTTTGTCATACATCATAACCAAGTCTCAAAAGTTTCCTGATTAGGTCTGTGAGAATCAAGAACAACATTATCGATAACGAAGCATGAGAATGTCTCACTGGGAAACAGATTCTGAAGTGCGAACTTTGTTTTGAACCAATTGTTTTGGTCAATTATTGGAATAACATGATATTCGAGCAGTTTCCTGATTGAGTGTGTTATAGTCAAGAACTACATTATTCAAAATCTGACAATGTTAACTTGCATGTAACACTATGTGCGCGTAACAGGGAAAGTACCCCACCCCTTACCTCAAATTCTTCTCCATTCATTGAATTTGATTGCGAACGCTTAATTTCAATAAACTTATCTATTCTACTTGAACTTCAGTGAGGAATACTGGAAATTCATCAAAATTCGAAATTGCAACGTTTCGGAGCAGTTCAATGCGAACCACAATAAGAAAAAACTCAAAAACGTGACTGATTTTGCCTGCCCAATTAGTGGAATGACAATGAAGTATACCTATACCGTTTCCTGATTGGGTCTGTGGGATTGTAGCACTTCATTTACAATAACAAAGCCTGGGATTGTCTCATAAGCAACATTAATTGTGCAAGTCTGTTCTGAGTTCTTCATAACTTGCTTCCTAGTCTGTGGGTTGTCTTTTGTTCCTTTTCAAGTTTGACGGTGACACGAACTGTTGCACCACAACCCCAACAGTGTATTTCGTTTAATTCAATATAAATCACCTCAGAAAACACCAGGTTAAGATGATGTGGAAAGTTAGCTGTTGGCTAACTGAAGATACATTTCAGTGACTTAGTGCTAGACTACAAGTTGCAAATTTGGCCTAAAACCTGCAATTCAAATATCAAAAATAGTATTCCCTGTGTTTACTTCCGCCTCTCATCTACAATTACAAATCTTGTAAGTACCTATCTCCAGTTCCATTACCATTTCAAGTTCCGAAAAGGCGTTTTTTAAAAGCAAGCCTATACGGTATGCTTCATCATGTCGCTGTTTCATGGTCGGAATTGGTCAGGTTCAAACCACAATTCATTACTAATTTCAGTTCTCAGAATGGACTTCACGTTGTTCATGTTCTATGTCACTTTTCCTGTCAACATTATAATCATGTTATGCGATTTTTGGATGGTTTTCTGCATAATTTACTCGAGGGAAATGAAAAAGAACCTTGTTCTGATCATCATTCTCACTCTGATTGTCAGCGATTCACTACAAGATCTCAAGTGGATAGTACACGATGTACCCAGCAGGATACTGGGATACTCTGTCATATGTTAGTCAAAGTTTAATCTTCTTTCGAACAAAATTTCAGTCAAACTTGTACACCAGCGGCAATATAGACGTTTATCGAATCGGAGTTTGATCAGCGAAAGTACCAATTAAACTATAAAACAGGGGCACGAAGAAGACCTTCTATACGCTCTCCATCTCAGGGTCATTAATCGAATTCAATTCATCAGATTGAAGAGTTCTCGGTCCCGAGAACATTACGAGCCGTTTTCCAATATTACTCAACCTGAAAAGTACCGGACAAAGTCGATACGGACTTGGACCGAAGATTTTGAAAATTTTCACAACCTTATTCCAGCATGGCTACTCTCGCCACCGGCAGTGGTTATTCAAAGTGCGAACTGGTACGGGCAAATGCTATTTTTACCCATTATTTCACTACTTCACGTGGCCGCTATTTTCTGGCCTTTCACGTTTAGGAAATTCGGATCGAAAAGCATGATCTATATTATCATCCTGACTTATTTACTCATCACGGTACTCACAGGTGAGGCAGGATTTGTAGTTTGGCTCATCCGCCAACCCGGTTTTCCGGTAGACAAACTGACTCCGGAAAAAAAGTTTCTCGTAAATTGAAGTAATTAAATACGATTGAAGTATCAAAGCTCTCAGGAAGGAAAAACTACACGGGAGATTAACATCATACCGTGAACGCGACTGTGGAAGCTTAAAATCGAACGCAACACGTCACAGTTTAATTACAGTATAGTGCTCATTCTAGCAAAAAAATAGTGAAGGACCCATTCGATAACACAATGTGGACCTCGTCATACAAAGAATGGAATTGTGAATCTCTTTAATTTAGTTCATTGCAGTGCCTCTGTTCACCTCCTGCCGTGTACTCAGAAGCCACTTACTCCTGGTTTTTCGACTTCACGAAGCCCTATACCCCAACCATAATGACTATTAACTACTATCTACAGGTGAGTTGGTGCAACCAATAGGGTTGTTCGGGTCCAAATTTAGTGTATCAGCACATGCTCAGTTCCCGAGTTCAGAGTTTACTCGAAAAATTTCGAGTTGACTCAAGTTTTGAGTACTGTTCCAACCACCCTAGCAGAAATTTTCAGGTGGTCAAAACGCTTGGTAGGGTATATCATCTAGTTTCGTCTGCTATCTTATAAGCACTGATTCGTATTCCTTTCGTCTCAACCTCCCCCCATCAAGCACCCACTCTTCTCTCCTTTTCTTTTATTTATGTGCTCTCTCATCACACCAGCGAGATAAATGTCTTTTTTCAGACCATTATGTTATATTGTGATGGTAGTTTGCAGCATGCTGATAGTGTGGAAAATGTATTTTCTTCACAAAAAACGTGAGCAACGAGTGATCAACGTCTCGGCGGTACCGGTCGGTGGTGACCAGTCGAGTACCAGACAAAGTCAGACTAACGCCAAGAATAAGGTATAGCCTACATCCTTCCTACTGAAATTCATTTACACATCCGAACTATCAAACGAGTTTCACGTTTCCTGACGTAAAGTTCAATGTAAAGGTCGAATTTCGAAACTAGGAATCAAATGCAACCTTATGGATAGCAGTTGCAGAAATGAAAGAAACTGAGTTGTGTTTATTATACTACCGGATATACTTTTTACCGTCTATTTGAAATCAATAATTTTTAGAAAAATAGATGGAGTCGAGAATTCCGACTAGCCGCCGGTTTTGTGATGGTCATCACGTGCTTCCTATGTTCTGCTATTGCATGGAGCTTCGTGAATCGGTGAGTACATAGTGTTTTCGTTTCCCAATAAAGACACCCTTAACCGAAATTGATGGAGTAGAGCTGAGACATTTCCCAGCCCATCGGGCAGCCAATTCTGTAGCGGTCCCGACGAGAGATGTGCAGGTCAGAGAAACGCAGATTTCTGCGGCCTCATTGACCTCCATACTCTCTTGCTTTCATTGTTCGTAAATCAGAACATTGGCGTCAATCGTTCTGAAAAGCGAGAGGCGAGTGGTCGTTGATTTTTGCCAGAATACGGGAGAGTGTGTAGATCAATGATACGCAGACTGGCTGGTTCCTCGCCAAACCTTCGTTGGAGAATTAATGGTGCGCTGTCCACAAATCCTACAGTGAGCAACGAAAACTTCCTTGTAGTTTGATCTCGATGAACGCCAAAATGCACAAGTTTTCACCGCGAAGCAACACGATCAAACTACGATTACGGCGGCATAGGGCAACTTGTAAAAGAGCCCCATACTCTTGAATCACGTTCAAAGTGAGATGTGGTTATGCGAAACAATTTTTTTATTTTCATAAAACTGCTAATATTTAACATTTCAGTGAACCACCAATTGGGCAAGTTGTGTTCGCGGCAGCCTGGGCTTTGAATCAGATCAAATGGTTACTGTACAGGTATAGTTCTCGCCATTCCCACTGAGACTTGGGCAGCGTGGCAATGAAACTCCAAATGAACATATTTCATGGAGATAACAAGTTTTATGATACGAATTCCCATACATGTACTTTGCGACAAAGGTACACTACTGCTCAGAAAAAACTCTTAGTGTTTTGGAAAACATAAACATGGTGAAAAGCCGCAAAGAAGTTTTTTTGGCACGTTGCCGAGGTCTCACTGGGAATGGTTGGAACTATAATACCAGCACAGAGACAGTAGTATGTACGTCTTTTTTAAAACGAAATTCGCCTGAGAAACAACAGGGTCTGCCACGCATTTCTCAAGTAGTAATCCTGTCTTTTAGGGAAGGAAGTAGGTTTTGAACGTGAAAAATGAAAGAAAAAATCTTTCTGGGTGAATCAGGCAAATTGTCTGCTAGAAAGTGTGTCGCTTAATGCTTGAAAAGGTGATAACGCCTAGAACTTGGTTATTCTGAAAGAGTTTTTTGTGGAAGTATTATGTATCATACCACTTATAAAACTTAAATCTGCATTTTTCAGTCTGTTCAATCCGAATGTTCGCCGAGTGTTCCTCTCACCTCTCAAGAGAGGGAGATAAGAAAAAAATGAGAATTCAGAACTTCACACTGTATTCCTGACTTACCAATGGAATTGCCGAGAAGAAGGGGAAAATCATGTATATGTAGTGGTTCGGATTAAATTAGTTATCAGTCTGTTTACTTTATTATTCCGCAGTTCGAATCTTTGTGTGTCCCTCGATAAATCGTTTATCATAACCTGACAATGCTGTCAGATATCCACGCTCTATTCTTGACCATAAAATAATTTTTATCACGATTCGGTCGATGTTGACCGAATCGTATATTTCCTGGGCATTTTGCCACGTGCTTCGAGTGCTCTAAATTTGCAATATATTTACAAATGAAGACCTACCTTGTAAACATCGTGTTCATCAATAATTGCATCGAATGTGGTGTAGAGATCGTTGAGGAGGTTGACCACCTATAGCACAATTTTTAAACTATTTCTTGTCTTTCGCAGTTTGAAAACAGAGTCAACCTAATAGTGATTGTTTTCTATAGTCGTCGTCAACGAAAAGGCGGAGGGGTACTGTATATGTTACTTTCCGCTGTGTATGCGGACATGTCTTTGATTCCAAAGTTTTCCGGTTATGTGCTCTAATAGCGCAGTGGTTGGCGCCCTGCTACCAATCTTTTGCTCGCAGGTTCGATTCCGGCGAGAGACAGAAATGTATAAGTTTGAAACTCACTATACTGGGTTTTATGGAGTCTGTCAAAGTTCCTTGACATAATTAATCAGAGTGTTGCTAACTCAAACGGGTTTCACTGTTTGAAATTCAAATTGTCCGAGAAGATTCGAGGAAGACATAATATGTTTTCATAAGTTGAACGGTGGAAAAAGGAAATATAAACTTTGTAAAGTATCTCTACCTGTAGCGGAGTACATCTACTTGCCAGTGTTGTGAACGAAACCACATCAGAAAAGAAAAGTGTAACACAGTCGAATGTTTCAGGTTCAACTGATTGGCCGAGTTTCAACTTTTCTGCGACTTGTCTGAAAGGAGTAAATGTTAAAATATACTACGAACTACAAAAGTACAAGAGTAACTCTCTGCTTGAATTGCTGATATTAAAATATGTACTCCTGCAGAAAATATGGGTTTTCACTTAGATCGAACGACATGACGCGTAAAAGTGTGAGCGGTTTTTCAAAGTTTGGCTAGCAAGTGAAAGAGTAAGGGTAGATCAAGAATACGCAGACCTGTGAATGGTGTTGGGAATACCGTTTCCAATTGTTGAGGTTACGTTGAGGTTCCCGATACTAACTCGTGTTACAAATGTAGATCAATTTGGTTGTTACTCACTTTGGAAGCATTCTGTAGAGTAGAATGTCGCTTTTCTTCTTTTCTTCTGTCAGTTCCTTCATTCGAGATTCGACTTCGTCTTCCAAATTAGACGCATATTGTTCCATTACATTGAACACGTGGTCCATCAGATTTGATGATCTAAAAACATTATTTCTGTGTTTCACGTTTGCCAGATAAGAAAGGGGTATTCGGATAAGGACCTAGGTAGGGGGCGTGGCCTAATCATGGCCGCAGGCGTCGCACAAGTCGCCCAAGTGGAGCGGCTACAATCTTACGCATACGAAGCCGGACTAAGTCTACAAGTTAGTTTGGGTCGGCCCAGAACTCTACGAGTGATGATCACCTTATCGTACGTTTTGCTCTTTCTGCCGGCGAATTCTTAACACTTAGCTGTATTCCATGAGTTCGGTATATGATTATTGTTAGATTGGTAAACAAGCTTCATCTTTGACCTACCTATTCTGATTTAGACTCTTGACAAGCGTCTTAATTTGTTCGCTGTTTGGTCGTTGCCTGGATTCCTCGCTCCAACAGTCGCGAATCAGAAGCGACAACGACGAATTGTGTTCTTCGTCAGTTTCCAAAGAGGGTCGAATTGGGTCACGACCTCCTTTTTTCACTTTGTAGATCAATTCTGGAACGGAGCTCAGGGGTTAGAAAAGGGGACCACAATGGTTCTATTCGGCAAACAGGGCGGGGGAGGTTATCAAAATGATGTTCAGCCTGAAGTTACATCGTACGACACTACGACAGTCACAAACTTGCTTAGGCTAGGCAAACTTAGATCCGCCACACAGCATCGTTTTCAACTGGAATTTCCGTTGGAGTCATCGTTCCCGATCAGGTTCACCAGGTAATATTCATCATCGTCGCGTTTCCAAGAATCTACCTTCGACGTCATAGTTTTGGTTCTCCAAGTCCCACGGACTTTTCTTGGTCAGAATTTCGGAGCAGATGATTCCGAAACTGTAGATGTCTCCCTCTTTGGTAAATGGCATGACAGGATCGCGGAGGTGCTCTGGAGCGGTCCATAGCAGTTCTGGAAAAACATTACCTCAAACGTGTTCGTGAATGCCAAAACGACGGACGCAAACTTTATGCTTCACTGTCGGATGTGTATCTGAGGCTGATTCGCAGTCAAACCGGTAGCTTTTTCGAGTATATGCTTCTAAAAACGTTGTTTCAGGACAGTTTATCGTTTTGATGAACGTTTGTTCACAAATTAAAGGAGTCCGGAACACAACTTGAGCAGAGGTTTTGTTTCGGGCTGCTTTCAACTGTGTTGAGATTAGAGAGCACAAACAACTCGTATATTAGTTCGATCAGTTCACGTGACAATCACATGACAATATGCCGCGCGCACGCAACGCGTCCAATCAAAATTAGGATACATCAGCTTTCTGACATTAAGGGTAGTGTTCCGGTCTCCTTTACCAGAATTTCAGAATGTATGGAACAAGATTGATGGTCTGTTTCGGATCGACTCACGTTCCGGTTTTCGAGACTCAGCCGACTTGAGGTAGTCCAAGGCGTACATGGAGATTTTCACCTAAAAAATAAAAATTCTGAAAAATGGTCGAAATAGCACTCACCTTATCCAGCTATTGATTATTTGTGCATTATTGGAGCGCTACAGAAGTCATTCCGTTTCCAACGAAGAGCTCAGTTGCATACATTCACCAAATTCCCTGATACAGTGGAAGGTATAGTAGAGTAAATCATTGTTTTTACTCTCCGAGAGAGAAAGTGAAATGGAGTGAATGTGCAATGTACCAACAGTTTTAATAATGTCCATACCTGCCATCTCTCATCCACCAGACAAGTGCTAGAGGCCACCCAGCCATGTGCGCCGAAGGAGCTGTGGTGAAGGAAGAATATGGCCTGGAATGATATAAATGAAATGATCATAACAACACACAACGGAACTAACTACAACAACAACTGTAGAGAACAACTAAAAAAAGAAATTTATCCACTGTGTAGATTCAAATATAAGCAGTTATTTTGGTAGTTCATTGAGTAAAAAATTAACCAACACGGCGCAATTGTGGTTGCAAATGAAAATGTTTTTTCATCTAGTTTATAATCGAAATTGTACCTCAGAGACATCTCTGATCAACGAGAACTTGAAAAACCAGTCCATGTTCATGCTTCCTTTGGAAATGACGTCCTAAAACATGAATAAAAACATAAAGAATCAAAATCTCTCTGACCACCTATACATCAACACAAACGAATAAAAACATTTCATTACCAACATCCATAACCCGTTTACAATTTCTGTAAACTTAATTGAGTTATATAGTTCCCCACCTTTAATGATCCTCGACTACAGTATCTCCACACCGACATAATCTGTGGTCCATCGAGCGAGAGACCGAGAAATTTGCACAGGTTATCGTGGTCTAGGTTGCGCATCTGGAAGGTTCCAAACCGTCCTCCACCTTCGTATTCACCACATATACACACATTAAAGGCGATTATCATAATAATTCCTGTTTCATGCATTTTTCGGGAAAAACACGGTGCTGATTTTATGAAGTTTTTGACTTTTCATGAAATGGGATATTTCAAGATATTATTCTCCAATCCTACCTCCCGGAGAAGTTTTTTGTCCTCATCTCTCAGAACGAGCATCGATACCGGTTTATCATGCTTCCGTGCCACCACGGAATCCAAACCCAAGAGGAAAAAAGCGTACGACTCGGTTTCCTGAACAATATGAACGCTTTGGATTAACGCATACATTCAGTTATGAATCTGATAGTCACGTACGTGTGAAATCTATCAAAATTTGAGAACGTGCGTTCAACACATGTGGTTTTTCCCCGTCTCACGATCACTGGCACGAGAAAAATGACCTGCGTATAGATTTTACGGCAATTGAAAGTCTACCCATTGAATTGCGAAGAAATTTGTTTGTCTTCATACCTTACAAACACTTTTCATTGGAAAAACGTGAACGTGTTAACGTGTAAATCAACTAAACCAACCTTTTTTCCGTCGATAGTAGTTTTGGTGCTGGTAGTCTGACTGCTCTGCAGGGAACGCTGACTGCGCCCGCCCTCGGTCTGGAATTACAAAATATGTATTTCAAAAGTCAATAAAAAGAAAAGTAAGGAGAATACAAAAGGAGACTGCTAAGTAGTGAGAAGAATTTAACCATGATAAAGTTCATGGAGTTGAATAAGTAGAAAGAAGAATGAAACTAACAAAAAATGTAAAAAACAATTCTTCTAGTGGGTGAAAACACGATTCAAAAGTGGTGAAGTAGTAAAGTACACAAATATTTTCAATATACTTACCTTGTTAGATGGTTTTGTGAGCGAATTGAACGGGATCATCCATAGACGGTTCAAATGTTCGGCCTCCAGCCGTCGAGCTCTGAAATTATAGTTAATTTTACAGGAACAAAATTTTACAAGAATAACAGCTTCTAGACTTCATTTAACCTGAGTTGAAACATGAATTGACCTCTCTATCGAACGTCACTACTATATCTCACCGATGAAACCATTCATTCGGAAGTTCGTTGCGTCACGACTTTCGTTGAAGACAACCTCAGAGCACTTTTGTAGCTACGAGAGAGTGTACAGATCGGAGAGACGCAGGAGAACGCGATTATCTGCGGCCTTTCTGATCTCCAAGCTGTCCCGCAGAGTAGTGGAGCTACTCAGAACAAGCGTCGTTGCAAAACAGTAAATTACTGTTTATACAGCGTGGCCGTCATATATATTGATTTTCCCTCTCGTCGCCTGACGTGTCTTCGGGACAGTTTCGACCAAACGCGAATTCGTTATTGACAGAGCGCGTTCTGAGTAATGCTTCCGCGTTAGATCTTGAGCGGAATGATGGACTGACCTCAAAATATAGTAGATGGCTGCACAAATAACCGCAATAAGAGCGATTCCTCCGAACACAGCTATCAGTAAAATTGCCAAATACTGCTCGGCAAATGGTTTCGGACAAAGGGACCTGAAAGAATAAGTTCTCGAGTCATAGTTTCACTTACCAACAAAAAAGGTGTGTTGGTCACTTTTTTCACTTTTGCTAGAACTCGGTGGCTTTTCAATGGCTTTGATTCAGACCTACAACAGACGGAAATGCATCTTGTTTCATTCTACTGTGTTTGTAGTTTGAACCCGATGCAACTCAGGCTGTATCGGTTGTTTCTAGTGTTGACACCAAACTACAAACAGGTACAAAACCAATCAATAATCTCACTCGTCATATCCCCATGTAGGTATTCTGATTGTAGTTTGGTTCCGATGATATTTATATCAGGTTGCACCAAACTACAAAACAATCGATCAATAATCTCACTCGTCGTATCCACATTTGGGTGTGTTGAGTGGTCTGTCGCCGCCCCTAGTGGCCCACATTGCACTTTCCGACTGAACTTCCATGATCTGAAAATGAGAAGTTAATCTTGTATATTTTTCTTTTATTCTCTCTCTATCCCTCGCTTTCTATCTTGCTCTCCGTGCTGTGAGCTCTCTCCTTTTTTATCCGTTTCTCTCTCAATGTCTTTTGTCATTTCTCTATCAGGTTCTCTATTTCTATCTTTCTCGTTGTTTTCTTTTTCTAATTGCCTACGTCGTTTTAAATAAGTTATTCTCTTTCTGACCAATGTTTTGATCTGTCAAAGGAGACCGGAGAGCAATCTCGTTTCTCGTAAAGCTGTTATATCCCACTTTTGATTGGACGCGTTGCGTGTCGCGCGGCAGTATCATGAGAATGTCACTTGGACTGATCAAACTAATATACGAGTAATTTGTGCTCTCCGATCTCAACACAGTTAAAAGCAGCCCAAAACGAAACCTCTGCTCAAGTTGTGTTCCGGTCTCCTTTAACTCACCGCATCTGTCGAAATATCCAAATTCTCCACTATCTGTAGCATAATCATGGGCGTGTTACTAGGGTCCAAACCCCAGACTACAAACACCGGATTCCTCGTTGAGTTCTCATTGATCACCACAGTTCCTGTGAAACCTGAAGTGACTTTCAATAGCGAAAAAATGCAGAAAATATTACACACTACCCTCTCACATGGAGCAGCGGTCAAACAAACTGTGAATCTCTTCTTGAACTGAACTGTTTATCTTTTTTTAGCCTAATCTTTTCATAATTCTCTTAGATTATAATGTACTTCTCTTGTCTCAACTTGATAGAAACATATGAGCAGGCAAAGTTTAACCCTGATTTTCCTACAAAAATACCGTTGTTTTTCACGAAAAGATTGTCATTGTTATTAATAATGCAGTGAACTATACCCTCGAAAGTGCCGGGTGCTCTATTGGCGAGTTCCGTGCCCGTCGGGTTCTTGATTCCGTCGGCTATCGATCGATTAAGGGCAAGGGCAAAGAGATAAAGAGCGTCACCCAACTGACCGACTTGGGAAATTACCTGGAGAAACATTTGTTTAGGAAATTACTAAATCTTAGATCTAGCTTTTTTGCCAGACGCCGTTACTCACAAGTTTTTACCGCTAAGCACGGAATGAAACTACAAACACCGAGATACGAAGAATACACCAGTTGGGCGCTTTGTTTGTAGTTTGATTGCTATGTTTCTGGGTCGGGTCTCCTGAATATCAGCGTAATTCGAGATCAAACTACAACAATATTTGGTCACTCCCTATCGCTGCGGGTATAGAATAGAATAGAATTTTATTGGCAATTAAACACGTGACTTTCCACATAATTACTTTCCATGACAGAATATTATGCAAAATTTATTGTAGTATAATATTTATTATGTAATCTGCGAGATAACTATATTGTTTCGTGAAATTTGAGCTTCCGCGAAGCATAAGCATCTTGATAGTTATCGAGCAGTTTATATAATATGTGCCACTCCAAGAGAGAAAGGTTGAAAAGAAAAGGGTACGTTATCTTTCTGTATTTCATCTCTAACTCTGAACGTGTTTCGGATCAAATCACAACTGTGGTTTGGTCAGCCCGTACAGAATGACAGGAAAAGGGTTGTCGAGAAAATACCTGTTGCCCGTACTCACAGTGTTCACACCTGTACAGTTTTCACAATTGAAGGGTGGAAGCTTCATTTTCTGGATCACGTCTTCCTTGAACTGATCAGACGTGTTCGAGGGCTGGTAATCGATCTGAAACTTTCTCGATTCTCAAAACCGTTCACCCTTTTTTGCTAGTAGATGAAAAGACATTCAACGCGAGGCCGCTGCGTGGTTTCGACAGAATGAAATTTTGGCCAGTTGACGCGGAGGTTAGTTCTAACTTCACCAACACAACAAACACACAACTCAATTGATATACAGAGATGCGCTGCTGAGGGCATTTTTAGGTAGTATACTCAGAAATATCATCTGAGGAGTAAAGTTCCCTGAACTAACCACGAGCAGCCGTCGAGCTGTTTGTAGTGCTTCCTCATCCCTCCCGTCCGGTTCGCTGCTGGTGTCTTTCCAGTATTCCACTGAAATGTACTTTGATCAAAGTGGGACATACACAGGGTTTGCTCCTACACAATGTTTTTGTTGATGCGTTCGACTTTCTCTGTCGTATGTATTAACCAGTTTTTATCCAGTTTAAACGTCCAGGTCAAAAGTTAAAACACAACACAATAATCTGTAATCTGTACTAATGCTCTGTTATTGACATTTTTACCACGTCACACGTTATCACCATATATAGCGATTCTGAAGAGTATTTCACTTTCTCACCCCCAGATGTTCCTTTGAATCCGTTCCGGAATACTTCCGTGAGGATATACACGTATTCCGGTCCGTCCATCCCGTGTTCGTGGGCGGCCAATAAAGCATTCCGACGCGCCACGTTGTTCTCCAGGCAGAGGAGAATTACTGTAATGAATAGGTAAAGTTTGAAACAACAAAGTTCTTTATGATAAAAAAGTGTTGTTCTGCAGGGAAGTTTTCTTCAAAAACATTCATTCTAATTTTCATTGGCACGCGGTCAAAGTCCCTTTGCCATTGGCTCGGAAACATTCGCGCCAGCTTCCAGCCATTGGCAAGCTACAAAAGTGAGAGATTATGCAGGACAGTGAGCCGCAGACGGTTCGAGAGCCTGTGTCTCTCTGACCTACACCCTCTCTCGTTGAAGTGACATTAGCTGGCCAATTGCCAGGGAGTCTGACGACGATTCTATTCTGCTCAGACTAATGAGAACAGTCGTGTCGAACTCATGTTTTATATGACTTTCCTTCTTTTTTTTTCAGTTTCTGAGAAACCGTAGTTTGCTAATCTTTAGTAGCTACAACCCGCCATAGACAAGAAGATTAAATTTTTCTATGCCATTTCCAATTGACATTTACAAATTTATACTTCGTGATTACGCGTGATCCAGCATGTGATTCTTCTGGAAATACTTCCTATTTCCGAGAAGCAAGACATAAACTACACATGATTAAGTTGCTAGTTGTAAACATAGTTGGAAGTAAAATGACGAAAACAGTGGGCCATAGAGAAATTCTTGCAAAAACCTAGGAACTCAAGCACTTGACGTTTTGAGTATTTGTATGATTGGAGCAAAAATACTCATTAAGTATGTTTTTTTTTCAGTAAACGTAAAATTCACGTGGAATTGAAAACAAAATTATACCTCGTGCCACTTTTTTCATTTCTCCCATCGCGTTTTGGTAGCCGGACAGGTCGAGTTTGGTCAATTTCTTCTTGTAAACAAATGAGGCTCCACCTGCTTCGGCATTCAGCAGGTCCTGTGATGGAACAGTGAAGACGAACAAAATATGATAGAAATATACCTCGTGCAACTTTTGCCACAAACAATATAACTAATGTAATAGTGAACTTACGCGATCAAGCAATAACACGATTTGTGCCCAATCTAGATATTCAATATGGTTCGAAAGTAGTTGAAACATATAAGAGATTTTGAATGAAAATGGAGGTTTATCTAAAATATCCAGAAAAATAGTGTTTTTCTATTGAAACCAGCCGTGCGACATTGACCTGCTCCCTCTGTTATGATATGAAAATTATTTGCTTGTTTTATATTTTCTTGAATGAAGTAAAAGTGAGATATGATGAATGTGTGATTGTAAAGAGAGAGAGTAATACCGAGAAAGAGACAGAGAGAGAGGGAAATTGAGAGAAGTTGAGAGAGATAGAGATACAGAGAGAGAATAAGTGTGTACCTGAACATTGTCAATGACGAGCGAGCAACGAGGTATCGTTTTGTCGCGAACCGAGTAGTAGAGGACAGCGATGTCGGTCCAGTTGTACTTTTTGAACATACGAATCACCGATTGGGCTTGGCTGCGAACATCTTTCAATTAGAAAAGAGAAAACACAATGTTGAATACACTTCAACATAAGATTGATCAAATTTGTTCACACAAACTTCATAAACGAAACAAAAAAGTACAGATCAGAACACTAGAAACGTAGAAACCCATTCTTCTCCTTCCAGCTCTAGACGAAAGAGTTCAATCATTCGACCAAGACCATTAGACCAAGATAATTAGATCAGATATGTGATATGGACAAGAAGACTAAAAGAGAAAAAGAATTTCTCTGAAAAAAATTAAGGACTACAACACTTCTTTTTACAATTTTGTCGTATTAATCACCCAAACTCACTTGATAGAGCTGCTGGAAGACGCCATAAGCGTAGGATATTTGGCCTTGTTGACCAGATCAGAGGAGTACAATGGGCCCCACATAACCATCGGGTAGTTATAGTAGCGAGCGACAATTCCGGCGGTTTGAGCAGCTGGAATAGAAATATTAATGTTTTTACTACTGTAAACAGACAAATGATCAATAATCTTCGAGTGAAGCATGAAAGAACTACGGTTTATTCCAGTAGGTTTTTTCCGTTCATTCATTTAGTATGTATTTTATTGGAATCTGCTCTATCCGAGTTGATAGTTCTAATCTTATGGTATTCAAATGAGCTGCAAGAATGATAGTTGTGGGTCGAGATCAAACTAAAACCAAGCTAAAGGATTTGTCAAACTGTTGTGGACACCGTACCATCGATTTTATAAGAAGCGGAAAATGGCAAGCCAGTCTGCGTATCATTGATCTACACACTCACTCGCCTGTTTGCAAGTTATCAACGATCGCCCCGCATCGCTCAATCGTGGGGAAGATAGCGACTATTCGGTCATGACCTATACGAGTCATACCTTCTGAACATGGTGGTCCCAGTATGACGTCCGTTCCGTCTGATGCGTAACGAATAACCGAACCAGAGGACTCCGCCAGCGAGCATTCATCGAAACTCCAGGTTAAACTTAAAATAACTTTTTTATGAACTCGAAATAACACCAATCAGAACATCAAACATCAAGGTTCCGGATATAGTTATCAATATAAGCTTGTGATTAGTTCACCGAATGAGCACACGAACAAAAAACGAATGAATTTTATTTGAGTGAATAACGATTCATAAAATTCACTTTCTCGAGTTGTGCTGTGCTTTTCACATCATAGTTAGTGACAAGAAAAGCATAACATAACTCAACAACGTGAAAAGTTACGTAAAACACTCTAGTCTACGTGACAACCTGAACATGTTACTTCATGGTTTCGTATTGCGGCAGAATCTTGTCCTCCATGATCTTATCCCAAGCGACAGCTACAGCGCCAGCCGTCCGGTCCCAACCGACCGACTGAAGAAAACACAGTTCATTAAGGTTTTTGTTTTTCTGAGGTCGTCCAACTATTTTATTGCCCCCTTCATGTTCATAAGTCTATGTGTGAACCTAGGAACATTGTGGATCATCAGTATGCCTTCACCAAAGATCCCGTCAGATTCAAGAGTAACCGTTTTTCAGTTTTAGGTTACCTCGGAAAAAAGTTACCAGAGATCCGGCGAGAGACACAGAATAAACTTGAGGGGAAAATGATCTAGCACACGCACTCTGGTAAACCATAACGGTATAAACTATTTGTCAGCTCCGATAGTCACTCACCCAGGTCAAATCACTGTCTTCGTAGGCGCACGACAGTCCCACGTTGAGTACCTTGAAAGATTTTTTTTTGGCAGTTTTTCAACTTCATGTCTTTGAGATTATAAGTTAATGAACTCAGTTTTTCATTTTACCAATGTATCATACGAATTTTCTATCTTGAATGAAAGTTTGAGAGAAGCGGTATTTTTGAGTACGTTAACGATTCAGAGTCATTTTGTGAGCGTAATGCCGTAATGATCATTTGTTGTCATGTCTACCTTTGCTCTGACAGTCGAAAGAATAACTAGTAAAGAGAATGAAATATTCGACCACATCTTGCATAAACGGATTGCAGGAATGATTTCGTTGAGACTAGTTTCAATTTTGTATGGATTCGGAACGGAATTAACAAACGACGAAATTAGTTGAAACCCTAAAGTGGGAGCAATTTAGTTGAACTCATCTGAAATGTAGGCAGAACAGACTGAAGATACACCGTCACACTAATCGTGAAATTCTGAGTTATAAAAATTGAAAAAAGCTACCCTCAAATCACATATTTTCTGTAAGCTTCCTGTTTTTCATGGGATTTTTTTGACTTCACTGCACACTAAAGTCGTAGAGTCTGGTAAAAAATAGTATTGATATTCAGTAATCTTATGTGTTTCATATTCACATTTTGTATATGTAGGGGTCATTTGGTGATCTGCAGGCTGTTTGTACATTCTGGCCTCACCTGCTATGTTTGTATTCCATTCTCTGTTTGTAGTTTGATCCCCTCTCATTTTGCTCAAAAATTGGGTAAATTTCGGATTAAAAATTCCGTATTTTGCATTTTTGCACTGCAAATGTGTTTGCTAAAAATAAAACTTCGATTCAAGAAAGAATGCCTATTTCCAACAACAGATTATAGTGGAAACGCGGAAGCAAACAAGTACACCCCAGGTATCTTCCTAGAAATGAAATGTGAAAATAGTATTTAATTATTTATTCCATGAAAAGGATTATGTTCGTTACGAGAATGCGAACGTATAGTCACTACAATGCAGATTGATCAACACATTGCAAAATAGATGCAAGAAATTAGGGTTTCACAACTTCATGAAAAATGAGAACAAAAATATTACACTACTGGAAAGAAAAAGGAAGAAAAACGGGATTATCGAAACATGAACAGAAGTTCAATTTTCGAAAATGTCATCACAAAGTATGCATGCGAACAAAAGAGTCACCATTGTACTATCATTCTGTGGTATTCTGGAAAATAAAAATACCAACTTTTTCTTTTTAAAAATCTCAATTATATTACGAAAGACGTCTATTCCGCCAATTCGCGCTCAATTTCTTCCTCAGTCAGAAGCCAATGAGTCTCCACTGCTCCCTTGCCCTGAAATATTCCCATTGAACTTTTTTTCGTATCTCTGGGTATACTCGACCTACACACTCTTTCATTTGCTGAAAAAAAGCAGAATCGCCGCGCCGTAAATCCGGGTGAAATTATTATTTCCAAACTTTCAAAACCTCGCCGAACTGAATTCAAGCAAGTGTTGCGGTTTACAAAATGTCATTTGAAAACTCATAGTCAACTAGCCATTATACCAGAACCGAGAGACGCATGACTACCTTGACCTTTCTGCGTCATCATTGACCCCCGTGCCTTCTTGCCATTTGCGCGAATGTCTTTATGCTGTCTTAGTGTGGAGTTTGTTCAACTTAATTGGATTATTTGTGATATGTCTTCAACGTGCACGTGATCATTCGATTCACTTCCGGTTTATAGTCATTGCCAACGGAAAGACGGGAGGGTACTGTATATTTCACTTTTCGCTGTGTACGCACACATGTCTTCGATTCCAGAGCTTTCCGGTGATGTGCTCTAGTGGCGCAGTGGTTAGCGCCCTGCTACGAATATTTTGCTCACAGGTTCGATTCCGGCAAGAGACAGAAATTTATAAATTTGGCACTCACTATAGACTTACCTTGATGATGACTTCTCCTCTCAGATCCGTCTTGTATCCACCAATCGTCTCGGTCAGAAACTCCATTGTCTCTCTCGAGATATGAATGCGACCGGCTGAAATGTTTTTCTATATTATAGTGCACACCATTCCTACTGAGACTCCTACAGTAACCTTACAAACTTCCCGGAGGCTGTTGTGAAGCTGAAAATAAAGTTCATGGAAAATGCTCTCGTTTATTTACTCTACCTGAGAACGAGAATGAGGTACGGAAATCTTGAACTTCTCCGATCAAAAATAAGTGAGCAAAACTGCTTGGAAGTTCCGAAATCCTACTGTAGGAGTCTCAGTAGGAATGCAAAAGACTATACCCTTTCGCAATCGAAATTGAAAATTTTTCTTAGCTGTGTAGGTAGTTTTTCCGTGGTTTTTTTTCCGTCGGTATCCGTATATTCCGACGTGTATCGCGACCAAAACTACAACGAAAATTCGGTGCCTGTTTTATAAATAGTTCGGTCTCTTTTCGGACCATTGTGTTCTTGTTTTCTTGTGAATACAGCATATTTCGTGCAAACACTAACGTTTTCCATTACTTTCCATTCTACTTGCGGTATTCACGGCATCTCCAAACAGACAGTATCGCGGCATGGTCATGCCAACTACGCCTGTCACCACGGAACCTGAAAGGGGTCTTTCTTGAAAATGTTGTTTTGTTGAAATATAATATAAATAATATTTTCACTCGTTCACGGGTTGGAAAAACATGCATCTGGAGTAGGAGACGTATCATTGAGGTCAGACAAATCTGAGACAGATTGGAATCCCTTAGATGAAGTCAATAAAGACAACAGTCATATAGAAATAGTTTCGAGAAAAAATTCCAATTAGTATAATATTTCTATGCTGTACGCTTGACCCACAAACAGTACAATTTGTGGCAAAACAGTATTAATTGAGAAGAAAACACACCTGTATGCAACCCTATTCTGATATTGATCCTCTCCTTTGGCAAATGCGCGATGCGGAAAGTCTTGATGGCACGCAATAGCGCAAACGACATTTCTGCCACTTCCTTAGCGTGCTGATTTCCATTTCTGTGGGGCAGGCCGGACACGCATAAATAACCATCACCGATTGTTTCAACCTGGAATGTCAAACTAACTGTCCAAATCTTTTCATGCCTGCTTTTTCAGACAACAACAACTGTCGAAATAATAATTTGAGATGTTGAACTGTTTTCCGACACAGCAATGACTACAGCCTCAAAAACACCCCCAAATGTTGTTCTCAAGGAGATGAATACTGTTCATACCGTTTCATTTTGATCAAGTTTGATATGATCACGTTTATATGATTTTAGGAGATATAAGTGTTTTCTCAGATTGAAGTTTTCTAGTTTACTTATTTCAATAGAATCTCACTTTGTACACGTCGTGTTCATCAATGATTGCGTCGAAGGTTGTGTAGAGATCGTTCAGAAGGTTCACTACCTGAAACATAAAAGTAAATAAAGTTGTCTTCTCTTAGAAAGAAGTTCAATTAGAAAAAACCGGTAGCTCAAGTTTTCGCCAATAATCAATAGATTCAGAAATAGTGAACATACCTGCAGTGGAGTACATCTACTTGCCAGTGTTGTAAATGAAACCACATCGGAGAAGAAAAGTGTAACGCAGTCAAATGTTTCAGGTTCAACCGATTGGCCGAGTTTGAGTTTTTCCGCCACTTGTCTGGAACAGACTAGTTTGATTTTGAAGAATGAATCGGTATACTTTTCGATAATCACGAGACCGTGAATTACTCGGATGTTATTGGTTTGGGTGGTTTGATGCATTCCTCCGTCCATACGACACATTCATTGAAAAGAGCACAAGGTGGCAACAAAGCCTACTAAAACCCAGTTACTCATTATATATTGTCTATAAACGAGGAAAATCAGATGTTAAGCTTAGAAAGATTGTATTTTCTCACTTCGGTAACATTCTATATAGTAGAATGTCGCTTTTCTTCTTTTCTTCTGTCAGTTCCTTCATTCGAGATTCGACTTCGTCTTCCAAATTAGAAGCATATTGTTCCATTACATTGAACACGTGGTCCATCAGGTTGGAAGATCTGGGTTAATTTGGGGTAATGATATTGGTAGTATTGTCGATCAACTAAGTTGAGTATTTAAATTCTATTGTGGTTTCTTGTTCTCGAACATTTGGAAGATCTCATTCATTCTGATTGTCACACGATCTCAATCCGGTTTAATAAACTTGTGGATGAAAAAATACTTTTATGTTTTAATCGCACTCGTCGTGAGCAATACGCATGCGCTTACTAATTTACTAAAATAAAACAGCAGAAATACACATTTTCAGATATCAAAAACAACATAACATTGATTTGAAACACATATACAGTACCCGACTGCATGATTTGGTGTAACCTACCTATTCTGATTGAGACTTTTGACGAGCGTTCTTATTTGGTCACAATTTGGTCGTTGTTCAGATTCCTCGCTCCAGCAGTCGCGAATCAGAAGCGATAACGACGAATTGTGTTCTTCGTCAGTTTCCAACGAAGGCCGAATCGGGTTGCGACCCCCCTTTTTCACTTTGTAGATCAATTCTGGATTAAATAAATTGTGTGTCTTTTTGTCAAACATGAAGTATATTCTGTACTGTGTCATTATGAGGTTATAAGTAGTAAAACTAGTTCGAAACCGTAAAATGCAACTTTTTGGCTCAAATTTGCCATTAACTTTTTGAAATTGAGACTTGGCTCCTACCTTCCACGTCAAAGTCCTGGTTCTCAGGATCCCATGCACTTTTTTTGGTCAGAACTTCTGAGCAAATTATCCCAAAACTGTAGATATCTCCCTCTTTCGTAAACGGCATCACAGGATCGCGGAGGTGCTCAGGAGCTGTCCAGAGAAGTTCTGAAGTTGATCCATCAAGTAGAGTTGATTTCAAAACTCCAATCCGTATCGAAACTTGTGAACGAAAAGTTCAAACACGAGAATTGTTGAGATTCAAGAAAGTGCCAATGTTGAAACTTTTGTGAAAATGAGTTACTACATTTTTATTACTTTTAATTCATTTAACCATTCATTTATTGACTTCATCCTAGTTAACTTGACTTCATTCAACCTATTTTTGCTTATTTAATTGCAATCGACCTATTGTTGACATTCAGAAATATAAACTCACGTTCCGGCTTTCTAGTCTCCGTCAATTTGAGAAAATCCAGAGAATACACTGTCAGCTTCACCTGAAGAGAAATCCGAATGAAAATCTACTGAGTTTCGAAATGAGTGCCTCTGTATGAGTGTTTTCGGTGTTTTGCCGAACACATCAAATTTCTTCTGCGTATTAGTTCGATCAACGTGGTATAGTTCATACCATTCCTACTGAGACTCCTACAGTACCCTTACAAACTTTCCGAAGGCTGTTGTGAAGCTGAAAATGAAGTTCATGGAAAAAGCTTCTGTATAATTACTCTACTTGAGAACGAGAGAAAGGTTCGAAAATCCTGAATTTCTCCGATCAAAAGTGAGTGAGCAAAACGGCTTGGAATTTTTCAAATCCTACTATAGGAGTCTCAGTAGGAACGGAAAAGACTATAAGTGTTTATGTTGGAAACTATGTTGCGTACCACCACGCGTTGCGTTGCGTTGCTGAGTATAATGATCAAACCAAAAGGCCAACAGTCACTCGTGCAAAGAAATTATCAGTGAACATTTTATTCTAATCCAAACCTGCCATCTTTCGTTGATAAGACAAGTGCCCGAGCTGAGCCAACCATGAGCTCCGAATACACTGTGATGTAGATAGTAGATACCCTGGAACTGTCAATAGAAGAATAGATTTCTATCACATATATTGTTCGCAACCACTTGTTTTAAAATGCGAAACTTCTCTCCAACTTTTGCAGCTATACCTAGTGGTACCGTTGGCCGTCATGTGAAAACATAAACGTAAGAGCTACATCAGAGTACTGTGCGTGACAAACACGTGAAACAACGTATGTTTTACACTGTTAGGTTCAATGTGTTGTAGAAATTCAAAAAATTACAGTTTCTCACCTCCGCCACATCCCTGATGAGACTGAATTTGAAGAACCAGTCCATGTTTACGCTTCCTCTAGCCAGCACGTCCTGTAAAAATGAAATCAACATCTTTTGGAGTTGCATCCTGCTAACAAAGCTCACGCCACTGATTTTGAATTTGGAAAGCACACAGTTACAGAATAAGACAATTATATTCTGATAACCAATCGAGTTGTTTTCTATTTTTTTTCAAAACATACTCTCAACGATCCTCGTGCACAGTATCTCCAAATGGACATCACTTGTGGCGCATCCAAGGAAAGTCCGATGAATTTGCACAGATTATCGTGGTCCACGTTACCCATCTGAAAATTCTTAGGAGTGATAAGCAGGTTCACGTGACACGTGAAAAAATGAGCGACAGAAAATTTGTACAGAAAATTTCACCTTCCACTACTCATTGTAAAACTGAACTATTGTTTACAGAAACTCAAGAAAAAGTGCGCTAAGTACTGACAGTAATGAGTAAATATCAAAGTTAATCGAAGAGATATTGATTATTTCTTCCTCATTGAAATAACTTTCTAGTTTCACCACTCCGCCAACCTTACGGAGAGTAGTTCGGTCTTCCTTGTTGAGATTCGCCGTCGTTATCGATTTTTCATGTTTTCTTGCCACAACAGAATCGGTTCCGAGTTGGAAAAAGGCATGGGTATCTGTTTCCTGAAAATTTGCATAGATCAAAATGAACAATCCAACAGATCATGATCAACACAATATAGTGAGTGCCAAAGTTATAAGTTTCTGTCTCGCGCCGGAATGGAACCTGCGAGCAAAAGTTTCCCGCCTTTCCGTTGGCAACGGTTATATCAACAATTCAAACTCATGGTAAAATCGCTAGTTATGAATCATAAACATGAGTGGTTATAGATCTTGTATCTTTTATAACTCTGCTCACATTTTCAATTAGTGCAGCATCTAAGAAATAAAACACAACATCAACAACTTCCTATATATGTTGATCAGTAATGTTGTGAACATACCTTTTTCGAGTCGATGGTCATCTTTGTACTGGTTGTCAGACTGCTTTGCAGTGAACGAGAGCTACGACCCCCTTCAGCCTTCAAACATACAGATTATTCGTTTTGATCGAAAGGGCATCAAAATAATAGGTATATCATGGATTTTTTTAGGTTGTTTTAGGACTAATTTAGGTCGTCATGTTTGTACGCAAGTACGTTTTTTTTCACTCAAAAGTTAACGAGACACAAGAGAACGCCGAAACTTTACAACAGTGTAGAGGCCCACAATCAGGATTTTGATGAACTCAAACGACAATTCTGAACTCATTCCGTTTTTGATGATACGGTCAAAAACCATGAATTTGAAATATTCGAGAAGCATGTACCAAACACAGTTGAATCAACCCACCTTGTGCACGGGTTTTATCAGCGAATGGAACGACACTTGCCATAACTTGTTCAACCGTTCCTCTTCTCTGCGTTTTGAGCTGAAAAGTACATTTGTCCACACTAGTATTTTCTTGTATCGATTCTGTTCTGTATTTATGAATCAAAGAGTATCGCAATTTCAGGTTTGCGTGTGTTTTCAGAGCAACGTCTCCATTACGATAGTAGTGAACCTTGTTTGAATCATGAAATGTGTAATTTTCGAGTTTGCTTGAGAGAATGCAACCCTTTATTGGTTACTTTCAATTTAGTTAACTTGATACCTTATCATTCCTTATAAAATATCTAAAATTTACCGTATGATGTAAGCAATTGCACTGCACACAATTGCAATCAGAATGAGCGATCCGAAAATCGATATTAGCAGTACTGCCAGGTACTGCTCCAGAAAGGGCTTCGGACATTTTTTCCTGTAATGTTGTATATTTATTTTTGAGCTTCATATAATTTTCCATGAGTTATTAGATAACACGCGTGAGAACTTCTTCATCACGTCATGTTCACTGTTACCAGAAAATTTGATGGGTGAAAACATGTACTGTAAACGGTAATTCCTGCTGTTTTTCGGAGAAAAACGTTATGGCGAAGTTGTGGAGCTTGCCAGCCAAATTAGATTAAGGAAATAACATCTACAAACACAACCTTTGTGGTAAATTCAAAATGTTATTTTTCTTGTATGTTGCTAAACCGACCCATCGTAACCACATTTGGGTTCGTTGAGTGGTCGAACCCCTCTTCTCGTGGACCACAAGAAGCTCTCTGGTTTCACTTCGACTATCTGAAACGTGTATTTCAATTGACTTGATGAAACTATTCATAAAAGTGCATAACATTATTACGTAAGAATACAGGAAGAGCAAGATTTCCGTACATTTTCATTGTACTTTTTTTGTATGATCATATGTTTTCCCACTATGCACTGAGTTCTGCGTTTGATCATAATAAAGTATAAACGTTCTGAAACGTTTGTAATTTAGTGTCTGTATAGCTTATTTATTGACATCTCTTTGTCGAAATGAATATTCTGAGCATACGTATCCTAACACATATAGTCAGTGCCAAATTTATTCATTTCTGTCTCTCGCCGGAATCGAACCTGCGAGCAAAAGATTCGCAGCATCGCGCTAACCACTGCGCTCTTAGAGCACTTGTTGCGCAAGCTTTCTAATCGAAGACATGTGTGCGTACACAGCGGAGAGTGATTTATACAGTATCCTCCCGCCTTTCCGTTGGCAACGACTATACGCTTGTTCTCTGATGTACTCGCAATTCATACGGCGAATCGGTTCACTCTACTGTTGCTATTTATATGAAGTATTCACACAAATACAGAATTAAGTGCTATCTCATGTCTGTGTTCTGTTTATAGTCGTCGCCAACGGAAAGGCGAGAGGGTACTGTATATCTCACTTTCCGCTGTGTACGCAAACATGTTCTCGATTCCGAAGCTTGCCGGGTATGTGCTCTAATAGCGCAGTGGTTAGCGCCCTGCTAAGAATCTTTTGCTCGCAGGTTCGATTCCGGCGAGAGACAGAAATTTATAAGTTTGGCACTCACTATACATGAATTTCTCTCTTTTCATAATGCATTTCTCCGATCACGCTCAACTTGCCTATCGGAACATAAACTACGGAATGAATAGTGCATCTGGTGTAACAGAAACAAAGGAAAGAGAGAGAGAGATGACTATGAGGCGGAGGTTTAGAGAAACGAGGAAAGATAGAACATGTGAACGTTGGAAGGTTAGAGAAAACAGAATTCAAGACACTATGTGAAACCTGGAGACCTATTGATAAAACAAAGATGAGAGACCATGAAAGAATAAGAGACTCAGAGAAAAATCAAAGAAGAGAGAACGTTCAAAAGTAGGAGACACACAGATGTCAGAGGATTTCAGAGGCGGAGTCAAGCTGTGGACAGTTTTCAATCCACTGTCCCAACAGTCAAAATCAAGACCAGACATGGCAGAGTTCATACACAACTCTGCAAATACACTGGCTCATATATAGTCAATTAGTCATGAACTATTGAACATTAGTTGGTCAGAACCAACGCATGAAGGAAAGGGTCATTTCCAAATACTATTTGAAATTGGTGCATGTTAAAAGACCCGAAGGTGAAACACCATTCCGTGAGGCGACATTGAATCAAAGACTTTGTCACTCAGATGTCGAAACTCTAGCTCGAAACACAATCGTTATTTCTGATCCTGCACTAGAGTGCATAAATCGCTCTAAAAGTGTGGCTCATATATAGTCCATGAAGTAAAAATTATTGCGTTGATCAGCTGAATACATGCGACAAGTTGACTTCATAAAGTGAGGTTAAGAACACCAGAGAGGAAAACATTCACCAAATTGGTGCATCGGCTGTTGGGAACTGTTCTCAAAGATTTTCAGACGGCCGAAAAAAGACCCGCGTGGCAGGAAAGTCAATTCAATGCGGAAACTCAACACGTTTTCACTTGAACCAGAAGAAGCCTTCACTTAGGTGACACTCTACTCTACGGAGAGAAACACGTAGTTTCAATTGCGCAGTTTGTTGTCACATTGAGTCAGCCGCTTGCAAAAACAAAACTGGTATCACGTCAGATGAAGCCGCGATAAAGTTCGCGCGCCAATCACGAGACTATCCTTTCTCTTCTTCACGACTACAAATCGGAAACATGTCAACTAGAGTTCATACATACCTCTGAGAATACTGGCTCATATATATTCGTCGCCAACGGAAAGGCGGGAGGGTACTGTATATCTCACTTTCCGCTGTGTACGCGCACATGTTCTCTATTCCAAGACTCGTCGGTTATGTGCTCTAATAGCGCAGTGGCTAGCGCCCTGCTACTGTTGTGAATATATTAGATATTCCCAACTTATACTGTTTTAACTTATTGATTCCATTACTCTCTATGTCTAAGCTCTCGTGACATTCCTTTCTCTGGTAGGCGTCATGCACTTTGCATGGCATACCATCGCACCGCCCCTTCATCCTTCAGTCGCTCTGTATGTGAGATTCAAATGAACCGTAGATATTCAGACTCTTCTGTTCTATCTAGAAAGCCCTTCAGGAAGTAATCCCTAAGGCCCTCCCAAGACTTGAACTGAAGACCCTATCTGTAGGGCGCTCTGAATACAAAGACCCTTCCGTGGGCGCACTCAACCACAAATAAAACCCGAAACTAAGGGTAAAAAACCTTACTACAAAGGTCACATTCGATAAGGGGAAACCCTCACCAAAGCTACGAAAATTTGCTCGCAGGTTCGATTCCGGCGAGAGACATACATTTATAAATTTGGCACCCACTATAGTCATGAATTAATAAAGAAAGTGGTGGTTGAGAGCCAACAAATGGAATGAAGGTCTTATTCGCAACCCAGAGAGGTCGAAGAAAAAGAGCGCAGTCTTTAAATCATTGACCGAGACCAGTGACAAATAGCTGGTACTCAACATCACAAACAGGCAAACGCTAGACGAAAAAATGACCGAACTACGTTACTACAAAACAGAGTCACAGAACTGCTAGCTTTCCCCCTGAAATGGGGCATTTAAAGTCAGAATTATGTCAAGCAGAGTTCATAGAACCTCTAGAAAAAAAAACCGGCTCATATATAGTCAGTTAGTCATGAACTATTGTGAAAACAGTTGGTCAGACCAACGCATAGAAGCAAAGACCACATCATACAACTGAATGTGATACTGTGAAGACCTGTCGGGAAACCACACCAAACGTCAGAATGAGTTGGAAACGAGACTACCTATCTTCACTGAAAGTTGCAATCTAGAAGCACAAGTTCAACCATCTTTCTCTTCAGTCACAACTCCGTGGCTGAAGTGTAAATTTCCGGCAAGGAGACAGAAATAGACAGTGTGTACGTAGTTTCTCGATGCGAAATACAGCTCACGCGAAGAAAGGGTGCTTTAACTGTTTGACAGGTGCAAAAACTACAATTCAATGTGAATAACAACAAATTGTCACAGACTGAGGACCAGAAGAAAGTTAAAACACTGTGTACATTCATGTCAAAAACGCACAATTGTACGAAAAATGCAACGTCGTAAATTGCTCAAAAACAAGCGTAAATGTCGTTTTGGAGGATATCCTATCCTACCATAGTGTATGGAACGAAGAAGTAGATCACACCGAGCGTGAATCGTACGGGAATCTGTTGAACATACCAGACTTCAAGCACATGATCAATGTGTGAACAGGTTGGTGCAAGTCTAGCACTGGTGACAATCACAATATTTATCCTAATGATGTTCAAACTACACAAAAATTTGCCAGTAATGTTCAATTAATGAGTGCATAAAATGCTCTTAAATTGGTGGCTCGTACATAGTTCATGGATTAAAAATGAATAAGTTGATCACCTAATGAGAGTCACAAAAAGATGACACTTCAACTAACAACACTAGAATTATCTTCGATTCGAGTGAAAACTATCGATGTCAGTGACAATAAAGATTTGCACGCTCCAATGAGAGTGAGTGTACGCAACGACACTAAGGAGGCAAGACCCTAAAAGGCTCTCGAGAAATGGGTTCGAGCAGCTCAGACTGAACAATCCAACCAACAGCATCGGGTAACTCCACTACTATATTTAAGGGAGAGAATAGTTGAATTGAGATCCAATCATCACTTGAACGAAATGTTGCCATCAACTTCAATAAACACGATTGCACAATCTCTGGTCACCAACTTGAATGGTATACCCATCTCATAATCATTGTCATAAATACAATGAATTTCAAACACTTATGCATTTAGCTGATGCAAAACGCAAAATTTCAAGATAATGGGATTTACAATCGCGAAAAAAAATTGTAGATATTGTCCAGATTGTATGGTTCGTTGACCGAACAGTGTACTGTGAGCTCACAAACAATGTAACCAGATGTGATATAGTCTTTCCCATTCCTACTGAGACTCTTACAGTAAGATTTCAAAACTTCTAAGCCGTTTTTCTCACTTAGGTTTGGTCGGAGAAGTTGATGATTTTCGTACCTCATTCTCCTTCTCCCTCGTAAGTATATGAGCGCGTTTTTCATTAACTTAATTTTCAGATTCACAACAGCCTTCGGAAAGTTTGTAAGGTTATTGTAGGAGTCTCAATAGGAATGGTGTGAACTATATTCTTATATTGATTTAATCACTATGTTTTCATTTCATGTTGTCGACATTTGAGTTCAGTTATCAGTTATTGAATTACTTGTGTAATTTATGTCTTTAGCGATGCTCAATATAATTAATTCAAAACGTGAAACTTGTGTGTGAATTGATTAAAATTACTTTTTTCACCAACCTAATTGTTTTGCACAGCTGTGTGCTCTTCATGAAAACTGATTATTGTGTGTTTTGTGGTTTTTTCTGAATAAATTGTCATTCAAACCGTTCGTTGTAATACTGTTAAAGACCTTCAGGTGAATGCCCTGAGGCGAACTTCAAATAAATGCAATTGAAGACCCTTTCCGTCGGGCGACATGTTTTGATCTTCGTTCAGTACGACGCTTCAAGTACAACAGATAACAATTCATTAAAATGTTGTGAGTAAGTGCTCACTAGCTGATCCCATGAGTGAATGGTCTGTTTCACGCGAAAATGCTCCTTTACAGTGGTACAACTCTACAGTATCTCTAGTTTACACCCTTTTTCTTGCCCTCCTTATCATTAATCATGGAAAGGGTGGCACGAAATGAGGTTAAAACCTTCGATAGAACAGCTTCTATAAAATAAGGCGAACTCACCGCATCTGTGGAATTGTTCAGATCCTCCACTATTTTCATTACGATGTTGGGGATGTTGTTCGAGTCCAGAGACCAAAGTACAAACACTGGATCTCTCGTGGAGTTTTTGTTTATGATCACTCTGCCCGTGAAACCTGGAAAACTTAGATAATTCAGCAAACATGTTATGCATTGTTCATTTGTAATAACCTGAAAAGTGCCAGAACAAATTCTTGAGTACACTGTTTCAAATGTCTACGATTCACAAAACTACAAAGTTCTGATTTGCTTATTTGTTTACGAGATAAATCATTCTAACGCCAATGTATCTTACCATCAAATTCGCCGGGTGCCCTTTTTGCAATTTCTTCTCCAGTTGGGTTGACTATTCCTTCATTGAGGGTTCGATTCAACGCGAGCGCAAATAGGTACATGGCATCGGCCAGCTCACCAACACGCGAAAAACCCTGAAACAAGGTTGTTATCAGATTGTAGAAAAGGAATCGCGTATTTTTTTTCAATCTCTAATGGTATTTCACTTCTGCCCTTCTTACTGTTTTAGGCAAATAACACCTATAGTTCGCTTCATTCCCACTGAGACTCATTGGCATCGTGCCAAGATTTTCGGATGGCTATTTCTCAGACAATATATAAGTTTTCTGAAACCGTTTCTCATTTTCTTGTTCTTATGAAACTGAACAACCTCTAACAGCGATTTTCAGTTCATTGGAAGACGTCAAAATGGTTAAAAACGCTTGGAATATTTGTATAAAAAAAACGATGTAAAGTGAGAGACGATTAGCTTTTGAGATTGAACTGCATGGAATATAGAAAAGGAGGACAATAACTCAAGAGGGAAATGAAAAATGTAATCTCGCAATTTTCATGGGTCAAAAACATTTTGTTTTTCAGTGAAAAAAAAACTTGCAGCAAACAATTAGATGAAACGTCCTAATATGATTATCACCATTGATTCAAAAATGATAACAGAACAGAGTACACTATAAGTTTCTTGAATATTCATGTAAAGTTAGCATTCTGATAGCCTAAGTGTGCACTTTGTCGTTTCACGTTTCCGAGTTCTGCTGTGTTTAACATGTTTCACGTGACTGTGCGATAGACTGACAGTATAGCTGATTTTTGTTTCAGATACGTTTTTAGTGTAAGCGGACTTTTCTAAAAGATTTAGCATATATTTTTTGAATCAGTCTGTCAGGATGATCATGAAAATTGCGAGATTAGATTTTTTATTTCCCTCTTGAGTTATTGTCCTCCTTTTCTATATTCCATGCAGTTCAATCTCAAAAGCTAATCGTCTCTCACTTTACATCGTTTTTTTATACAAATTGTCCTCATTTTCTATATTTCCGAAGGAAATAATGAATCAATAGATAGGAAATAATGAGCATCTAATCAATTATTATTAAACTTTTTTCAACGTAACAATGAATACTTAAGTTGATTTGCAGAACATAAACTGCGTTAGAACTCTGGTTAGTAAGCATTCTCTCAGAAACCGTGATCAATCCTTGATTTCGGGCAGCGCACGTGTGGCGCCGTCCATTTTTTCTTCCTTCGTGACGATTTGGCTCAGTCGGCAGAGCAGCGCACTACAGTTCAGTAGGCCGAGGATTCGAATCCTTTCACGGACAGCATTTTTGTTTTTGTTCGATTAACCTTTTTATGTAGTCAGGATCTCTACGGATTAACACAATTGCTTTTCCAATATATTTTAATCTATTCACACACGCTGGGTTGATGCTTTAAAAACAAAAACTGCGTTACGAGTTTGGTTAGTAAGCCTTCTCTCAGAAACCGTGATCAATCCTTGATTTCGGGCAGCGCACGTGTGGCGCCGTCCATTTTTTCTTCCTTCGTGACGATTTGGCTCAGTCGGCAGAGCAGCGCACTACAGTTCAGTAGGCCGAGGATTCGAATCCTTTCACGGACAGCATTTTTGTTTTTGTTCGATTAACCTTTTTATGTAGTCAGGATCTCTACGGATTAACACAATTGCTTTTCCAATATATTTTAATCTATTCACACACGCTGGGTTGATGCTTTAAAAACAAAAACTGCGTTACGAGTTTGGTTAGTAAGCCTTCTCTCAGAAACCGTGATCAATCCTTGATTTCGGGCAGCGCACGTGTGGCGCCGTCCATTTCTTCCACTCTTCGTGGCTATTTGGCTCAGTCGGCAGAGCAGCGCACTACAGTCCAGTAGGCCGAGGGTTCGAATCCTTTCACGACCACCATCATTTTTGTTTTTGTTCGATTAACCTTTTTATGGAGTCAGGATCTCTACAGATTAACCTAATTGCTTATTCAATATACTTTAATCTACTCCAACTACCAAAAAACAAAACAACAGCTCACTTCGCACACTCCGCACATCTAGAAGTGATTGTGAAAGCAGCTGAATGCAATGTTTCCAAGGCGATAAAATGGCTCATTTTAAACCGATTGGTCCAAGATTTCAGATTTACACATAACTCTGCTGTTTCTAACTATATTCCAAATTTCAGACGAATCGGTTAAATTCGTCGGTTTTGCGGCCGCCGCGCCACGCCACGCGGCCGCCGTCGGAAGACATTTTTGCGAGACGATATTCAGCATAACTGTAGATCATTGGTCGCACATTAAATATCGAATAGCTCAATGATAAAGCCTTTCCTCCTCTATCTCTTTCCATCAAAATCTCAAAAATCCGTTCAGGAGTTTTTGAGAAAATGGCATAAAACCACTTTTGAAAGTCCGCAATGTTGTGATCAAAAACTAATCTGCGCAGCGCTTCGCGCTGCGCGCGATTGATTGGCTCGCTGCCAAGTCTCAGTGGGAATGACCGCAACTATATAACCTTACTTTCGCCAAGCCATAAAAATCAATAAACCGTTGAAGGAGGGCAGAATGGAAAGCTAGTTTTGGTACCCCGAGGTACCTAAACATAACGTTGCGCGCGCCAAAACAGGCGAAAACGTGTGAACCGTATGTAAATTAGGTTCGTTAGTTTGAATTAAACTTGTGTATATCGGTTTCTCTTGAGCAGCTCTTTCATATCAACTTTCCTGTCTGGCCCCCTTTAAGTAAACGTTTCGCCGTTTATATGAAATGAATAACACACCGGTGTGATATTGGTGCAGTTGGCGCATGAAAACGGCGGAAGTTTCATTTTCTCGATGACGTCATTGCGAAATACTTCGGAATCATTCAGAGGCTGATTATCCATCTAAAAATAGTTGTTTATATTCCGAAGAAATTGAGCCATCGATTCTCATCCCTGATCGAGATCAGCGCAATTCATTTGCATTGGATAGGGAAGGTAGATCATTGTCAGTCTGATCTATTCTACGGTATTCCTAACATGAATGTGTTTCCGGCAAAAACTGCTGTTTTCGCTGCATCAATAGTTCCATACCCACATCTAGGGTTGTCTTCACAACAGTTATTGCTGTTCACAGGTTGCATAGAACACAGGATGGACAATAATCAATTTTGAATATCTCCGAGGTTTTGTACATGTTCGATTTGTTGGGTACAAACTGTAAAAGGTGGGTATGGGAAATATTTTATTTCCCACCACCAGAGATCTCTGTGCCACTTTCAGTGCCTCTGCGTCTCTACCGTCCACGGGAGTGCGACTGTCTTTCCAGAATTCTGAACAGGAAATATTTTATAGACTCACAAATCAATGAATCTTCAACAGTTGTGCAAAGTGAGAAAGTTATGTTCTACATGAATCTGTGTACGGTCTATTTTATCCGTTTTTTCATTAGTTTCGAAATCATTTACTCTCACAAATTATGGAAAAAAGCTCATAAAATGAATTGTTCAAAGCTAACAACGATATAATTATTTTTCTATTTATATTATTATACTCACCTCCTCCCTGGGCTCTGAACCCTGTTCTTCTTCCCTCGAGAAAAATGTAGACGTACTCCGCGCTGTCCATTTTTTCTTCACTCGCCGCTAACAACAGATTTCGACGAGCTTCGTCCGATTCGACACAGATCAAGACGACTGCAATTTTTTTGTGAGGTATTTTCAAATTTGCTATTGATTTTTCTTGTTGCATCGACCTAAATAGTCGACAGTGTTGTGTATTTTCAATAAGCATGTTTACGTGACACGGGAGGAATCTTGTAAAGGATAACCACATCATTTTCCGAAAACTTGACAGCTTCACTACTAAATAAAATTTGAAATCTTCACGTAGTATTGAGGCTTAGCGCGTACGTAGAGAATCACAACAAGTACCGTTATCTCAAAATAATATGGTGATAAATGCTAGGTATGACGTCGTACATGGGATTTGATACTCAACGCCTATTTACTAGAAGTGAAAGATGTCACGTATCACGTGAAAAACATCAGCACATGTGCACCACATGATTCACATTACTCAATGCAGCACACTGGCTAATTTTGTTGGTGTTTACATCTGAAAGTGGAACCTCTCAAAAAAATTCGAGGTTGAAGGTGTAAAAGTTCATCATATCTTGAAAACTTGAAACTCACCTCTCGAAACTTCATTGATACTTCTCATTGTCTGACGCAGTACGGGCAGCGAAATATTGGCTATGATCTTCTTGAAAACGATGGTGGTCGCAATGTTGTCGTTCAGCTTTTTCTGAGATCAGAATACAGTTATAGTGAATGCCAAATTTATGAACTTCTCCCACTCGCCGGAATCGAACATGCGAGCAAAACATTCGTAGCAGGCCGTTAACCACTACGCTATCAGTGCACATGAGCGGCTAGCTTTGGAATCGAAGAGAATCGGGCTTACACAGCGAAAACTGAGATAAACAGTACCCTCCCGCCCTTCCGTTGGCGACGACTATAGGTACAGCCTAGAAACATTTCGCGTTTTTGGCAGCATTTGTCAAAGGCTGTAACCACAACGAGTAAAATCATTTTTTGGGTTGAAATCAATCGATGGCTATAAAACAAATTCAATAATAAACCTACTTCCAGATTATTTACAACCAGTGAACATCTTGGTAGAAGATCGGATCTGGATGAATAGAAGATGATGGCCATATCCGTCCAGTTGTAGCGGGCCAAGACACGCATCGCGGACTGGGCTTGACTGGAAAATAATAGATATTTCAGTTTTGTTCTGTTTTTGACTTACAACAACTACCAATGGATGATACATCCTTCAGGTCCGATTTACTGACGAGTTTCTGGTTAAAGTTGTTCTGTCCAACAAAAGGAGAACTATAAATTAATTTGTCTACAGAGTGAAATAACCAGAAGTGTTGCAATTTAAACTTTCCAAAGTGTAATGTTGGTTCAAAATCTCAAACAAAATTTACTGCTAGATACGCAGAGATACGTCAAATAACTAACTGTCGTTTATTGCAAATTGAAAAATGAACTCACTTTATGGCACTACTGGCAGCAGCCATGAGTGTTGGGAATCGTTCCTTTTCTTGAAGATAGAATGTATATGGCGGACCCCACAACACCACTGGGGTATTGTACCAACGAGCCACGGTAGCAGCCATCGCGGCGGCTGAAAATATTGAATCAGATGAAACTAGAATTTTTCGAGCTCCAAATAGCTTCACTTGTTCTTCAACGTCAATTCATGATTTTTCTCGCTTTTTGCTCAGTTAAATTTTCCTCATTGTGGATAGAGAGTTTACCCGGAATGAAAAAAAAGACTAATTCGCTCAAACTTAATCTTCCACAGAATGAGTTTGTTCAATTTCAGTTCCGATTCAAAAAGTAATGGTGTTGATTCGACATACGTGCATCTCGGAGAACCGGAAACAATTGAATTTTTTTCAAAGATGGTGTTGATTTGACCTACCTGCAGAGCATGGAGGACCGAGTATGACATCTGCTTTTGATTCTGAGTATTTGATGACGGAGCCAGCGGTGTCAGAATCGACACATTCGTCAAATTCCCAGGTCAAACTGTTAACGTGAAAAATGAACATAAACTAGTAAAAGTGAGAAGATAATTTTGAAATCTCACGAAGTTGTTTGGTCTTGTGTACACCATTAGGAAAGTATCAAAGAGCTTGACAAAAAACTTCGTTAAACATTAAGAATTGGAGTTTAAATAGTTCGAGAAAGTTTTTGAGAAAAATGAAAAACACTACTCTCTTATCTCGTGCTGTAATCGGATATGAAGTGCTCAAGCACTCAGGATGCACCTAGATTAATATGTAGATTAAAATGTCAGTCTTCACGTACAAACAACGTAATCGAAGCCAACAACTACCGTAGTAAAGTTCGAAATATAAAAGCCAAACAACCAAACATCGAGTTAGAAAGCGTTAGAGAGAAAAAGAAAAAAAAATGCAAAAAGAGAGAGAGGGGGGAGGGGGGGGGGGAGGGGGGGGAGGGGGGGGGGGAAGAATGTGTTTTTCTTCATGCATCAATTGATACTATAACAAACAAAACAGAAGAAATGATAATGTTCACAGGGCATAAGATTTCGACCTTGTGATAATTATATTTTCAGTAATTTCGTTGTTTGTATGACCGACCTCTCCACCACACTACCCAATTTTTCACATTATCGACTTTTTGGGTCTCTTGTTTGTGGAAAAACATGCCGCTCTCCTACAGAGAGGTCATAGCTTTGTATATTTATTTTACAAATGAAAACTGATGAATAAACATATAACCGAATGTGGGGTTAGAACATAGAGAAATGTTGTCTACCGGTTTGTGAGTAGTACTGTTTTAACGACATCGAATATAAGATTCATATTTCAATTTCCCAAAATTGACACCATTGCGCCATATTTGTTGAGTCGGCCTTTGTTTTGTTTTTTTGCCTAATACTAACTAATAATTGAACACAATTATCAATGAAGTTTTTCAAGAGATGTAATTGCTTAGTGGTTTTTACCAGCGATTTGGAGTTCAGTTAACTCTTTAATATTCGAAAACTTACTTCATTGTGTCATAGTCTTTGAGGAGTCCGTCGGCCTTTATTTTGTCCCAGGCAACCGCCACCGCACCGGCGGTTCCCTGCCATCCGACTAACTGGAAATTATATATTGAAATACACTAAAAGAAATAACGGTTACGATTTTGGAATTCGAGATTTCAGGATTTATCCATTTACTTCATGTTGTTGCATTATAGTGCAAGTGAACGAACGGTTAACCAGTACAATTGAGAATTTTTAGTTTGCACAAACTCGAACTAAATTGAGTTTATGAAAAAATTAGTTTATGGAGTTTACTGCCATGTAATTCGACCAAGATTAAGAATATATTGGAATCAAAACGTATATATTTGGATTTCTTGAAGTGAAAAAGTGAAAATCTGCGTGTGTTTACTCTCAATTCTACTAACATGGAAAGCAATTGAGTTTGTTATCAGAATGTGTTCTAGAATGATTGATAGTTGTTAGGAGTACGGCATGACAATACGATATTCTTCGCATTCGTGTGTTTGCTTGATAAATTGTTAGGGAAAACATAATAAAAAGCAGATACTTCATACGAATGACGGGCGAGAAATTGATGTTGTCAGTACACTCGTGGAACAAATGAAAAATACCTGCACTAAATCGGGATCCTTGTAAGCAGTCAAAAGTCCCACTCTGAGCACCTGAAAAAGAGTAGAGTGTTAGTTATTCAATCATTTCGTAGTTTTTGAACACATTTTATCCTTTTTTCGCAGTAATGATGTTTTAGATTATGTATAACTGTCACCATCGAGCAGAAAAAACTATTTACAAATGCTTTCTTACTGTACTACGTTCGACTTAGCCTACTCTTTCACGTGACGTACACACGTTTGCGAAAACTTTCGATTACCTTTGTATCAGTGTAACCACTAAGCAGAAGAAGAAGAATAATAAATCTTCCGTCCATGAGTGAAAATATCTCGGAATGAAAAGGTTGTATTAGGATTACAATTGTAGGTTTTCATTTCGAAAGATTTGTCACAAACGTGAAGACCCTCGTTTTCCCTATTTCAATCAGGTGGGGAGATCTCTGACCATCGAATATGCACTCAGAATACACCGGAAGCTCTATCTGTACCAGTAACTTTTATATTAGTATCTCTCCTCCTCCCTCTTTTTTTTCTCTCTCCACCTTCTTGCCTTTCTTGCTTTCCGCCTTTCTTTTCCTTTCATCTTTCAAATGCTCGCTCTTTATCGTTTTTCCCACCCTCAGTAATTTTTACCTCCCCAACCCCCGCAAAAAGTTTATTTTCACTTGCCAGGGCATGCTTTGTCAACCAGGTTGTTTGCGGTATAGTGAGTGCCAAATTTATAGATTTGTGTCTCTCGCCGGGATCGAACCTGCGAGCAAAAGATTGGTAGCAGAGGGCTATCCACTACGCTATGAGAGCACATAATTAGCAAGCTCCGGAATCGAAGACATGTGTGCGTACACAGCCGAAATTCAGATATACAGTACCCTCTCGCCTTTCCGTTGACAACGACTATAACTTAACACCTGCTCTAATTCAAATGTTAATTGATTAAAGCATGTGTAAATTTAACATGTAAACTTTCACTTCCACTATACATGATTCTGTTCCTGTTTTATGTAGCTGCTAATATTGAGACTACCTTAGCCGATTATGGTAACAACAGCAGTGAGTTTTCGTATTAATCAAAAAAGTCGATAAATACTTATTGAAAATGTTGTAACGATAGCCTTGAAAATCAGAATTAGAAAAAAAAGATAAGCTCAGATTCCAACCAAGCCCAGGCTAGAACTACAATAAACAATAACTGAATAGACAATTAAATTGTTCTTCGAACCAAAAACCCATCAAGGCATGGAATCCTCCAAATGTTTGCATAAATATTGAATCTCCGTTTTTATCGAAAGTATAGTTTGCAACAGTTTGCATTTGTGACTATAGCTTAGTCGTAGTTTAACCTCTATACGTAGCATTTTTCACAGATTTTCACCAAAACCAACGAGATCAAACTACAAAACACATCGGGATATGGCAAGAAACACCGTTTGAGCTTGTTTTGTAGTGAGAAACCCCACAAGTGTGAGGGAATCTCAAAATCAGTATTAAGATTAGAACTTATTCTAAAAAGTTTTATTACATTGTATTCAATTTCCAGTTATTCTGCAATACAAAGAAAACCACCAACGCCTCGTGGAAGACTTGTTCTATAAATACGACAAGGAAGTACCGGCATACTATAATAGAAGTTGGTCACAAACATTTTTTGAAGTTCCAATAATTATTGCATTTGAAAACTATAATTGTATAGTCTTCTACTATTTTACGTATAACTTGACTAGCACAACACGTTGAAACTTACTCGTGAGTTTACTGCTGCTCACCTTTTGCACATGACGCTATTGAACAACAGTCATGTAAAAAAAGTTTTGCCGGGAGAAAAAGATATAAAATGTGTTATTCGTTCCACTTAAACTTTCGTCGTAACTTCGGAAATGTTGACCGTTAAGAATTACCGACTTATAAGATTTAATTTCTGCCAACCTTCGATAAAACATTTCAAACTTTATCTAATTTGCCATTTTTATGGAATGTGACAAAACCAGCGACAGTTACGATGAATTTGCATTGATATTCAACTGTATGTTATCTTCAGTAAACCTTCCTCAAGTACTGAATGAAACTCAGTCGATACCCGACCCGTTGCCGCTCACAATAATATTCTTCCTCTTCAAACTGGTCAAAGTGGTCGGTTATTATACTCTGTTTAACCAATCTAAGTTATTCTACGAAAATCCTTCAATTATTCCAAAGCTTTCTCTGACGAACGATTCATTATTTTGTTTTCATACTTCGCGAGTTTGTGGTGGTTAAGGTGCAGAAGAGAATTCCAGAATTTCAAAATATATTGTAAGTGAGTGGAATGAACTATAACAATCAACGATTAACATACAGAAAACGTGTGATTTATTTTATTCCATTCTTTAGAGATTCTCTTCCTAGCGTAGATAATGAAAAGAAAGTAAATAATGGTGAAACTCAGATCTAATCATTAACCGATAGACGATACTAGTATGTTTTGTCTATTTTTATATTTTTTACTTGGTTTCTTAAAGAGAAAGGGTCTCGCCAACATTTACTTTCAAATTCCGCGGTCTTTTTTTTTGCACGTTTGATGGCGATAGAAAGTGATTGAGAGTGAAATTAGACGAAAATTATCTATGCTAAATGGGGTTGTAGAAAACAGTATACTGTACCTGTATATTTTTTCAAATTGGCGCCGTACGCAAAAGAGGGCGGCGGTTACTATGCACCAGGCGCGCGAGAGCCGGTCTGTCAAACACCGCGATTTCAAGTTTTATATTTTTCGGTTTTTAAGGTTTTCTTACTTTCTAATGATTCATGTTAACATATTCATGTCAGTTATGCTCTAGATCGAATTGACTTGAATCACGATGTTAGTGTTCATTGCTGTTCAAGTAAAGTTATACCTCATTATAGACAGCAGACAGCGAATAACATATTCAAATGGGATTTTCCTCTACCGCATATTTCATCTAGAAACCAGGTTCTCTGGTCAAGTGGTTTCGAACAGTTTTGTCAATCGCATATTTGATGTTATTTTAATCAGTTCAAACTTTTTTACTGTGAAAGTTTAACTGATAACCAAAATCAGAACTCTTCTCGCTTACCCGTTTAACAGAAAGGTCGAAACACCGGTATTTTTTGAATGGGGTACTTATTATTGCGAGACTATACCTTTTTCACATTATGATCAATTTGTTGTGTTTTTGTCTAAACCTTTATTTCTTTTCAGTTTGGCCAGGCCCTACGTTCTGGGACTTTTTTTCCCGATACTCAGTCCATTCGTGATAAGATGGTCTTGATGGAGTCATCTACCGCACATTGATGGCTCTACACTTCCAGATTCTATCAGGATCAGTATTTTGGTTAGAGTCTGATCTATTTGAAGAAAGATGAGAGGTTGTACAATTTGCTTTTTTTTGAGTGATGTAAAAAGACATAGATATAGAAAGCATAACTGAACAACCTTTCATTCTTACTTTTTTCTCTGAATAACCGAATTGAACATTTGCAATACTTTGTCGGTAGACTGGCCTGGCATTCAGGCTCTTAGAGCACTTAGCATGTTTAGTTTCACGATTTGCAGGTTGCAGGGTTGCAGCGCGTTTGAGTTGGAATTTTGTTTTAAAATTATAAACCTCAATCTATAAGAACTCAGAAAACATACTTGTGGAGCATTCTTTGACTTATTTAAAAAGTAACTGAGAACATTATCATTAGACGAAATCATACCGTACATTCTTTAAAAAGTAGCCGAGAACATTATCATAAGACGAAACCATACCGTGCTATACTTTGTACTGGGAACCATTTGAATTTTGTTACTTACATTTGTGGAGAAATAATGATTCCATGTTTCCAAGACCTTGGCTTGTACATTATGTATTTTGCTCATCATACACGTTGTAAAGATTGTAAAAACATTTCTGTATCTATTTCACCCACTGAACATTTCGTTGAGTGGTAATAATAAACTATGTTTTTGTACATAAATTTGTTCAGTGCAAAACGGATATTTTTATGTATGTTTATTACAAGACTGAAAATTCGACCGAAAAACGAATTGTCGCTTCTTGTCCTTCCTGCTATTGGGAAAGTGATTTGATCACCACATCATCTGAAATTTTTCTGAATCAGTATATCGGAACATACAACATACACCGTGGGGTGTGGTATTAGCAAATTAGAAACGTGTGATAAGTTGTTGTTTGTTCTCTAGCAGCTTCTACGAAACATTTATTTTTTACTCTGCAAAACAGGCTTATACTTTAGTAACTTTAAACTTTAGAAAAGTACTCCCGATAGTCTGCAATGTTAGAAAAACGAGTTCCCTTCTTGCCGATATCTTGAAAATGTGTCAATTTTTGATCAAAAACGGGACTCCAAAACGTGCTCTTCCTATCTGTCTAATGAAATTCAAAATAGATTGTGATCATACACCAGTAAGGTCTGACTAAGTGACAAAAAGTAAGCCGTTTTCAGATGAGAACACGTGAAAATTTAGAATTTTTTATCAAAAGTAGACCGATTTTCATATTTTCGGCTGAAAAGTAGTCCGTTTTTCGAAATTTTCTGACTATTCGGACAACCTTGCTGGTGTTTGATTGTGATTTTGAGTTTTTTCCGCTATTTTTATATGACAATGTCACTACTTACGATTTCAAAACGAATCAGCATGCACCAGTCCAGTGAAGTATTACTAATCTTGTAGAGCAATCAGTCTATAACGTCATTACGTTAATCTAATTATGTTTATATTTTACCGAAAAGAGGCCCGCTTTCCAATTTTACACATCTTTCCGACAAAAACAAACTACGGAATGAAGTTATAATGGAAACAAACATACATCTGCATTCCAACGTGCTCCTTTCATGTGCCGTGCCGACTTGAGTTACTTGATCGTCAGGCAATCATCGAACCAGCGAAGAGAAGACAAATTTGTACCTGGAATTACTTGATTTACTCAAGATATGTGGTTGTTGAGTAGTTAGAATCTCAAATTCTTAAAACGAAGTGTTCTGTAATAGTGTACTGATGATCTAGTCAAGTGAATTTGCCGAATATCAAATATTCGTTCAAATCTAACACTCAATGAATGTTGTCAATTTGACGAATAACGAACTATTTCGGTCACTTCACACTAGTTTTTCTGTCAAATTATGAAGTTAATATGTTCATTGCTACAAATGCATTGACTAGGTAACAAAAGATTTAACAAAGCAAAGGTTGAATCGGGACTCACCTTGAAATCGTGTTTTAGTTGTAGACACCAAGCCGTGACCAGGCAAAAATGCTAGTGCTGCCCTGAAAACTGACAAAGATATGATATATACGATTTATTCAAATAATTTGTAGAGAAAAAGCAACGAAAAATTAGATTTTCTGAAAGTTTTCACAATAAATTGGTTATACGTGTCTCAAAAAAAATTGATGTTAGAGAAGTACTCATTTTACACCGGCTAATGAGAAGGCAGAGCTGAAAGTACGGCAGAAAGAGTCCTATCATTGCATTGTGGAATGCGAGAACACAGAACAACATAATAATTATAATTTTCATTGAAATATCAAGAATATAGAGAAATAAAAAAGCCGGCGGCGGACGACTCGCTCGCGGCAAAGGGTAATTACTACCGGAGTGTAAATACTACCGTCGTGTAATAACTACCGTTCTGCGGGTTTCTAGATTATTCCATCGATTTTTTGAGTTTTTGTTGCTTCAAAGCTTTGTTTACATATTTTATCTTACTACAAACTTGTCAATAGTCATTATCTAATGTTTAACGAAAGAACTAGAACATATTTCCCAGTAAGGCTTTGATTGAACCATTTCGACTGTTTTAGTGATATTTGAGGTGGTTTTTTGAAACCAGAGTGGATATTATACCTCCTTCTTACTATATATCCGTCGTTTTCTGGCTTTCATCATCTAGAAATACCTTACAAATGATCTGTTCTTCAATCTTACACGAGTATTAGGAACTCAGAATTTGTGAAATATCTTTTTAAGAATATTCGATGCTATGCACATCAACTGCACATTTTAACCCTCCTACACTTCCATATTATTAGTGGACTGTCATATGTTTTCTATATAACTATATTCACACTTCATTATTCATACATGTTTGCTATTATTCGCCTTGGAATTATCCTAAATCGTTTCAGGATGAATCTTTGAAGTTTCACCAAGAAAAATCCGGTTCCAGGATCGGTTGAAGAGAATAAAATTTTAGGTCGGTTTTCATCATATTTATAGAAATTCTTCTTTAGCTCAGATTGTGATAAAAAAATATAACGATCTGTTTCTACTACGCCAGTTCTCCACATTCTGAGCTGGAGCTACCTTATTTGGATCATATTTCTCGTTTTTGGAGTAGGTGCACTAATGATTATTCCAAAACCCAACCAATGTTTGCAGTTACTTGAAATTTGGTTTGGGTATAACAATATGTGGTAAGAGAAACTCAATTATGTATCCATGTTATCTAGTCGTTTCTAGAACTTGAGCTGCAGCAGCTCAAGTTGGACCAACTTTTGTAATTTTTCGTGTCAGTTTCCTCTAACGTATCTGAAAACCTTACAATAGCTGGGTAGATTCGATAAGATCTAGGTTAGAGGGTGTTAAGAGAAGTCTAGTGATGTATTTCATATGAGCTAGTCTTTTCTAGAACTTGAGCTGCAGCAGCCCAAGTTAGACCAACTTTTGTCATTTTTCGTGTCAGTTTCGTCTAACGTATCTGAAAACCTTACAATAGCTGGGTAGATTCGATAAGATCTAGGATAGAGGATGTCAGGAGAAGTGTAGTTCTGTAATCCATATAAGCTAATCTTTTCTAGAACTTGAGCTGCAGCAGCCCAAGTTGGATCAACTTTTGTCATTTCTCGTGTCAGTTTCGTCTAACGTCTAACGCATTTCAAAAACTTACAATAGCTGGGTAGATTCGATTGGATCTAGGATAGAGGGTGGTAATAGAAGTCTAGTGATGTACTCCATATGAGCTAGTCTTTTCTAGAACTTGAGCTGCAGCAGCCCAAGTTGGACCAACTTTTGTCATTTTTCGTGTCAGTTTCGTCTAACGTATTTCAAAAACTTACAATAGCTGGGTAGATTCGATTAGATCTGGGATTGAGGGAGTCAATAGAATTCTAGTTCTGTAATACATATCACCTAGAGTCAGTTCGTATGATAATATTTCACAAACTGACAAACCATAGCAGAAGATTACTCCATCATAGGATGAAGGACAATAAGATAAATTAGTAATATTAGTATTTTTCTTCATATCCGCTAGTGTTACCTAGAACGTGAGCTGTAGCAGTTCAAACTGAACCCCCTTTGGTCACTTTGGGAGTCAATTTAGTGGATACTGTTTCGGAAATATTTGAAGGTTAGGTAAACGGAAATAGGTAGAATATAAGAAGTATCATGGAAAATTGGTAGCTATGTATATCAATATGCTGTGAGCTGATGCAGTTCAATTCGAAACAAGTGTGTCAGTTGTTTTAGTCAGCTTGGTGAAGATTGTCTGCCAACTGATTACAGTTGGTTTCAACAATCTTGATTAGATCACAAAATAGCAGGATATGTATACATATATCAGTATTTCCATCTCTTTCTCTCCCTCTCTCTCCCAGGTCTCTACAACTTGAGCTGCACCAGTCTTGGCAGTTATCTCAAATAGAACATGTCTTCATCTGGCGGCGTAGCAATCCCTCAGAAATCTCATGAGCTATTGGCACGAACATCTCATGAGATTCTACTGATTGCTATGCTACAACATAGACAGTTCAGATGTAGCTCAAGAGGTGTCTCATGAGAAACTCGTATGAACTTCTCATGAGGCTGGAGGGAATGCTACGCCGCCTGCTTCTACTATCTGCAAATATGAGAACAGTCCCAGATTCAAATGAATCTTCTAGGCTGTCAGCACCGCTGAGTGGCTCGGTATAAACTACTTCAAACTAAATTCACCCCACCTCCCTCTCCTTGTTTCAACTTTCACACCATATCTAACCGGTTTTAGTATTAGGGAACCTGTTTTTCAGGTTGCGAGAGTGGGGATTCCAATCAGAGCATTCATACCTGATTTTAGGTTCAGATCAGGTTGAATTCAGGTCACCTAGGTAATCTGAAAAAGTTACCGAGAATGGTGAGGTTACCTGAAAACCCGTGTAGTCGTAGAATAGACCACAACTTGCCCAAAACACTACAATATGGCTATGTATAGTCGATTCATCTCACCATACTGTTTTTTTTCAGGCAGATGATCTTCTTACTACCAAATCCGATAGAACAGATGAGAACATTGACAGAGAAAGTGTGTTACTTAATTGTCATTTACTGCTATATAAATGTGTACACGGCATGAAAAACGAAATGTACTGAATAATCATATTTATATATATATACATTGAATTTTCAATATAAACAAACAAGTAAATGTTTTGAAAGAGCGATCGAACGAAACGCTGTCGGCTCCAATGGAAATCCGCTGGCGTTCTGAAAGAGAAAGTAAATTTTTTCCAAGAACTAGACTAGTATGCATATTGAAATATTTTGGCATACATTTCATGCCCCCAGAAGTGAAGTCCGGCAATAAAATAGAATACTTGAACTGGTAACCTTCTATTTGGAAGATTGGAATTTATGTTAGGTGATAGGATCAGGGGACAATGAACTACTTAAACGGGATTGTGTAATGTTTTGAACTCTCGGAACATTCAGATTTAGAGAATGAAATAAATTTGCAAAATAGCTATAGTTTGCCAGTCTTTGAAATATCATCATACAAACCGAGGCTCAAAATGACAAAAAGTTTAGACGAAACTGACACAAAAAATGACAAAAGTTGATCCAACTTGGGCTGCTGCAGCTCAAGTTCTAGAAAAGATTAGCTTATATGGATTACAGAACTACACTTCTCCTAACATCCTCTATCCTAGATCTTATCGAATCTACCCAGCTATTGTAAGGTTTTCAGATACGTTAGACGAAACTGACACGAAAAATGACAAAAGTTGGTCCAACTTGGCCTGCTGCAGCTCAAGTTCTAGAAAAGACTCGCTCATATGAAATACATCACTAGACTTCTCTTAACACCCTCTAACCTAGATCTTATCGAATCTACCCAGCTATTGTAAGGTTTTCAGATACGTTAGAGGAAACTGACGAAAAATTACAAAAGTTGGTCCAACTTGGGCTGCTGCAGCTCAAGTTCTAGAAAAGACTAGATAACATGGATACATAATTGAGTTTCTCTTACCACATATTGTTATACCCAAACCAAATTTCAATTAACTGCAAACATTGGTTGGGTTTTGGAATAATCATTAGTGCACCTACTCCAAAAACGAGAAATATGATCCAAATAAGGTAGCTCCAGCTCAGAATGTGGAGAACTGGCGTAGTAGAAACAGATCGTTATATTTTTTTATCACAATCTGAGCTAAAGAAGAATTTCTATAAATATGATGAAAACCGACCTAAAATTTTATTCTCTTCAACCGATCCTGGAACCGGATTTTTCTTGGTGAAACTTCAAAGATTCATCCTGAAACGATTTAGGATAATTCCAAGGCGAATAATAGCAAACATGTATGAATAATGAAGTGTGAATATAGTTATATAGAAAACATATGACAGTCCACTAATAATATGGAAGTGTAGGAGGGTTAAAATGTGCAGTTGATGTGCATAGCATCGAATATTCTTAAAAAGATATTTCACAAATTCTGAGTTCCTAATACTCGTGTAAGATTGAAGAACAGATCATTTGTAAGGTATTTCTAGATGATGAAAGCCAGAAAACGACGGATATATAGTAAGAAGGAGGTATAATATCCACTCTGGTTTCAAAAAACCACCTCAAATATCACTAAAACAGTCGAAATGGTTCAATCAAAGCCTTACTGGGAAATATGTTCTAGTTCTTTCGTTAAACATTAGATAATGACTATTGACAAGTTTGTAGTAAGATAAAATATGTAAACAAAGCTTTGAAGCAACAAAAACTCAAAAAATCGATGGAATAATCTAGAAACCCGCAGAACGGTAGTTATTACACGACGGTAGTATTTACACTCCGGTAGTAATTACCCTTTGCCCTCGCTCGCCCCAAACCGCTAATGGTACGGTACTGCTCGAAATACGTAATACACGGCCAAAATTTCGAGCAACTTCGAGCGCGGCGGGAATTTGAAAAATATTAAAAAACACATCAAAAATTTCGAACATTGATTATCGAGATATGGTATTTTGGGTACTTACACAAACATAGACGGAGAATATCATCCAATAATTCCCTCATTTCCAATGTTGGCGTGACCCTTGGTCTTTAACTTGGGAACACGGAATTGTTTACTTTTCAAAATTATTAATAAATGATTTGATAAATAATAAAATTATTAATAAATAATGCGAAGTTCTCAAAGCAAAAACTCTGTAATTTGGGAATTTAGAGACGTTTAGGATTTTTATTTTGTTTTGTTACAGACTGAAACCGACCAAAGGGTGGACATATTGCTGGATTTTGTGGCGGTGAGCCCAACTCTTACTAAAAACCGTTGAATTCATTCGAATTTATATTTATAACAATTAGGACTAATGTACATTCCCTTCTTTGCGAAAACTATAAACTGCCGCGCATATAGACCAAGCAACTGTTGGTCATCACGTAGCTTCTAAGTTCGAATTAAAAGTGAGGAAGTCAGGATTTTACACAGGTAAATCTCACTTTGTTCAATTTATCTAGTCAAAGTTTCAGCGTTGGAAGGACTATCGTTTTGGTTGGGACCCCGCCAAGTATGGTGGAATAATTCATTTTGACATCCAACGCAACAAGATATGGGTACCCGAACTCGTTCCGACAAATGTGTCAGTTTTTTTTTCAAACAGACGATGTTTTTTCAGTGTTTCAATTGAATTGATTATCTTGTATGAACTATAGAGTGTTTGATGTTTTAAGATTCACAAGCTCGAATGAATCTCACTTTATCACTTTGTTCTATGTTTTATTTCTGTTTCCACCACGTTTTCCCACTTCTCATCTCATTTTTTCACGTATTCATATGCGTAATAAATCAATCAAAAAAAAATAAACTGAACAGGCTAAGCCACACACACTGAAAGACTATTGTGAAACTAACAAGTTGTATATGAAGTTTCAATGACTCTCGGACTTGCTTGAAAGATACCCGATCTTTCTGTGAGTTATAGGAAATGTGAGAAACGAAGATGAGAAAAACTAAATTTCCCAGATTTTCGTCCTTCGAAGTGCGTGAGGATCACCTACAGTCGTGTCGGGTGAGTTGAGGTTTTCGTCATAAAATTATATTCTACATAAGTTCTTAGTTTTGTTAATAACACAAAAACATGTTTTTCAAACCAACACTTACGAAAAGTTTTGAAAAGTTTGAAATCAGCTATTTTCACGAAATGTTGGGATTTATTTCGACTTCAGTATTTTGTCGGTCTCCCTCAAATATGGAAACATTCACCAAAATGTCAACAACGAACCTGGCGGAATTGGCTGAACCGGAGATTGTGTTAAAGAGAAATGTGCTATTGAACTTTTTTTTCAGTGAGACGATTCAGTTAATCATAATTTACTTTCCAGATGGTAAATGATGGCTTTGTGGGCTGTTATTCCAGTTTGGCTACAGCGCTCATCTGCACTTTCGATGTGAGTTGAAAGAGTACACATGTTGAAACATTCTTCATCGCGCATCCTGCGTCTCTCGCTTTGCGTACTATTTTGCGACCCTCCTTCCCTGAGGGATGTGAGAGTATGTTTGAATGAGAAGAGCGTTAAGATAAAAATGAGTGATGTTCATGATCACAGCCTGACCAACGCATATACGGTGCTAGTATGCATGAGGATTTATTCTTATAACTTAGTCGTTTAGTGGAAGGTGAACTCGAATTTAATACCAAACAATCCTATTAGTCAGAGACACTGCTTTGGTATATTCTGCACTGTGGGGTTCGCATGCTTCTCAGCCTTAGATTGTACTTTTCGATACCAAAGTAAATTTGAACGGAAACATACATACAAAATAAATGGTAGAGAGCAAATTGAATGTAATATGTTTTTAGGTGACCCAGTTCCCCTTCGACACGCAGACGTGTACCGTGAGGATGGAGAGCAGAAGTATGACCATTGGAGATTACACCATAAACGCCTCTTTCAAACTCGACGAAGATGGCGGAATCAACATTGAGAAGAACCTGCCAACATCGGTATTTTTGAATCTTGTTCTACTAAACCAAATTATATCAACAAGTGATAGTTTATATTATTTATTTTATATGCGCCACACTGTTCGCTAATAATAGTTGTTTACGTTATATACTTCTTTGTTCTTGGTTTGTATTGCATCAATATTGTGCTTATGGTAAAAATCCACATCGGTAGTTCGCTAACTCTGTGAAAATTTCATGTCAAAGAAAAAAAAATGTTGGAGTGTCCAATTCTCCTAAATGTTGAATCAGTAACATGCGAAACCATACCTAAATGAAGGAAGATTATGGTTGGTGAACATTTGTTAAAGGGGGGCTGCACTGAATTTTCAAATGAAAGATCGAGCTGAGACAATTCGATAGATGGTCTTTTCTTACTAGAATGTCCAATTCAAAGCTCTGTTTTCAAAACTTCACTAATTTTTTGCATACTGTCAGGGACGCAGAGGATGATTTGGAGTGAATGAATATTGATTGCGCGCACTTCTCTGACTCTCGTGCCTTTTCGGCTAACGCCGTTAGCCAAATTCGGCATTCAATGCAGCCCCCCTTTAAGAACAATTACGTCATTAATATACAGTTAATTTGAATGTTATTCTAGTACATTACATAGTTGATTGTTCCAGGGCAACGGAGAGTGGAATGTAGTGAACGTTTCGGCCGAAATCGTCAGAGAAAACCGATCGTCTACCACTGAAAACGACTACCTTGTGTTATGTTTAACAGTTCTAGAAGATTATATGAATACGTGCTCAGTGAAAAATGTCACTCAACAATTATGAGTGTTAAACTGAGCACATAGTTCTACAACATCATCCAAAAGTCCTAATGACAGAAAAATGTGTGTTTCAAATAATTATGACACTAGTTCTAAGATAATTCTGTCAGTTCCGAAAGCTCAATTAGTCGGGTGAGATGTTCTGATTGCTTCCGATTGCAAGTACGAAAGTTTTGATGTGTGTGTCGGTATATAGTCACGTGTAGGTTTGCCAGTTTCACACACAAGCAAGTTATATAGCAGAACAAGTAACTGAATAATCGCAAAATCTATTCGAGTTTTTCTCAAATAGCTTACGAGTGCAAGAAATTCAGAATGCGCACAGATATATTGAAAAACTGTCATTTAAAACAAAATTGGACAACAAAATAGATTTTTCGGAATTGGAATGAAAATGATTCGAACTTTAATTTCCAGGCCACAATGAAGTTCCAAATGAAACGCAACCCGACCTATTACATTCTGATGTTCATGATACCATCGTTTATTATCAATGCAATGTCTATTCTGGGAATTTTCATCGGAAGTGGAGATGCCATGTCGAGGGTGAGTTTCTTTTCGTGTTTTCACGTTGTGTTTTCACACATTTGCAATCGGACTTTGAGAATTGGATTTTTATTCATCAAATGAAAAGAAAGTCACAAAAACTCGAACCTCTGCCAACACATCTTTTCCGCTAGTAGCGGTATCCATGAGATTAGCGAAGTTCTAAACTCCCGACTCACAGTTCGTTATTTTCAGCTGACAGTTGGTTTGACGAACATCATGACAATGACTTTTCTACTGGGAGTCCTGAGTGGAATGATACCTCGAACTGACAAGTTTCCTCTGATGGGTGAGAACGAACTTGAAAGTTGTACATTGTAGCTGAAGCTCCAATGAAACTTTATTAGCGAAAATCAGATTTCACGCTCAGTTCGTTGTCGTTGAGAAAAAATACATCATATATGGCAACATTCGAGTAATGTGTGTTGTGGTTCGGGCTTCGTTGATTTGGTTGAAACCCGAAAATATGGCGACATCAAAGTACAACAATGATTCAGCTATGTTTGTAGTTTGATACCTTCCATAGTCACTATTTTGCAGGCGTCTATTTCCTATCTAACCTTGGCATAGTGATAGTCGCTGTCATAATTGTACTGTGTATCGAAGACAAAGAGTTTGTGGACAAATCAACGGAAGTCAACAACCGAAAACGGTACGAGCAACTAAAGTTGTTAGAAGAAAGAACAACTTAAAGAAGACCAGGACAATTTTCAATACTCAAAAGTCTGCTTAATCCTTGTTTTGGTCAGACGCGCTGTGCGTCGGTGTTCTATGATAAATATTTAGTTGCAACTATGGGTTTGGTATAGAATTTGGTGGATTCATATTTTAGTAATCAACCACGACAGAAATGAAGCGAAGTTTTAGGAATAACTGTGTTTTTTAGATTCCACGTCATACTGAGTCGTCTAGGACGCTATCGCCTCCTGCACATTTTGATGCAAATCATCAACTTCACAAACCTTCTCTGTTTTTCTATAAGATAAACATGTTTTCACACGTTCAGTTGTGCTTAAAAATGAATTGTTACTTCACGTAGTCAATGCATCGTTGAACATAACACATGAGTTTATATATGTTCATTACGTTCCATTACAAGTTGACTGGATTATTTTAGTGTTTTTTTATTTCGTCCACATACAAAACAGTGTGCTACATATACTTATTCGTAACAAAAGACTAACATGTGAATCTTGTTTAGTTTGTGAACGAAAATCAGAGAGTACCCAATCCACTGCCGCTTACAGTCATATTTTTCGTCTTCGAACTTGACTTTTTCTTACATAATTTTGTTTTGACACAAGCATAACCACGTGATTAACTTAAGGTTCATTCTAGTTCTCTTCTCAACCAGATAAATTTTTCTTTCTCAGCGAGACCGCCACAAAATTATAGTTGTCGCCAACGGGAAGGCGAGAGAACTGTATCTCTTTAATTCCAAACCTGGTCGGTATGGACTGTAGAAGCGCAGTAATTGGCGATTGGCTACAAAAAGTTTACGCGCAAGTTCGATTCCGGCATGAGACCAAACTGCATAAAATAATCACTCCCTTGAGCTGCCCATCTCCTTGGAAATTCTCTGAGTAGCCAGGAATGAACATAAGATACTCTGATAATGCTCTGTATTCTACGAAATCGGGTTAGTCTTAACAGTTCGAGAACTGAACGGTTTGGAGAATAACATCAATATTTCAATCGAAACGGCAAATGAACGATATTTGTTTTCGCCACGCAGTGTTTACCATGAATTACTGCGACGCAACGAGGCAAATTCATTCTGTGTACTCTCAACAGTTCCGCAGGCAGCAAAGAAAATTACGATAGTGCACACATCACAAACCTATGCATACAGTAGGATGCTGCATTCATTTGAGCGATGACTAGGATGGAGTTTTCCACAATAGAATACTCACGTTCCACATCCACCTTGAGTTTCGTTTCCCTCTGGCAGATTTGGAAAGAAAGACGGATATACTACTTCAACTATATTCGGAAAAATCGATAGTGCACGTGTACCTTGAGTTAATTAGGACTAAACATAAAAATACGTACCTTAAATTAATTAGGACTAAACATAAAAATACCAGCCCACAATGTGTAGTTTATCATTAGACCTTTCGTTCCCTGTTTGAACTCTAAATAGAAACAAAAGAAAATGACAATCTTGAAGTTGAGCTCATTCACATTTAAGAATATTTCACATATGAAACAGCAGTATTCACCAACATTTATTAAGTTCTATTGCACCACGAATCGTCAAACGCGCCCTCCCCGAACGTGAGTCTCAATTCATACTGTTCACGAAACATTGGAGTGCACTGCAGTCTTGATCCAACATCGATTCTCGGGATATTTTTCGAAATTTGAAAAAAACCCAACTGAGGTTGAAAATCACTGGAGATAATGTTCAACCTTCCTTTCTTACGTTCGGCTGAATTTGAGTTTGATTTCGTGCAATACAAGTGATGAACTGGTAAAAAAACGAACTGAAATATTTTCAAACATTCAACCAAACAAGTTTAAAAATCTCACATAAAACCGGCTTACATAATGACACCGATCGGGTAGTTGCGTACGGGAAAACTATTCATGTTCACGTCTTCATGGCTTGATATTATGCGAAAAGTTCTTTCGAGATCTACATAAAAAAAACAAACACATCACGAATCGCTTGAGAGCTTATTTAAATTTCCCATGAAACTCAGAATATAGGCAAACGCTTTCTTCAACCGGCTTTCCTGAATACGATATTTCATTTCCATTTCGAGCCAGAACAACACATTAACACATTATTTCGAGCCAGAACAACACGTTAACATTTAACATCAATTATAGGTGTAGAGGTAGAAAGTGGAACTTTCATTCCACTTTTTTCCACTTTTCTATGTTTTTGAAATTTTCTTTCTATGTTTCTACTCTAACTATAAGTTCCTGAGCTTCTCCTTCATTCTCATTGTGAAGGCAATGGAAGAACATGTAAACCCTTTGACCCGATCTGCGTTTTTCATTCTTCCACACTATTCTGCGGTCGAGACGGTATTGAGTACATTTCTTACTGAGCACATCAACCTAACTATTCTGCGACAGTTATACAGTTCATATAGCGACTGAATGAAGTTTTTACTCTATTTAGAAACACTTGGTTTCTAAGATTTTATACCTTAGTGTGATCTCTGCTCTACCTAACTATGCTGCGTCAGTTGTATAGTTCATATAGAGACTACACGAAGTTTTTACTCTATTTAAAAACACTTGGTTTCTAAGATTTTATACCTTAGTGTGATCTCTGCTCTACCTAACTATGCTGCGTCAGTTGTATAGTTCATATAGAGACTACACGAAGTTTTTACTCTATTTAAAAACACTTAGTTTCTAAGATTTTATACCTTAGTGTGATCTCTGCTCTACCTAACTATGCTGCGTTAGTTGTATAGTTCATATAGAGACTACACGAAGTTTTTACTCTATTTAAAAACACTTAGTTTCTAAGATTTTATACCTTAGTGGGATCTCTGCTCTACCTAACTATGCTGCGTCAGTTGTATAGTTCATATAGAGACTACATGAAGTGTTCACCCTATTTTGAAACACTTGGTTTCAAAGATTCTATGCCTTAGTGTGATCTCTGCTTCTCTAACAATGTAAAAACAGATGTTTCAAATGGACACTTTATTCTGTCATGGAAAAAGATGATATCTAGTCCTGAGAGAGAGAGGACAGTAGTGAGTAGAGTCACATGGGTTCGATTCACAAGTGTAGAGGTAACCATTTCTACAGTCAGTTTGTACCCATTGTTGGGTTCCCTGGGCAACGTAGACGCATCCTCCGTTAGACGCACTGCTGGGTCGGTAACCATTGTACCAGGGCTGGTACGAACCGCTCAGCTGGAAATAACACACTTTAGAGTGTTTTAAACCCGTTACGACCAATCGCGACCGGAGATCCAATTGACACACCAGACACTCCCAACCGGTTTTTTAACGCTTTTTTCCAGATTAGCGCACAGGTAACTGGTAGGTCACCTAAAATTGGATTTCGGTTACCGTACAAACTAACGATGAAAACCACAGAACCACACTTCGCGCTAGAGAACTAGTGAACGATTAGTTTCAGTTCAGGTTATCGAACGGTTACCTATCGACGTACCTGGAAATCGGTTGGGTTACAGAAAAACCCTGTTTCATAAAGTATTTTCCCAATTTGAAACCATTTAGGGATACTTCTACATACACCCAAATGGAACAAAGTGTTGAAAACCAACGGGAGTTCCGTCCATCCAAACCCATTGATTACTGAACGAATCGAACACGAGTCCGATGTAGAAGTTGGTCGGCGTTCCGAATACTGAAGAGAAACAGTTGTACATTCACATATAGTCGTCGCTAACAAAAAGGCGGTATATACTGTATATCTCACTTTCCGCTGTGTACGCACACATCTCTTTGATTGCAAAGCTCGCTGGTCATGTGCGTCAAAAGCGCAGTTGTTTACACCCTGCTACGAAACTTTTGCTCGCAGGTTTGATTTCGGCGAGGGACAGAAAATCATCAATTTGACACTCACTATAACAGCACATTCAGAGTATGCATAAAACATCTGGCACCGTAGCAAAGTCCCCCAAAAAGGTCAGCTCTGAGCTGAACTATCTGGACACTACCTGTCCCAGACTTGGGTCAACCCCACTATGCTCAAACACGGAAAGTTGGCAACTATGTGACAAGACTGTGATCGGGTCCTCAATCAGGGTGAGCTCAGCACTTTCACGACTTTGCTACGGTGTTTACTAAGCGTTCAATGTTTATAACAACATTTTGATCTGATACTTCGGAGAATATGTTCAGTTCTCAAACTAACGCTCACCAGCACGTATCAAACCTAAAGACACACTGACACGAGTTTATAAGATTAATTCACAATCTCACAAGAAATTTGTTGTAACAACTGGTTTTCTACTAGTAATGGCCATAACAACAGGCATTTTCACTAGTAAGCCACAATCTTGTAAAATATCTCCCAAAACAATCAATATTTCTACGAGTAACTTACAATCCTGCAGGAAATTGGTCATTGCCACACTGTTGTCGCTGGCAACGAATCCGTTGTTGAACTTCTGTTGACACGTGTGTTTTGCCACGTTTGAGTTGGCCGGAACGGTCACCGCACGGTAGCAGCCTGAACAGTACGAAGTTAAATAAGTTAAGTTAGAGCCTGACCAATAAAATTAGAGAATCGATAATAATTTGTTTTAAGTCGTTAATTGTCGTTTGTTCTTGTTTATTTCATTAACAACTCCATTTGTGCGTCAATCATAAGTATCACCAATCGACGGCCGTACTTGTGTTTCTTTTTTTGTCATTTTGGTGAATCAGCAGAATATCAACCATTTTGACAAAAGGGACGTGGTGAAAAATCAGTAACTGAACCAAACACAAAAATGAATCAATGTGCAATCAATAAAAACTGACCGCCTGTGGGGTTCTGACGAGCGTTCTTGGAGAAAGAAGTAAACTGGTCAGGACAGAAACAGTTGGCTGGAAACATTTACATGACGAAAGTCTGTCGGTTGTGAGGCATTTCCCAATGAGATCTCGTGAGAAGTATCGTGGTAGTTTTTGTTCTACTGTGTTCTAATGCGCTTGAAATCACCACTTTTTCTAACCATGTCGAGTATAGCAAATTATGAAATCGTTTTATTTCTGTTTCAGACAGCAATGAGGATAGAGAAGAGCTATGTGCGAATTTTATGCTCCTGGTCACAGTGAGAGTAGTACTACTAAATTTCCTTCCATTACTATTCAGTATAGTTCATTGGGAGTGCCACATACTATGTGGAAGTCACGTGTTGAATCACGAATAAATCTATTCTATTCTATTCTATTCTACACTAAATAGGAACATGAAAGATTGGACAGATCTATGTTTCGCTCTTGACGATTACCTAGAAAAATGGAACAAACCATCACACATGGCCTGTTGTACAGTTTGCATTGTACTATTGAGGGAGGAAATGAGGTATCCCGGGGAGGCGAGACTCTGCAGAAGCGGACTGTGAGAAGCAGTGTCCTTCACATCCTCTGAAAGGAAGAAGCCGGTGAAATGTTTCGGGGTCAGTATAAATCCAGCGGTAAACAATAATGATTACTAATTGAAGATGTTTTCTGAAAGAGTTACATCGGGGAAAAGTTGTGAGTTTAGGATGAGAACCGCTCTGAATTAGTGAACTCGGTGAAATCTTTTGAGGTAAATAAAAGCCTAAAAAAGTAGTTAAGAAGAAGAAGTTGTAATGAGACTATCCACATTTTTGTGAGAGTTCACCGTTCTTGTTTATAAAATTGTAGTTTTTAATCGTTTACCGTATACTATGATAATTCCATTGGCGTCTGTGAACGAAGAAGCCGCGTTTTCCGGAGAATCGTAGTTTCCACTTCTGAGAAAATATTTTTCTTGAAAATTTTTACGATCCAATAGAACAGAAGGCAATGGTCATTTTAACTATTCTTATTTTCATAGCATCAAGTACTTTTTCTTGTTTGAGCTCAATATGTACTTTAAATCTCAAGAACTACAGATTTTGCCGACTTTTTGAAATTTGATGTGTTTTCTGTTTGAGTCTAATATTAACCTTCAAAGCTAACGAAGTATTTACTCGGAACATTCCACTGAACTATCGTGAACTAACTTGTAAGTGGTGGCCAGCACAACTATGACTTTTCTCGCATTCGGGCGATGAGCGGCTGTGTTGAATTGGGCGGCGGCCAGTTGCAGAGCTCTGGAAGATCAGGTTATGTTCCGGAACGTTTTTGTTCACTTCGTCGAAAAAGTATTGTTTACTGATACAAACAAAGTGAATTTTATGTATATTAATCGAAGTTAGTTAGGGAAAGCCCTGGAAGTACATAGTCTTCAAATGAAAGCTGCAAAATAAGTTATGTAGACCACATTCACCATGCTACATTTTGAAATTTGTCTAGCCGTTGTGGACATCATACGATCAATTTGGTAGGTGGCGCGATTTGCAACCGCCCAGCTCATTCGAGTATCTTTGTCACTTCAATATCGTCAATATCAATATCACTTCACTTCATCCAGCAGAGAGATAACCATCAACCGAAGTACTAGCCACTTCTGTAGCGGTCCGAATTTCAGAATCAAGCAATTCTCACGAAGCAAGATTGGTTCCTCTGTCTCCCGGTACGACAGTCATATCCATGTTATCGATCTTTTCTTCGGTAGTTTTCCCGAGGGGTGAAAGTAGAGTGGCCGACGAAGCATATGACACGATTCCCACTCGCATCGAGTAGTTCTGAATGGAATCAGTTGAAAGACGCCTGACACCAGTAACCTCATCAGAGTAGATATGCTAGAAGATCCCGGCACCTTCATCCCATCCTGCGTCTCTCGCTCTGCCTTACTATTTCTTGTCTCTCTCATACCGGCGGTATGTGAGCAGAGAAGTAGCTCAAGTTTTAGGAAACGCAAGATGGGACGAAGCTGCTGGAAAGTTCTAGCATACGTACTCTGTAATGTATTTCCCGTCTTTAATACTGCTACTAACGTATCCTCTAATTACAATGTTTCTCTTCTAAAGTTAAAGAAACATGTACTCATGTTTTCGGTGCTCTACAGCGTTAAAAAAAGCGTTTCTCTCTGATTTTGACTTTTTGTGTTAAAGTGTAACCGTATGACAGATGAAATCCAATGTCAAATGTTTGTATGTCTTAATTTTGCTCCGTGTTATCAGGAAAGCCGCTGACTTGAGGACGCCGATAAGAGATTGCGTACGTGAATGTTCAAAATATCTACAAATACAGAAAAAAGATGAAACAGCCGGTCATTTTCGACAAAATAACTGGAGAGTTTTTTCGTTGGGTTTCGTTTCAGTCAACTCCATGGCTAGTTTGGCTATTTTCTATCGGCAAGTTCTTTCATGGTCAACAAGAAGACATTAGGACACTTTTTAAGCACTTTGTAGTCTGATTCTGCTGTTTTCCTACCTAACTACAACCAAGATTTTATGATTCTCCATGAATTAAAAGTGCGAGTAAATGCTCCGCCTCGTTATTGTGTGAATAATATTATACAGTATGTATTCACCGGTTACAAACAGGCCAGTTGAATGCAATTCCATTTTTTGTCCGTATATAGTTCTGGTCATTTACACTGAGACTTGGCAGCGTGCCAATCAACATTCCCGAAAGTTTTTCACCACTTTTCAGTTTTTCAAACAACTGAACATTCCTGTCAGCGGTCGTTGAGTTTCATAAGAACCCGTAAACTGAAAATATTTTTAGAAAGCCTATTTTTCTCTAACAAATGGGCATCAGAAAACCCTGGCACGATGCCAATGTGTCTCAGTGGGAATGAAACAAACTATACTCCCTACTGTGTCTGATAGGGGAGGTCCTCGTTATTTGCGGATGAACAATTAAATACCATGCTTGAGTTGATACCTGAATAACTCACCGATGCTGTGTAGTAGGCGTCTTGTACGTTGAACCAAGGACTCATTGATTGGACCAGACCCCAGATCTGGAACGAATGTTAATTAAACTGCTGCTGATTGAATATTGCTCCTTGAATATAATAGAGTTTTTATCCACATTGTTCTGACTATGATGCTTGATGACTAAAATATCTAATGAGCCTCGTGACACAAGTTTTAGAAAATACAGAAAAGTAAAATTTAAAAAAATAGTTAGTGAACACTGTGATTAGTTTTTGGACTTTACCAATGGCATTGAATAGATAGGTAATTCTAGGATACCGATGAGACACCCGCAGAACGGTAGTAATCGTTCAACAGTGGTGATACGGTAATAAACGTCCCGCGATTCAGTGGTAAACTTCTGGTAACGTTGAATCGCGATTACTACCAGTAAATAGGTGATGTTTCTCGAGTAACTTCAAAACTAAACTAGATGTCTATTACCACACGAGATTCCTATATCAGATACGGATGTCTGCGAGACTGCTGTGCAGGCTTCTGGCTGCTTTCGGTTTAATTACCAAAGTTTGCGGTACTTTTCGCGTTTGGTGCAAGCTTAGTATTTAGTACGTGAGGACTAGATACTAGAACGGCCATTCGTCCACACATAAAAAGATGATTACATTTTGTTTCATAAAAAATACTTTGCCAATAATACTTTTAGGGTAAAATAAGTCCCAGTTCACTAACCTCTCCCAGATTGGTTGCCCCCGTGTTCTCTGATGCATCCACCACGTACATTACATCGGTCCACACTTTACTATAGTCGCATCTGGATATTTCGTATAAGCTACGCAGGATTCAAACATAAATATTGTTTTGTCTTTCTATGTATGCATTATGTTATGAGACATTTTCACGAATCAACATTTAGTGCTTAAATAAAGCATTCCGCTCTAATCGGAGTTTCATGAAACATTTGAAAAGCTCAATAAAGTTTCTCCAAGTTTCCATAGACTATGAGAGAACTTTCTGATCGAAAGTTAACAAAATGTTCATAATACTGAACATACTGAACCGGAACATAAATATTTTTTTCTATGACGCAACCCGATTTGGTTTCTTTTACTTCACGATTTATTGTCTTTTTGTAGTCTAGAACTGTATTTTAATTGCGTGTTTCAAAAAATAACATTTGTAATTTTATAGATGATGCCTTGATTGTCATTTTTTAGGCTTATTCAAGCATCTTGGTCTTAGTGAAGAAATGGTTATCACCATAACTATTCTTAAAGTAGGACGATAATGTGGACCCATCCTGACGCACCAGTTCTTTACACTGCAATTGTGAAATGTATTGCAGTTCAAAGGACTGAAGCGCTTGGATCGGTCCACATAAAACTGTCCTCCTTTAAGCTAAATCATAAAACATTGTCTGCCTGCCTTTGCACAGAAAAGCGGAATGAGCTTAGTGTATTTTTCCACGGAATGCGATAATCAATCACTTGCTACATCCATGTCCTGTTCCAGTTGGAACATTCGGTTGCATTGTAGTTGTGGTTTGTACCATTGTACTTGTAGTTTGTACCATTGTAGCTGTAGTTTGTACCATTGTAGAGGGTTGTGCAGTGGTACCAAGTGTGGGAGCAATATTGGGATTGCCTAGAAAAGCAATGTTTGTTCTTAATTCAAAGTTACCTGAAGATTGCGTGGTTGTTATTCAATATCATCTGTGACAGAATCATAAATCATTTCATTTTTTTTCTCGCTAGAGTGGTTAAAAAACCCGAAAACTGAAGTAAGTCGAATTTTCCGTTCAACCCTATTCTGAGGTGTCTTCTTTTCTCCAGAGAAGCGAATATTGAAAAAATACCATACTACTACTGTGTCATTCAGAACTGTTTGTGTCAGTTTTTTTTTTGCGTTTCCACGCTACTAGTGCGAGAGAATGGGGTCAATGAGACCGCGGACAGTCTGAGACCTACTGCATCTCTCTGACCTGCGCACTCTCTCGTAGAGGCCGCTACAATTATGGCTTATTAATCGTGTGAGCAAGCGTATCTCACATGGCGTCGTTTCGTAACATGTTGTTCTTGCCAAACAATAAGCAAGCCCCTGGGGCGGATTGTCTAGATCGGGGAGTCGATACACTGTCCACACATCTTGGTGAGCCTGAATATGAATATGTAAACTGTCGAATTTCCCCATTCTCACTTCATCTCATCGTTCTTTCACTTAAACTTTGGATACCCCCAATGGCTGTAAGAGAAGAAGCTTGTTGTAATCAGTCACGCTTTTTCATACAAGCCAGTATTTTCTCATAATAATTTAAAATTCATATTTTTCATATAATTGCATTGCCTATAGACAATTTGTGAGCCAACTACAAACTCACACAACCAATGTCTAGGAAACCAGGTATTATATTAGGCCACATTCGAAACTATCAACACAATATGTGCGCTCACTTTCAATTTAATTAAAACAGAATATGTAACAGACAAATGTGCATGACCGAAATGAGAGGTTCAATTTCGATATTTAGGATAATTCAAATTGAAAATCTATAAAAGTGAAATGATGAAAACTTACAAGTTTGTAATTGGAATTCTGGTGAAGATGGCACGGAAAATAATTATACAGATGCAAACTCACTTCAAATGTATTAGATGCTTCCTCAAGTGCAATGATGGTCACAGAAAAAAAGTAAGAGGGATTGTTCTCAAGGAAATTGGCAGCCTTATCTATATCATCGTTGTCACTGAAAATAACAAATATAGCGAGGAATTCGGGTTGGTTGAAGTGCGGTTCCGCTCACAGAGAATTTGAATAAACCGCACATAGTATCAGAAAAACAAATTAGATTAAAAAATAGCTTTTTTTTCTCGTCTTAAGATAACTTGGTTGAGCTATTCTTTTCGAAAGCTTGTGATGTTTAGTTCAGGTATTGGTTATTCTACCAATTCAACAAACTATCCAATTTGAATTGAATTACCCCAACATGTCCTAGGAACACTTTTTTATCTATGCCATAAAGTTTGTTTCTTTGTTTATCAGACTTAATTGGTAGACTGATTGGGACTTTTCAAAATAGAGACTCGTGTTTCGTTGGTGATTGAGGTTCTAGCCAGAAAAAAAGTAGAAGAATAATTAATTCAAGTTGGCGATGTAAGGGTTCAGAAAGTGAATGTAATAACTGTAATATGCGTTTTGAATTCGGGCTAATCCATCTAACTAGCGTAAGGTGCACACTGTTGTAGTATGATTTGGGCGCGCGCCAACCCACGCTCCAAACTATGGTTCGTTTTTACAATCGCAACGTTTTACTCATATAACTTGTGTAATGCACATGGTTCTCTGAGAAAGGGAAAAGCTCACGTTGAAGCGGTGAATATGATAATTGGGTAGGTAGGCGACCCCGAATAATATTGCATAATTCTGGAAATCATTAATTAGTCCATAGAAGCTCTACTGAGTCTTCACAGTACACATTCGAACTCTACACATGTAGTTCTTCGATTCAAGCTTCGAGTTGGTCATAAACATCTTTGAACTATTTCTGTGATAGAGAGGACTGCAAATCAAATGCGGAAACCCTTACTTTTTCAGCTGTGTAATTGAAACAGAAGAGAAGTGCTGTATGAGTTTTTAGGCAAATCTTAGGTGTTCTTCGCTCGTTTCGCACTGGAACTGAAATCTATGTCGCTGATAATATTCCCACTTCATTTCTTCCACAATCGCATAGAAATTGATGATATACCTCATGAGCGAGTATGAGCCACTGCCCTCTCCCTCGTAGTTGCTCATCCAAACATTCAGAGAGGAACAGGTTTCAGAGGGATGGTCGAAGTTTGAATTCCCCTCATAACCACCACCTATTCCGAATGCAAAGTAACCTTCCTGAAAATATTAAGGTGAATAGAATGAGAAAAAATTAAATAATAAGTCTCATTGATTTATGTGATAATTCAAAGTAACGGTCCCGAATACCGATCGGAAAGTAAATGAAAAAAACAGCATGCGGGGCAGTTCTTGATGACATTTAGTCGAATACTGATGAATTGAACACGGTTCATGCTGCACATAAGATGCGTACATTTTAATGGTTTATCAAAAATCTTAAAATGTTATCGAGGTTGAATTTATCGAGTAAAACTGAAATATGGTAGGTTTCCGGTTGTGCTTTTTGAGTTTTATTGTACAACAGAACGAATAATTTTTCTAGAGTCTGACCATCGTCATTGTTGCACATAACTTCGGACGATCGTAGTTTTATTTGTATAAAAAACGAGTGTGAAGTGTGTAAAAACGAGTGTGAAGGTCAAAAACATTTCGGTTCACTACTGGAAGAGAGCTCGCTGCAAAGAACCGTAGACAGACCTTATTGACCGGCGTCAAAAATACTTTTTTCACTCCTGATGGTTACAAGAATTAATCTTACAAGAAACTGAGAATCCATTCAAAATTATGGAAGGTTCAAAGAAAAAATGCCCTTTGAGAAAATAACGAGAACTGCAAATAGAATCCAGATAAATTATTTAAATGGATACGTCTTACAGTCATCACTCGAAGCGACCGTATCGTATGTTACGTGTTAATAATATAATTTCATTCATGCTTTTTTCATTTCATTTTTTTCATGTTGTCTCATTTTAATTCCACGAATTGGATTTCGGTGGTATGGTAAATCTTGACAAATCAATGTATGTTTTGTTGGCTTATAACGGTATTTTGGAGAATAATGTTCTATGCAAAGAAGCTTAAAATTATTTTGAACCTCCATGTTTCACAGTGAAACATTGAACATGGAATATTAGAGATTTTTGATAAATGGAATATTAGAAATTTTTACATCTAAGCTAGCATCGAGCACGTTTCCAACGATGTTCTGGGCAACGTAGGTAAATTCCTGAAAAAAATGTTTACTTTGTTCGCAATATGACATTAAAACACTTAAACCGCCAGATTCATAACAAAATGTGAACAACTTCGTTTCAGTCTGATTAGTTAAAATCACAGGTTTTTATTTCGAGAAGAACACCGAAATTGCATAAAAAGAATGAAGAGCAAATACCGTTGTTGATTGCCGTGTTAGTGTGAGTCTCATGAACACAAATCCAGACGGATACTCCACAATGAAAGAAAACCATTAAAAATGATTTTGATGAACTAATTAGAGTGTTTTGGTTTCGAGTCTCACATTAGCGTTTTTGTGAATATGATGTTAATTTGCTAAATTCTGTTAGTGAAATATAACAAAAACACTTCTGTAATATAACTTGAACAATTCTTTGACTTACCTTCTGCACCTGAGCTGATGTGAGATATGTTGTGGCATCTAGCCAGAAATCTGTTTCTACAATTCTGGATGGACAGGTAAAGAGCGGTTCCGTGCGGTTACAAACCAGATCTGAGTTTTTATGGAATTTTGAATTAAGAGAAATACCGCAGCTAATCATTTCATATAATAGAAAAAAAGTGCAAAAAAAAAGATGGATGTTCCAGTCCTTTCTCGAAAAAGCGAATTTGCACGGCGAATGATCACTTCACAACATTATTTTAATTCGATACATGAATACTTTTTGATAACCATTCCTAGTTTTGATACAGTTACAAAGGCGATAATTTGTTTGTTATAATTCGATGCTCTCTCTCATTGTGGCAGTCGCAGCTAGCTGAGGGAGGACACAGTTTGTTTTTTTTCACAGTTTTTTGACTCATTTGTGGGTGATATCATGTTTGCTCCAAGAAGCATATATTTCACTATGAAACAACTTTCCTGTATTTTTTTAGCGACGAAGAAGGCTGCGTGTGGGTTGGACAGGCAAGTGGCCAGTATAGCTGACATCATTCCTACTGAGACTCCTACAGTGCACAAACAAACTTTTCAATGATTTATTACTACTGTCCGCGACAATCATATTGCCAAACACGCTCTCTGATAGCTAATGAAAAAAGAATACGTAGGTTGTTGACAAATCTGATAAGGCACAATTTCACCATAGTTTTTAGCACGTTTCATTCCCAGTGAGACCCATTGGCATCACGCCAAGATTTTCGGAAGACTTTTTCTTTCAGCAAACATAGGTATTTTTAAGACAGTTTTCTTTTACTTATTCTTATAAAACTAGACAACCGCTAACAGAGATTCGCAGTTTTTTGAAGAATGGCCGGAATATTCATTGGCACTCAGTAGAAATGATCGGAACTTTAGAGGTTTCAGTGGGGAATAAAACTAGAATACCAGAGGCGTTGTCATCAACAACCCACTCTTTATCTACCAAATAAGGCGTTCCTCAAAACACAAGCTGTTTCTCTATTCTCTAATTTCGGCAGTGTACGAGAAATAGCGCGCAAAGCAAGAGACGCAGGATGGGATACATATGTGGGGTTGTTCTAGTATACGTACTCAACTGAAGCATCACGAAACGTAAAAAATCAATTTATCAGAACAATAGACATTACTGTTTTCATGAAACAGTCTATCTTGCTTCAAAATGCTCCATCGATGTTAATGGACAAGATGTATCGATCGAAATCCGAAGAGGCGTCCGCCAAGGAGATGTCATCTCACCACGCCTGTTCACCACAGTGCTCGATGTTGCTTTGAGAGAATTGAATTGTTCTGAGCTCGGAATTCGTGTCAACGGGAAGTCTTTAAGCCATTTGCTATTTGCCGACGATTGCCTGCTTTTTGCTCCGGATAAAGACACGCTGAAGAGAATGATCAAGGAGTTCATGGCTGCCTGCGGAAGAGTCGGTCTCGAAATCAACATCGCCAAGTCAGACTACATGACAAACCAGAATGATGTATCCTCTCTACAATTTGCTGATGTCGCTCTTCCTCCGAAGCAAAGTGTGAAATATCTTGGAGTTACCGTGAATATATCCGGTAACTGGGATCCAGAGATAAGCCGAAGAATATAAGAGGCGTCCATTTAAATAGTTTTTCAAAATTCAAATATTATGCCAATCTGGTCATTTTTTCGTGGAGCATGTTTCCATCAAATATCGCACAATTCTGACCACATCTTCGGTTTCTAGTCAGAAAACTTACTGACAACTGTCAGAAGTGAAAACGGGCTTTTTGACGCCGGTCAATTAATATTCTGGTTTTTATGGCATTCGTCAATGAATTGCCTCGTTCATTCTGTGTAATTCTGACCACTGTCAGAATGTTTGCGGGATCGAACCTGCGGGCGCCAGGGCAAAAGGCAGACACACTGCCACTGCGCTACCGGGCCAGTATATAGGGCATCGACTGTCGCTGATATAACATGCGCCAGCCAAATCGTACTGATCGCTCATATAACGAGACAGATTTGAATAATGAAAACTAATGAGATCGATGAATTAAATAAGTAACCGGGTTTATTTGGTACCCTTACCAGTTTTTAGTAAACTAATCTTTAGGTTACCTCAGTAGGTAACCGCGTGGTAACCTGAAATGAGAAATCGGTTACCTGTTAGTTTTTCATTGTGGTTTTACCGTTTATTTGTACAGTAACCAAAATAAAGTTTCGGGTTACCAACCGGTTACCTATGTGGTAACCTGAAATATTACCAAAAACCGGTAAGGTTATCAAGAAACCCGGTTACTTATGAAATTGACCAATAAAAACGAAATGAACTTTTTTAAATTAATTTTCACGACATTAAAAAGAAGTCCGCGGGGGTCTGGGGGGCACCCCCAGCTAACGTGGCCCGCGGCTTATCGCGCTCCCGGCATGACTTACAGAAACTCGCGCACCTACTCAGTAGCCGCTGTAGCGTAGTGGTTAGCGCCTGCGCTTTTGAACTGACGGGGTCAGGTTCGATTCCCGGCTGAGACAGGTGGTTTGCAAATACAGCTTTGACAGTGGTCAGTTTCAGTATGCAAGCAACTGACGATTGTCAAAAGTAATGTGTAAAATAATGACCGTTGTCAGACTTCAAGAAAATAATTGACCCTCGTCATTTATTCGGACGATGAAGTCTGCGAAACGGAACCAGAAACTGACCATATTCTAAGTTTCTCGGCAATAAATAAAAAATTGACCAGATTTGCATAATATTTGATTTTTGAAAAACTATTTAAATGGATGCCTCTTATATCCTCCGCTTGGTTTGGATTCAACGAATATCGAACAATCTTGAAGACTCTCAGTTTTCCGATGAGTATGAAAAGGAAAATCTTTCATGCTGTTATCATGCCGCGTCTCCTGTATGGTGCCGAGTCCTGGGCATCATCGAATGGGAACAAAGATCGTCTCCGTGTCGTGCAGCGCAAGATGGAACGTGCCATGTTAAACGTGAAATTGCAAGATCGCATTCCTTGTGCCACCTTGCGTGGAATCACTGGGTTAAAGGATGTAGTCCTTGAGGCCACAAAACTCAAATTCTTTTTTTGTTCCAGAATCTCCCAGATGAATCGAGATCGGTGGTCGTTGATTGTGACAGAATGGCGCCCATTTGAGAGAATCCGAAGCAGTGGGCGTCCCGTGGTCCGATGGAGAGATGAGTTGGTCCTTGCCGTGCAAAATTACAACCGTTCAATGAGAAGAGGTCGTTTCCGTCCGCCCAATGTCCGAGGCGAAGAGATATTGCGAATGTGCAGAGACCGAGATACTTGGATGGCCATAAAGGAACACCATATTGTAACAATTTGAAGTGAATGAATGAATTTTGAAATCTTGAAATCTAACCGAATTTGGTTTTTAGTATAGATTGAGCCTACAAATAATAGCTGTTGAGAACCATCACAAACACTAACCCCATCGATAAATAATTGAAACCAATTCCTTATAATGTATCCTTCGTTACACAACCGATTCCGATCACAAATAAGTAAACCCAATTCTACAACCTACCTCATGCTTTTTTTTGTTTTTTTTTTACAATTAAATATTTCAGTCTTAAATTTTCGTTTGTATCACTTGCAAACGATCTCATTCTGGTTGTATAAACAGTTTGATTAAAGGGGCGCAGAATTGAATGCTCAATACAGAATACGCGCTCTAATGCAAACCACTAAAAGGCAGCAGACGAAAAGCGGCAGAGTGCGGCGCAATCAATAATATTGGCAGTCGGTGCAATGAAAATCTCCGTCGATTGTTTAAATTTCGTCTCTTTTTTTATGTTTCATTGTTATTTACTGTTACGTTCATGGTAGATCTAGTTTTAGCCTATGTTGGAAAAAACTTAGTTACTTCGCTTGTTGTGTACATTGAAAAACCGGTGTCTAACGAAAACCGGTCCATTTTTCCATGTTACACTTTTCATAGAAATTTTACGAATTAGTTCTTTTCGATTTTCTTCGTTTTTTATAATAAATTGGCATACGTGAGTTGGTCAAAATGTGTGTTTATAGATCAAGTTCTTTGTTTTGTGATGACTGACTAACGACCGGTTGTCTTGAGATCTTGTAAATAGGGAATTTCATTTTTCATATTCATTCAGCCTCTCATTCTTTAATTTTTTATCTTGTTTTTTTCGTTTGTCTATTAATTCCATGCTTCCTATTCTTTTCGAAAGTTACATTTATAATACTGATTCTTGCGCTATTTTCAGGTCTGCTCATCATGGAATGTTACCAAATTCGGTATTTATGGGATGGCATGTGATTTTGTGATCCAAGTACCTTCGCTTTTCTTCCACCTTTTTTGGTTAGTTTTAAATTCACATGTGACTTTTTTCATATCTCCTTTCTTTCAAGAGTGTATCCATGCTGAACATATAGATGAAATCCTTTTTATTTTTGGGAAATCGCAAAACTCAACAGTCCCTAGCCATTGTCTAATTTTGTTGAAAATAACGCCGTTTTCTGGAGAGAGAAAACGAAGACACAACGAAAATCTCAAACTGCTTTCTTTGTGGACAACGGTCAAACAAACTGTAGGGTATTAGAAGTACTAGTTTACTTCTGAACCATGGTTATGCAGTAGGGAACTGTGGTGGTAGGTGAATCTGTCAGTTACGAAGGTCAAATTATTACTCTTTGTAGCATCACGAATGTTATCGTTACTTTATTGTCATAATATGCAACTCAATTCAGGTTTTACATTCCCTCACCAACTAACTTTGTTTGCGTTTGGACGTTGGTACTAAATGAAAGGAGCAAAAGGAACTGTCTATTGTGTAAAGAGTAAGTCAATTCACCACTGTATTTTTTACTTAGTCTCATACTTTATAATAGATATCTATAGTTCGAATAGTATGGGGTTCAGAAAATTTGTATGCTTTTTTAGCATTCTCCCAGAAGCAGATGTATGACGGTATCATTCATAACTAAGGTCCGACTATTGTAACAAGGAGTCCGTTCATAGCGAAAATGAATGATTTTCCATCAATAATTCACTAATTTTCTCGTTTTTGGCCGAAAAGTAGCCCTTTTTTTTCGATTTTTTTGGGCTATTCTGGCAACTATACTGTTCACTGAGATGTGCACGGTACATTAAAAATACAAAAAGTGATATATTTAGCAGTGTGTATGTGGTAGGCAAATAGTAATCGGATTTATTTTAGAATACCCGATTCCCTAATAAGGTTATCAAAAAACGGTCAAGTATCCCGTTATGTGATGAAGATTTGGTTTGTAGTTCTTCTGAAAGGCGAATACTGTTGAAATACCGTATTTTTCAGACGTGATGTTTATCGCTAATGTTTGTTCATCTCTGGCACAGTATTTCTGCATTTTCTCTTCCGGGCGACTGGCGACATGGGGAAGGTATGTGTTTCTTCTCACGCAGGGACGTGCTTTTTCTTTTCCAATCGATACTATTTCTCTTTCGGTGCAATCCTCTTTTTTGTTAAGTTATGCACAAACGACTTTGTTTCTGCAGTTAAACCTAACTGGTAGATATCTATATGTTTTCGGTACTTTGGTTATATAATTATTACTTGAGTTTATCCAGTTCTTTATCCTTTTCAGAATTCACGCCTACTTTTTCGCTTTATGAGGTTGTGATTTCATAGACTGTATTGTTGAAATTACTGATTCAAGCGTTTTTGATGGTGTTCGTATACCTCCCACTATTGATGAATCACAACGTCAAAGAAGGGTTCGTGGGGAACCTTATGTGTCTTGTAGTCAAATAATTACAGTCAGAAGTTCATTTCAGGTTTGAAGTCAGATGTCTTCCCACTGTGATGTTGTAGTTCTAATGGGATTTTCTTGTTCGCTTGAAGAAAACACAGGAAGGTATGAAGTTTCATGGTTTTGAAGAGAACGGGTTACTCTCTGTATAATAGTCTCGCCTTAGTGTAATGTACACCTCACTGTAAGATCCAGTTAGTCAGAGAAAACACGGGAGAAAGAAAAACTCAACTTCTCTTGTTTCCCCCTTCTTGTTTTCACTACTATTTCTCATAAACTAAGAGCAAATTTTTGACATCAGTACAAGGCTAGGTTGGGTATCTAGTCTTTTTCATCACGTGATACTACTCACTACTGCACGCTGTCTCGAATGAATTCCAATAGTAAGTGACAAGTATTTTTTATTCCAGGGTTTTTCCATGTTCCATCTGATTCAGTGGATAAATCAATTATGCCTAACGTCTAGTCTTTCGTTGATCTATCTGGGATATATGTGATATGAGTGTTATTGATGTCAATATGATATTATTGTGACCGTAATGGGCAACCGGAGCAAAACGTTGCTTCATAACTTCTAAAAGTATAATTTCTATCGAAAAACTCTATTTGACGTTGTGTTATAACTTTTTAGACTGCTGACTGCAGCCGTTTGTTCTTATTTTATTATTCGCTAGTGTAGTTTTCATGCGGTTGTAAATATGAATCTGGCCACAGATTTGTGTTTTATGTGTGTTTTGTGTTCTTATTTTGGCAGTTTTGTCATGATTAGTTTGCATTGTAAATATTGTATGTAATATTCTCGGAATATGGTCAAAACATGACACTTGTACGTTTCTTTGAAGTAGAACTCACCAACTTCATTCCGAAACGAGTGGCTGTTATAATGTTTCTATCGTTCACATACAATGTTCTCAGTTGTGTTGAGTTAGATGAAATGTCGTACGATATTTTCGAAAATTGAATAATTTTCGCTATCATAGTCACCTAATTCTTATATGAAATCTTGACTGGACTTTGCTGTATGAGAACCAAACTACAAACGTCGCTTATTTTGGCGCCACCCCGAAACTCCCTCTGCGTGTCTGACCTAGGGGAAATTTTTTACCAAATTAGAAAAATAGAGCCTTTGTAGTTAGAATCTCAAAAAGATATTTGTATAGACCGAGATGTCTCAATTTTTTCTATCATTTGAACATTCAATTCTGCCCCCCTTTAATGTTTCATTGTTCATACTGTCATGAGAAAACAAACCTGCACTGGCTCTCGAAAAAAATAGCAAAGTGAGTAGAAGCTGTAACATTGCCACAAAAGTGGACTGTCAAGATTCAAGAATAGTCGACAGCCAAAAAGATAAGTGTTTTACGGGCCACATTAAAACACAAAGATAAGCGAAAGACTGGAAGAAATGAAACAAAAAGTACATACACGTCCGATTTGACCACAATCATAGTGTTTACGGTGTTTAAAGAAGGCAAACATAACATTGCAGCGCCAAAACAGACTGCAACATGGGAACCGTATGCAAATTAAATTTGTTCGTTTGAATGGAAAGGGTTGATATCAATCTCTTTCGAGTACCTTATTCATAATAACTATTTTTTACTGTCTTTTTAACGTCGGCGTTGACAGTGAAAAAAATTGCGCTTCATTCAAGTCGACGTCAACGCTGCCTAAATCGATACGACGAACAACGACAAACCCATTGTTGGGTGCACAGTCATATTTTTCGTCTTTCAACTTGTTAAAGTGGTGAGATGTCTTGAAAAAAAAGATTAAGATAATTTCGATTCAACACAAGCATAACTACGTGATTTGCTTGAACAAGGCTCATTCTAGTTTTCAACCGTATAAATTGAATTATCTATAATGCACGAAATGTGAACTTACAAATGGCTGTATTATAAGAACAAGAATAAGAATATTAATTGAATTGTGATTCAATTATAGGAAAAAGTATTATACAAAGATATGAAGGCGAAAGAATCAAAAAGGTAGCTCAGGGGAGAAGTGTTTATCGTAACCCCCCTCCATTGCCAACCTCTCCACTCTCACTCGGGCACTGTACATACTCTCCAGTCAATCTTCACAAGGTTCAATTTCTATCCGTCAAGTAGTTTGAACCGTCTCCCAATATATTTCAGCAAAACCGTTGTAGCCTAAGTAGTCTCTGACTGTGCACAAGTCATCCTACATTCTTTGGGGACAAATAGTCCCACGTTTTCTATTTTCTTTCTTTTTCAGCATTCCATTTTCTCTCGACCGATCTTGTGAGTTGCGGCTCTGCACCCGTAGTAATGAATTTGTTACACAGTTACAGTATTTGTTACACAGTTACAATACAGATTCACAACAGAGGCAAGAGCGCTAGTTTTGGAGGATATTGCATCTAGTGGGAGCCCCAATCAAAAACTCTTTTTTTTTCTTTTTCTCATTGAGTTTTCACAATATTCGGGAGTTCCAACATATTTTCAAAATGTTATACACATATTCTTTTCCGTGTGAAAAAAACATCGTGGGCACACATCATTTCATTGTGAATTATTTAACACATACTAACACTATTCAACTTTCAAAAAACAGAACTTTTTCACTTGAGAAACATTCCGTTTGACTACTCCGACGTATACAATTCCAACCACATTAGGATTGTTAAAGTCTAATTCGAAACTCGACTCGACTCGAACAAACTCGAAAAATTTCGAGTCGAGTCGAACTCAAAACTCAAAAACTCGAAATTTCTCAAAACTCAAAAACTCGAAATTTCTCAAAACTCGAAAACTGGAAATTTTCCAAAACTTCGAAACGCGAAAACTCGAATTTTCCCACAGCTCGAAACTCTAAAACTCGAAATTTCCCAAAACTCGAAACTCTGAAACTCGAAAACTCGAAATTTTGAACTCGATTAACAACCCCGAACCACATAGATTGGTTTGGAACGGAACAATCTCGAACTTTCTTAAACTGGAAACAAACAAACGAAAATATTAGTACAAAGTGGGGAGACCAACGAATCGCGCGCAGCGCGAAGCGCTGTGCGTGATTTGTCTTTGGTTCGGCTAATGCGCGCCTTCGTTTTTTTAGTTTTCTCACAAAAAGGCTCGAATTCGCAGAACAAAACTTTTGATGATTTGAAAGTGTTCTACAGCATACTTGCAAGGTGTGTTCCAAATTTGAACAAAATCCGTTGAGTTTGAGCCAAGTTATGACGTTTTCGCTTCATCGAGAGCGCCAACTTCCGTCGTGTGTCCTTCCTTCCTTCCGTCACGGTGTGCTGGGATGCTATCTCTGTCGCAACTTAACAGATTTGGCTGAAATTTGGAGTGGTGATAGAACTCTTACAATAACTGAATGAGCGCAAATTTTTTTAAGAAAAAAAAAATCATTGTTCACCAAGTTACGACCTTTTAAAATAAATGTCTCTGCGTCTCTCCATTCAGTGCACTCTCTCGCTTTCTCTGTCAGGTCGGTTAATCAGACTCACAAACTGTCTTGTAACCTAAGTAGGGTTGTTAATCAATTCCAAAAAGCAAGTCAATTCCAATTCCAATTCTTTTCGGATTTTCAGAAACCACTCAATTCCAATTCCAATTCTTTCTAGATTTCCAATTCTAATCAGTTTTTGGAAAATGAGAATTGTCAATCCCAATTCCTCTCAGGTTTTCAAAGCCGAGTCAATTCCAATTCCAGTTCCAATCAATTCCAAAAAATATCAAATTTTCAATTCCAATTCCAAATCATTTTTCCGATTTCATGGCAGTTTATTTCAAAAAACGCAGAGAAACACGCAAAAACTGTTAGTTTCTGTTAAAGTGAACTTGATACATCAAAAACAATAGTAATTTAGTGAAAATTAAACCTGCATAAATTCCGAGAGAAAATCAAGTCGATTCCAATTCCAATTCCAGTTGTTCTGACATACGAAATAATTGGAATTGCAATTCCAGATATATTTTGACATAGAAAAGAATTGGAATTGCAATCATTTTGGAAGATTATCTCAATTCTTTCAATTCCAATTCCAATTCCAATTCCAATTCTAACAACCCTAAACCTAAGGTAACACTGCCCGATTTTGATGAAATTCAAACAGAATACCATCGTAACTTTAGTTTAAATATGAAGGAATCTATTCATGACGTCTTTCAGGATTCTGGAGGCCAGATGACGTCATCTTTGAAAAGTGCAAAGTTGACGTCAAATATTTATCCAATTGATGATAATAGTTGGAAAGTGGGTTATCAACGATGAAACTTCATCTAAACATGTCGTATTCTGGGATTCTGAAGGACAGATGACGTCAAATTAGAAAAGTACAAAGTTGACGTTAATTTATTTTTCAAATGATAATAATAGTTGGCAAGTGGATTAGTAACAATAGGAATTCATCTAAACATTTCGTTATCTGGGATTCTGAAGGCCAGATGACGTCATACTGGGAAAGTGCAAAGTTGACGTCAAATATTTCTCCAAATGATGATAATAGTTGGAAAAAGGGTTATCAACGATGAAACTGCATCTCAACGTGTCGTATTCTGAGATTCTGAAGGCCAGATGACGTCAAATTAGAAAACTACAAAGTTGACGTCAATTTATTCTTCAAATGATAATAATAGTGGGCAAGTGGATAAGTAACGATAGAAATTCATCTAAACATTTCGTTATCTGGGTTTCTGAAGGCCAGATAACGTCATACTGGAAAAGTGCAAAGTTGACGTCAAATATTTCTCCAAACTATGATAATAGTTGGCAAGTGCGTTATCAACAAAGAAGCTTCATATTATAAACATGATGTGTTTTGTGATGGCCCGATGACCTCATAAGTAAAATGTGCAAAGTTGGCGTCAAACATGCTTCGATACAATTTATAGTACCGCTAACATATGTTTTTCATTTGAAGCAAATATATTCTCCATGTCCTATCGTCTTTAAACCTCGACATTTTTGTAATGTATTGTTCGGTCTAACAAGAAAACCAACAAAGCAAATATAGTTAGTTCTTTTATATTTCAATTAAACATTTAGACATGCCTCCGGAATGTCTAGAAAAAGTGTAAAACTCATCAAAAAGTGGGGGACCAACAGTTGTGTGATTTGTACGAGCTACTCAAATAAGGATGAACTTCTAGGAACACTACAACAAAAAGAGAAAAGTATATAGAGGGTTGTTATGAAGTGGTGATGCCACAAAAAGGGAAAAATATTTTACTAACTAGCTCACGGTAGATGACAAGACACAGCTAAATAATTGTCTCGACAACAGTAATCTCGCTCAATGTTTTTAAATGTCGTAACAAATCTGAACAGAAAAACTTGAAACAGTTTGATTGACGATAACTAATATTTTTCCAACTTCGGCGCCAATTGGCGCCAGCGCACAGTGTCAACAGAACTTTTTCGATTTTCAGATTGAGCATCTTACTTGCCATGTGATAGTTATTTAGTGTACCGAATTTCAGACGATTCCATTGAAGCTGTCGTGAGTTTGGGTTTTAGGGCCATTTGGCGCTTGGTCCGAGCGCCAGAAGAAAAATTTCAGTTTTGGAAAAAGACTTTCACACTTTTCACCAAATTATTCAATTTCTATTAGTGTTCAACATTTTAGTTGACGATAAATAGTGTTTTGCCGTTTTTGGCGCCTATTGGCGCCAGCGCCGGTCGCCAATGATGTTGTATTCATCTCATATTTGGCGCGACGGGCTAACTTTTGCATTATAACTCATGTTTCAAATTTCAGCAAAATCGGTTCGGTAGTTTTTCCAAAAGTGGTTTTTGGCGCCTATTGGCGTCCGCGCCCGGCGCCAATGAGGGGCTATACATCTCATATTTGGCGCGACGGGCTGAATTTTGCATTAAAACTCATGTTTCAAATTTCAGCTAAATCTGTTGGGTAGTTTTTTCAATAGTGGTTTTTGGCGCCTATTGGCGCCCGCGCCCGGCGCCAGAGATCATATATACATTTCATACTTGGCGCGACGAGCTAACTTTTGCCATAGAATATATGTTTCAAATTTCAGCCAAATTGGTTCAGTAGTTTTTCCACTACGATGCGGAAAGAATTCCATGAGGGAGGAGGGACGAGGCAGGAGGGACGAGTGACGAGGTACGAATTGCGGCGGAACTTTTCAACAACGACACGAAACCATAACTCAGGCGAAAATAATCCGATTTGGCTGAAATTCTCACATAATGTTCAACTCGTGATTCTCCAACGTTCTCCCCTTTTAGTTTTCAAAAAACAATTATATTTGAAGCTTTTTGTTAATTAAAAGGAAAAAACGAGTCCGCAATGGCCAAACCAAAGACAACTCACGCAGAGCGCTTTGCGCTCCGCGCGATAACTAGTACAACAACTTCAACCATTCTCATTGTGACACTTATTTTCTCTCCTTCTTATTACATCAACTTATGTATTTCTTACATTTCTGTTACTTCATAGTAAAATACGATCTACCGTATACCACGCGGCCTAGATCGTATACATAAGATAGAATAGAATAGAATAGAATAGAGTTTTTCAATCTAAGATCAATATACGTCATCATTTTTGGCCTACAAATAACGGCATCAAACTACAAATGGGATAGGATGACACGCACATAGACTTGATTCCAAATGCGCGAACCCAATGAGTACTCTTTTCACAATACAAAGTGCCAATTGAAGTGCTTCCTCCCGATAATAATTATACCTGAACGTTTTTTACTCTTTCGTTTATTCGAACTTTGCTCATGGAGGGCAGAGCATACTGAAACTTAACACCTGCCCTGATGCATTGGTTAATTCAATGAATGATGTTCTCTGGCGCAGCACCAATGATGTTATTTTTCGTCTGGTCGACTTTGTGTTTAGAACTCACGACAGCGAACTATGCTAACAACACTAGTAGGTTTCATATAAAGTTTCAAAATAAAACGAGTTCAATTCTATGTTTAGAATTTACGTCAGCAAATAAGGCAGGTAGATTTCACAACAGTAGTAGGTATTTTTTTGGAATGAAAATTCAGCAAAAATCGAGTTTAGTTTCTGTGGCACATGTTCAATCGAGAACTAGAAACTCCTAAATGAACAGGTTCCAACAATAATGAAGGGAGAAACCCAATCGTTGTCGTTTGTTCCTGATGCCCACGATGATGGTCAAGTGTAAACTACAGGGCAACGGGATAAAACTACAAACTATGGTTACATACACCTTGCAGACTTTCTTTGAAGATCAATTCAACTTCCAGATCAAACAGCAGAAGTTTTCCCAAATTTGAGAACAAATTTCATAATATTTTAGTGTTTCAAATTGTTTTCAGTAATTCTCAAATACAAAGAGCGTCAGAAAAGTTTGGTGAAATCGTTGTTCGAAGATTACGACAAGGAAATACCCGCATATTGGCCAAGAAGTGGGTTATTTCTGGTGAACTCTTTTGTAAGCGGTTATTGATAATCCTTCTCCCGGTTACCCGAGCAGTTCATCAATATCTGTTTAATTTCTAGTTCAATTTTCACCACCTGGCGCGGTATCTTATCTAGGTCTATATGTGAGTATAATTATTTCTAGTCATGACCACTCTCACAACATCGGAAATCGTGCTTCCCGGAAAACCCCCTGAATTTTCGGGGAATTCACTTTTCGGGGAGCGAACGGGGAAAAATCGGGTAAGAAGTGAGGAACGAACCCCAAACGTTTGGGGATTTTCGGGGAAAAGTTGCGGAAACGGCCTGAAAAAACCCTGAATTTGCGGGGAATTCACGTTTCGGGGATGTTCGGTGAGAAAGTGAGGATTAAACCCCAAAACCCAACGCGCTAGGTAACAGCCAGTATGTAACCTTTTAGTTCACCTGCTCGGTCACAAGCGCCCATGGCGCAGTGGCAGCGTTGCCGCTTGGAACGCCGACCCCCAAGGGTTCGATTCCCGGGAGACCCAAAATAAGTGAAAATTTCAGAGTATATTGATGGGACTGATTCAAATAGATAACACATAATAATTCAAATGTATATATTCTTAAAACGGTAGATTATTAAGTTTTTGAGAGGTCCTATTCGTAATTCGCTCGGTGAATTTTCAGGGTTTTCTCCCCGTTCCTTCAGCCATTTTTCAGGCTTTTTCCCCCTTTAATTCGGGGAACGATTCATGAACAAAGTTTGATGAACTAGGATGTCTCGTTTGAAGGTAATACCACATGATCACGGCCTGGCTCTTCACAAACGACTTCGTCACCCGGTCCCGCCCCGATTCATGAATCGTTCCCCGAACGAACGGGGAGCGAACCCCGAAAATTCCCCGAAAAATATTCTCCTGTGAAGTTACTCCCTATATTTTATTTCCTGATTTTTTTTGGTACGTGATGTCGGTGATGGTGTGAATTGACAATGTTGTTTCTATCAACACCCAAAACATTTATATTGTTTTAAGATTGAAACTTTTCAGGAAATTTCCCAGAAACAAACAATGAGAATCTGACTTTGCCGGATCCGTTGCCGCTCACTCTCTTATTTTATGTCTTCAAGCTGGTGAAAGTGGTAATTAAAGAAGTTCAAAATAATTTTTTTTGGGCTTGTATGCTCTATATTAGATGTAATTAAAACATATCGGATTATTAGCGTAAAATAGTCGTGAGCATTAGTTGGATAGTATTTTATGTAGATGTTTTTTGTTGTAGTTTGTAAGTTCAAAGATGATCTCTCAAACGAAACTATGTTTCAGATAGAAACTGATCAACGTGTTGATATTCTGGTTGACCTGGTCACGGTGAGTTTTTGTTTGCATTTTCTTTTTATAGAAATCATAGAGGACACTTGTGACATTGGACCGTGGTTACAGCTTTACGATATTTGTTATAATCATTATTTTTATTATTAAATTATATCGATGTTCAATACCAATTTTACTCACAGATAGACCAATCGTGAATAAAAGATAAACAGCATTGAAGGGGTTTGAATTGAATTTACCAATAAAATACAAAACTGAGACAAATCGATTTATGTTCTTTTTACTAGAATCTCCAATTCAAAGATCTGTTTTCACAATTTTAGTAATTTTTAGTTACTGTCAGAGACGCAGAGGATGAGTGAATTGAAATGAATTGATTAAATTGATTGCGCGCGCTTCTCTGACTCTCGTGCCTTTTGGCTAACGTCTTTAGCCAATCTCGACTTTCAATTCTGCCCCATCCCCTATAAAATCAGATTTTTCAGAGATGGGATGACTATCGTCTAGGCTGGGACCTGAACGAATATGAAAACATTTTCTTTCTGGAGACACTGAGAACTAAGCTTTGGGTGCCGGAACTCGTCCCGACCAATGTGTTAGTTTCGTTGATTGCAAATAAAAGACCTGAACTCTTAAATAGAACAAAAATGATGTGACAATAGCGTTAAGTTTTGGTATGGTTGAACTAAATTTCGTTCCATAACAGGCCACTACCACAATTTTTCCAAAATTATACAAAGGTTTAAACGCAATTAAAGGCAGTTCAATCGTTTTCGTAGCTGTACAAAAAATATGAATTCTGGAGAAACGTATTATGTGTGAAATAATGCAAAACTCTACATCTCAGATTTTCTTCGGAAGATGTGCGGGAGGAACACATTCAAACCTGCAGAGTAAGCCATGGAAAATGAAAAAAAATTGATGTGAACATAAGAATCATAGCAATGAAAATTTTTTGAGAAAAAAAATAGTGGTGTTGAGCAGAAGTCAAAATCGATCAATTTCGACTTCTGTTCAACACTATGACTTAATCAAGAAAAATTCAGTATACTACCCGGATTCATTGAGTAAAACGAGAAGACTAACTATAAACTAGTGAATTCTCGTGACAAAACGTGTATTCAAAGCACACGTGAATATTTTAAGCTAAGGATTGCGTCGTTACTTACACAAAATATAGTCAATATTGATTGTTTTCAGATGTTCAACAATGGAGCTGTCGGTTGTTACAGTAGTCTGGCCACCGCTCTGCTATGTACTTTCGATGTGAGTTTTCCATTCATTTTTTTGTAGTGTTCCACATTAAACGGCAGACTGTGGCATTCGAAAAGTCACAGTTGTGACTCTTTTTATGAATAGTATCCTCATGTTCACTCGACACACAACAGTGGTCGAAGTTGGATTCCATTCGTTTCCGGTATATGAGCAAACTACAACGCCAATGTGATCACGTCCCATAACGATACCTTCAAGTCACGTTCCTCTTCGACACGAAACAATGTTTTTCGTGATTTGATCCAATGGTTTTCGGTCGAAATCGTGAATATATGGCGTGTTTGGTGTTTTGAGATAAAACTACATGTACGATTATATCACACTTCCTGTTATCGTACCTAGGCTTTTCTTCTTTTCCGAATGAGAAGTGCCACATTCTTTCAATGTAAACAAATGTATACTAATTTAAGGTAACCATGTTCCCATTCGACACGCAAACATGTACCGTGCGGATGGAGAGCAGAAGTATGAACCCCGGCGACTACAGTTTGGAAGCGGAGATATATGTGGATGACGAGGGGAAGAATCTGATTAAGAGGGCTCTGCCGACCTCGGTTGGTTAATTATAGTCGTCGCCAACGGAAACGCGGGAGGGTACTGTATATCTCACTTTCCGCTGTGTAAGCACACATGTCTTCGAAGCTAGCCGGTTATGTGCTCTAATAGCGCAGTGGTTAGCGGCCTGCTACGAATGTTTTGCTCGCAGGTTCGATTTCGACGAGGGACAGTAATTTATAAATTTGGCACTCACTATAGTTCGATTACTTCACGTATACAAAATGTCCAAAGCAGATTTTGTTTATAAAGTTTTGACCTGAAACCAATCGAAATCCAATTTCATGCGCAGCACATTAGTCAACCAGATCGAAAAAGTTCCCCACATGTAGGGTCACGATAACTCAATATTTATGATACTTCTGTGGTAGCAAAGTTCTTGATAAAATCATAACAGAATGGTAGACTACATGCTAACATAATGAGGTCTATAGAAAATTGCCTAATCTTCGTTGTAGTTTGATTGAATACATCTCATTATAACCCAGTTTTGACTCGAAACTAACTCAATCGAAATGAATATAATTTTTCTGTAGTTTTGTGATGTTTAACAGGGTAACGGCGAATGGGATGTGGTGGATATCTCAGCAAAAGTCACCAATCAAAATGAGGGAACGAACGCAACAGCATACTTAGTGGTACAGTTCTCATAATTTCTACGTGCAATTTTACAGGATTATAAATGACGACTATGTGGACCAATCCCAACGCTTCAGTACTCTAAACTGCAATACATTTTTCAATTGCAGTTTAAAGAACCGATGTCTTGGGATGAGTTCACATAATCGTCCTACTTCAACGATAGTTATTCGATACGCAGAAAAGGGGTTAAAATACTTGATAGTATCGAGATTTCAAGGATAACAATATCATTGTAAAAAAGACAAGACATTTTTTCAAGAATCATCAACAAAAGCTCACACAGTGGTCAGCACCAAATTATAATAATTATAATCTTTTACGGCAACTATTTCAGCCGTGTGTATCCGTAGAGAAGTGGGGTCCGTAGATTGGAAACTAGGCGTGGGTGAGCTTTATTACCAGCTCACGCGGTCCGCCATGAAGATACCGCGCCGCGTGGGATCGAACCATCGTGTTTTGAGTGCTAGCGCGCACACAGCCAGTCGACCACTCGGCCCCTCAGGGAAAGGTCGCCGCCCATGGCATGCCTGAATTTTGCCCACGGCATGCCTGCCCGACCATGGCGGGCAATGCCTAGTCAATGCCCAGACATAAATTGCCCGAATCGCTCAGGCATGCCTGCCTATTGCCCATGGCATGCCTGACGGGTCCAAATTAGTTCTGGGAACCCTTGATAGCTTTTTAGTCCAAATTCCACATATCATATTTCAACTCACTAAGACATTTTGTTTGAGATAATTTTATGACATTTTCACAAAATTTTATCATATATCAATATGAAAACCTATATTACAATTCAACAAATACAACGAATGCATAACTTATGACAATATTGCAAATCACACGAATAAAAAGTTATGAGGTACATAATATACAGACATAAATATTTCAATAGCAAAAAACTCATTATACGAGTTTGGTTTAGACGGGTGAATAGGTGGGCGAGAACCACAACATACACGTAGGCATACAAATGTGGAGAAAAGAGTGCATGTTTTGGGCATACCACAGAAAAACTTCATCCATAAAACACTGATTATCACTGTTAGTATGCAATAATGCAAGAATACAAGTATGAGTTGTTTATACATCAGCTGAATTTTGAAAGAGAGATTATAATTAGGAATTTGGAAATTAGGTTTTCCACTAGGAATTAGGTAATGAAACGGGTTAACAGGCCAAAATTAGAGTAATGCCAATGCAACTCAATACTCTATTTCATATGCCACTTTAACTAAGAATAATAATCGCATCTTACTGACATGTGATCGCACTAGAATACGCAAAGAAAGATTGTAAAGCAGTGGTATTCAGAAAGAATTTTCATGGTAAACAAATTCTAAATAGAATAGCAAAAGTTAAAGGTCCCACTACTCATTGAAAGGCAGATTAAGAGATTAGGATGAGAAAAAGAAGCATTACAACTCGTCCAGTTACGTACGAAAAGTCGAAAAGATAATAGTGCTTAAGTCTGTCAAAACCAGGTTTGGTATAATCGTATTGCTTATTTTTTTGATAATGTCACATAAAAGGACGTTGGGAGATTTCAATCGAAAGAGGTTCGTTCGTTGGAATGGTCTCACTTTACTCGTTACATGAGCTAGCAAAACGAAAGACACCTTTGACAAAGTGAATAAAAGTCCTACCTCCTATGGAATCCATTGAACCAGTCATCGTGACCCCATGAGAACCACTCTTCCTAGAGCTACGAACACCTGGTAGCAGCGGGCTCGCACTGGTGACAAGATCTATAAATGTTCAAAGGAAATAATCTAGGCTGAGCGACATTTAAGAAAACAATGGCTTTTCTAATCCGAAAACTAAAAAAAATAAAGGTATAAACAACGATAATTGTAATATTTCCGCTTTCGTTCACTACGATAACAGAACTTTACTGTAAACAACCGAATAACACAAAAACACGGACAGGAATTAACGAAAATATAAATATAAACAAAATTTACGGAGGAAATAGATGACGCCGCTTTTCCAACGCGGTCGCCTAACAACGCGAATAACTCCTGTAAACACCGTGCAGCCGTAATTTGGCGCGTTTGAAAGATTTCGCCCATGGCATTCCGGCCCTTTCCCGGCATGCCCTAGGCGGCGATGTCTCCGAGCTCGATAACCCCTCGAGAGTTGTTCTGTTTCCAGGCAAATCTGGACTTCAAAATGAAACGAAATCCAACATATTACATTTTGATGTTCATGATTCCCTCCTATGTCATCAATGCAATGTCTATTCTGGGAATATTTATTGGAAGCGGGGATCCAATGTCGAGGGTAAGACTAAGTTCATAGATTTTTTCATTCCTACTAAGACTATTACACTAATATTTTAGAACTCTGAGTCCAAGTACGTTAATATCATAGAAATGGTAGATAATGTGTGCACTGGGTTCTTTTCCCCTATTACATAATGTTCGGAACAATCTCAGCAGGGAAGATGTGAACTATAATCGCTAGCAACGTGTAATTTATACCTGTTGATCGATCGTTCAGGGTGAAGTTCAGGATGCCTTTTTCACATGTTTAGTTTTTCTTCAAGAGTCAGAGCGTTGTTGGTGAACTTTAGGGAAACAATGAATCAAAACTGTTTTCAGTTGACCGTTGGCCTAACCAATATTATGACAATGACCTTTCTACTGGGAGTTCTTAGTGGAATGATACCTCGGACCAACAAGTTTCCACTCATGGGTGAGAAATCTGAGAAAAGACAGGGTTGATGATCGTGTTGAAAATATCGAGTTCTCTAGTTTTAGAAAACTTCAAGCTTTTCAGTGTTCAAGTTGTCTAGTTGAGGGAATAATCAAGTGTTCGAGTTCAGACCAGCAAGAAATACTTTTGACGGCGCGCCGGCGACTCACCGCTGAATACTATAGTACTAACATCCACCGTACAAAAAGTGGGTGATGTTATTTCTTGGCAAAACCCGATGCGTTACTGTAGACATTAAGATAAGGGTCAAACGGAGTATAGTTGTCTGGTTTAGGTGTCTACTTCCTGACCAATTTGGTGATTGTGATAGTGGCTGTTATTATAGTGTTATGCGTCAAGGACAAGACATACTGTGGTAAAAACCCGAGACAAAGGTGGGATAACTTTGTGTCCTTTTGATACAGAATGTTTAAAAACCAAAACAGTAGTGGAAAGAGAAGAGTGAACAATGAATTGAATAGGAGAGGTAGAATGCCTTATTTTTGTACAGACAGTTTGAATTTTTTCCAAAATCTATTTATTCAAAATTACCCAGGGTTTTTGGACAAAAACACTAATATTAGTTTAGTAATAGTGTAGATTCAACGAAATGAACTGTTAATTCATTGTGGTGTTTTTTAAACTCCCTCATTCATGATTACTACTACTTTCTCATAAAATAAGTTTCAGATGCAACTCTCTGATAAGACACTTAGGTCGCTACAGAATCCTTCACATTTTCATGCAACTGGTAAATTTGACCAACCTGTTGTGTTTTGCTATAAGGTAAATGTAGTTCCAACTACACGTATGGAAGATTTGTCACATTGTATGGGATTTTGAAGTCATTTTTTGTATCTTGGTTGTTCTCCGTGAACTATATGTGTTGTTACAATGAACATTTATTTCACATACTGTACAATTACTGAGTAGGTGAAGCCAAATTATAGAGTGGATGAAATTATTGGAACAAATATTGGAAAATTACACTATACTCATGAAATAATGCCAAATAATATGTTCTCTGCGGCAGCTTCAATTGTTCAAATAACATACGGTAAACTATATTCATATATCGGAACTACAGGTAGACTCACTACCACCTATAGAGCAGGCATGTGAGGTAAATGAAAAGAAGTTGAATCTTTCTACGCGTTTCTAATGTGTAAAAACTAGAAGAAACTAAGTGCAAACAACAAAAACTAACGATTATGAGAATTTGTTAACTATAGTAGAATATTTTTATCTGGAGTACTTGATCAGTCCTCCATGATATTCTCCTGCTCTTCTGGGGTCAGAAGCCAATGAGTTTCCACCGCTCCTTTGCCCTGAAACATAGAAGGGTGAAAAACTGAATTTTGCGTTGATACCATCATAAACTAGACAAATTACCGCCGTTTACCTCCCGTTTTCTTTCTAAAAGAAGATTTGTCTTGTTCTGAACATACATCCCGAAGAAAAGTACAAACGAACGAAGTGAAGTTTTAGCATACAAATTCAACATGAACAAGTTGTACTCTATTTATGTGAGATTGAAATACACTACTCAGTTCACACTACCCACCTTGATAATAACTTCTCCTCTGGACTCGCAGCGGTAGCCTCCAATGACTGTTGTCAGAAACCTCATGGTTTCAGTGGAGATGTGAACACGACCGGCTGTATTTAAAACAGAATCTTAGAAAACAAAAAACAAAAATAGAATTTTCGTATACAATATATCATTTTATTTTGTGAGCAGTGCACTGAACATCGACAAAAACACAGTAGCGTTTTTAAATCACTAAAATAATCATGAAAAATACCGTGAGCACCAACAAAAGCAAATTTGTACATGTTTCAAAGGGTTAGTCCTTTTTGTGCAGGTTCATGTCATTTTCAAATCAACTGTTTCTAAGACAGTTAGTGAACTCACGTTTTCCGTTGCTCTCCATCCTACTGGCAGTATTGACCGAATCTCCAAACAGACAGTATCGCGGCATGGTCATTCCAACTACGCCAGTTACCACGGAGTCTGGAATCAATCAATATTTGCAGAGCTTCTGGATTGTCGTTTTCACTCATCTGCATCTCGCAAAATTACGCCCACTGTTTTTATCTGCCTCATGTTTAGTTCGTAGTAAAACTATGGCTGGAAACGTAGGCAAGATCACTCAACTGTTGGTTACGAATCTTCTCAGGATCAGAAAAGTGTTGTTTGGATCACAAGACTTGCCAAGAAATAGTGTTAGAAGTGATACCTGTATGCAGTCCAATTCTGATATTGATCCGCTCTTTTGGAAGATGCGCGATGCGGAAAGTTTTGATGGCGCGCAGCAGCGCGAACGACATATCCGCCACTTGCTGAAATTGGGATTCAGTTAATTACTACTCAAAGTATCACGAAATCCAGTTCAAAACTCATCGTAAGCATCATTTCAAACTCTAACCATCATAAGAAATACTCGCCGAACTGAAAAGATGTACATACTACATGACATCACAGTGTTAATTGGAGTATGCCATATTCCACAACAAATATTCGTGTAGACGAAGCAACATTTACCTTTGCATGTTCATTTCCATTCCGGTGAGGAAGTCCGGAAACACACAGGTAGCCGTCCCCAATAGTTTCTACCTGGAATGTTTCATTAATATAAATGCTTCATTATTTTGAACCATAAACAAGATGTGTCAGAATCAGAGATCATCATGTTGATACAGGTTTTTTGTGGCTGTCCTATTCACTTCGGGTAGGCGTAAATTTTTCGAACTTATGATTGTCCTACCTTGTAAACGTCGTGTTCATCAATGATTGCGTCAAATGTTGTGTAGAGGTCGTTCAGTAAGTTTACCACCTGAAACAAAACAACAGTGGAATTTTGTGAACCGGATAACAGTTTTTCTCATAATGTATTATGCTTTTTGTGAAGTTTCAATGAGCCTCGACTGAAACAAATGTCCGTGTGTTAATAGTATGCCTGAATGTTTCCTGCAGTAGTATGAGTTTCACTACCTGTAGCGGAGTACATCTGCTGGCAAGTGTTGTGAATGAAACCACATCGGAGAAGAAAAGTGTGACGCAGTCGAATGTTTCGGGTTCAACCGATTGGCCGAGTTTCAACTTTTCGGCAACTTGTCTGAAATTAGTACAACTTCATAAACTCATATGTAGGTCAATAATCGACTGACATCACCACATCTAAACTGCTTGTTTTTAGTTTCTTCTTCACGTTCGCGTCACTTAAAAGCAACGTTGGGTGAAAGTTTTTCATACTGTTTTCCATTACGAATTGACACATGCTTCACGTGTAAACAGTTGACAAGTATCAGCATGTTTAAAATATATGAACATCACTTGTTACAAAAAAATATGGTGCTTATATATCGTTTTTTTCTTTTTTTCGTGTTCCTAAGGCAACGTTAGGTAAAGAAAACAAAAACACACCCGAAACTTGAATAACGTTAGACTAAGTACCACCCATTCTGCATTGATAAAACGGCACACGTTTCACGTAAAATATGTTGAGTGTTCTACTAACTTTGGTAGCATTCTGTAGAGTAGAATATCACTTTTCTTTTTATTCTCGGTCAATTCTTTCATTCGCGATTCGACTTCGTCTTCCAAATTGGAAGCATATTGTTCCATTACATTGAACACGTGGTCCATCAGGTTGGAAGACCTGGAAAGTGTCCGATTTTGAATGAAAGTGTACAAAACCAAGAGATCAAACGTGTTTTGAGATAGTTTTGTGACTCCCACCGAAAACTTGCTCGGACTTGCCCAATCCTGGTTACAGAACGCATTTTCCTTTGAGTTGGAGATGCGGAGGAACGTTTATTGAATTTTCCACTCTTAGCAGAGATAGCGCGTAGATCAAAGATACGTAGGTGCGCTGGCTGCTCGCTAAAGCTCAACATTCGTCAATTTGGGCGCCTGTCGTTCTCAATGGTTTGATTGATTTTATACCGCGCAGAAGCTAATTTCATACCTGTTTTGGTTCAGACTCCTAACCAGAGTCTTGATTTGGTCACAACTTGGTCGTTGTCCAGGTTCTTCGCTCCAGCAGTCGCGAATCAGAAGCGACAACGACGAATTGTGTTCTTCATCAGTTTCCAGCGATGGTCGAATTGGATTGCGACCTCCCTTCTTTACTTTGTAGATCAATTCTGGAACGTAGTTTCATATATGTACTAAAACAAAGAGATTTCCGCCAATAAAATCAGGCGTACGGTGGTTCGATAAAACTACACACAGAGAATCTCTAAATCAAACTACAAAAACAGTTCTGAAACGCAAGAATTGTTTTACTCTGCTTCGATAGGGTGACCTCCACATTAGGATTTATCATGAATATTGGTGCGGTAACACTCTTGTTTTGTAGCTAGTTTGTATGAAATAGTATTTTTTATAGGTTGTATACCACGTGACCTCCACCTCACATATAATCTCCGTTTCCTGCCCCGAAATCGCCAATCACTTGCCGGCGGCGAATAACTTACCGCCAAAAGTGGAATTAATTTGCTGAGTCTGCAGATTTTCCGATGCGCTCAATGCAAGATGCAACCCTTTGTATTCACAAAAGTTTGTACTACAGAAAAAGCGTGTTCATCACATATGTACTTATCGCTTTCAAGTGGGTAATTTGTTGAAAACCCAAAAACCCAACATTGTTTCGTACCTTCTACATCATAATCCTGATTTTCCAAATCCCACGGACTTTTCTTGGTCAGAATTTCTGAACAGATTATTCCGAAACTGTAAATGTCGCCTTCTTTTGTAAACGGCATGATTGAATCGCGAATATGTTCGGGAGCCGTCCAGAGCAATTCTGAATATTAGTATTTGAAAGTCCATTTTGCGTTTCTCTATGTATCTTTTCAATCATTGCATTATCTGCGTTTCTATTGGGACGGTTGTAGTAAGTTCAGAGTGTCTACAAAATCTATGTGTTTTGTTTCGAATAGTAGATGTCACAGAGGAAGAATTCAGGCAAAATATTTCAATAAATTCGCTCTGATGTTCTAAAACTCACGGTCAGGCCTTCTTGAGTCAGTCCGCTTGATGGAGTCCAGACAGAACATTGTTACTTTGACCTACATTCAACAATTTGGACGAGAAACAGTTTACAAAGGATGTAATACACCAGTTATGCACGTCGCTTACACAAACCTAATCTCAGCTCTTTTTTAGATGCAAAATGAGGGCATCGAATGTAAAAAATATCGATTAGTTTGTTATACATAAACAATCCATTAAACACAATCACATTTTCTGTGAAACTGTATACCAAATTTGGAATACAAAAGACAATTACAGTTTTGTCTGTATTCCTGAGAACTACTTCTGAACTGTCAAGTCTTACCTGCCACCTCTCGTCGACCAAACAGGAGCCGGAGCTCAACCAGCCATGAGCCCCGAATGAACTATGGTGCAGAAAGTACACCGCCTGAAGTGATAGGAACATCTTCCACGTGGAAAATTACGTGTGAATCGTGAAGAATATGGTCAGCTTTTCGAATAACGCTATTTCCAAGAAAACATTTCAAATCAGAGGGTAACATTTGAGATTATATTTCTGGTAATAAAACGAGTTGTTGAGATAATCGAACTTACTTCAGAATAAAATTGAAAGTCACAAGTTCATTGGTGTTTAAGTGCGCATTACAAAGAGTGAGATATTACCTCAGCAATATCTCTGATCAGTGAAAATTTGAAGAACCAGTCCATGTTCATACTTCCTTTTGCGATCACATCCTGAAAAAAGGAATACCAAAATTCACACATATCTCTACGTTTAGATTCCACTCTGTATCTGTTTCTTCCTTTCTTTCTCTCCCTTTCTTGCCATCTCTCTCTCACTTTCTCTCTCTGAAAATTAGTCCTCAACGTAGCCCCATACCTTTAGCGATCCCCGACTGCAATATTTCCACACCGACAAAAGTTGAGGTCCATCCATGGAAAGTCCAATGAACTTACAAAGATTATCATGGTCCGTGTTGCGCATCTAAAACGAATCACATGCATTCAGTTGTCTGAACAAAGCAACTCATCGAATACGCTTCACCATTGAACCAACTACTCCCGCATAGGTGTTTAGTTTTCTGAAGTTTTCAATGGTGAAGGAAACATTTTCCCAACCTTGTATATTTATTTACGTGTTATCTCACGTACTTTTCGCAGGACTGATCTTTCCGTGGTTGATAGTATCAGCATCGAGGGACTTCTTTCATGCTTACGAGCCACCACGGATTCCGCTCCCAAGTGAAAGAAGGCGTGGGCTGCTGTTTCCTGGAAAATTTCTTCGTTTTTTTTTCAGTCTATTTTTCCCTCTCTCCCTCTTCGTCTCTTCTCTTTTTCTCCATTTGCTCTTCTCTTATTCACTTTATGTTTGTGACTCTCTGTACCTCTCTGTCCTTCGATCCTTGCCATTTTTCTCTCAGTAATCTCTTCATTCTTCATTTCTCTATTCAATTTCCTCTCACCTTTTTCGAGTCGATTGTCATTTTGGTACTGGTCGTTATGGAGCTTTGTAATGATCGAGAACTTCGAGTACCATCCCCCTGGAAAACAAGTTGAAAATATCAAAGATCAATGTCCTGAAACCACTTTCTAATGTACACGATTTTTGAAACTCTTAAAGAGAACAAAAAATACTGCTGCACCTTTTTATAACTGCTGAACTAATAAAACTCTTCAGGACGAGCTAGTGAGAGTGAAAGCTTCGTTGGGTGAAGCCAGCTTTTCGACTCTGCCCTGTCTCTCAAGTGTTGTTCTGTGTCTCATGAGAGTGTGGTTCAACCTACTTTGGTTTGAGGTTTAACCAATGATCCGAATGGTACTTGCCAGAGACGATTCAGGCGCTCCTCCTCGTTCCGTCGAGATCTAAACGATTTCATTCAAGTTTTGTCCAACAATATGACTACTTATAAACGTTCATAATATTATTGATTCATCTATCATTCGCAAAATTAACCTCATTATGTAGGCAGTTGCACAGAAAATAATGAATAACAGTAGAAGAGCGGCAAAGATCGAACAGAGTAAAATAGCCAAATACTGATCAACGAAGGACTTGGGACATTCCGAGCTGAAAAATAAAGATTAAGTGCACAGTGTGAGCGTGCAACACAGGCTACAAAAAACGTACATAAAAAACTTTTAGGAAAAGTCTCCTCAACCATGTCAAAATCCCCATAGAAAGTTCAGATATAAATTGCCAAGTTTCATTTTTCACGTTTCATGACGAAGTATTTTTCACAAAGAAGTTTTCCTGTGAACCAGAAACTATCAAACAACAAAAAAACAAAAAAAAAACAGAGCCAAATGGTTGGTCGCTGTAAAACTACTCGTACTCACTTATCGTAACCGCAAACCGGACGATTCAGAGGTCTTTTCCCCGCTCGAGTGGCCCACATTTCTTTCTCGTCACGTATTTCAACCAACTGAAATTAAGTTTATTAAATGTAAATTTACATCAAAGAAAAACACATTTTTCGAAGATTTGAGTAAGGTCAGGAATGGACATTGTCAATGTAATTAAGAATGAAAACCCAATGTGATGTATTCACAGTGTAGAAGAATGGTTACTAGACGTAAATTGAATAGTCTCGTGAAGTTAGCATTCGAATGATGCATCGTGCACTTTGTCATTGTACATTTCTGAGTTCTGCTGTGTTTAACATGTTCCACGTAACTGTGCATTTGACTAACACTATAAGAGAAAGAGGAATGATAAATAATAAAAGTGGCGTGTTTTGCCACTACCCCAAATTTGTTAGTTAGACGAAATCGATAGAAATCAATCGACAGTACCCGGTTCGTATTCAGATCTAAGTCTTCATTCACTCGTAGTACAACAATGGGAATATCTGAGGTGTCCAGCGTCCAAACTACAAACACCGGATCGCGGGTCGAATTTTTGTTTATGACAACATCGCCGGTGAATCCTAAAATGAAAGTTTATTGAATTTCATGAAACACTCAACTCTAGCAAAATATTTCTCGTGCTAGTTAGAAGAGGTTCAGAACTGAAACATTTGCATAAGCTCATGTATTTTCTGCATTATGAACATAACATATTCCAAAACAGCCGTGTCATTGTTTTTTTTCTCAGTTTTCTTGAGCATTTGAAATTGACCATTACAAAAATGAGGTAGACCCGATCTGACCTTCGAACTCTATTCTGTCAAAATCAATTATGTCGCTTCCAGTGGGATTCGCAATTCCTTTGGCAACTGTCCTGTTCAGCGTGATTGCGTACAAGTACATCGCATCTGCTAGCTCGCCGGCATTCGAAACTATCTACAAAAATGTTGTTTAAATGTTTCACACTACGAAAATAATCTAATTTTTTTGACCACAATATATTAAGTCGGTTTCAGACTTTAGAAAGGTTAGGTGTTTGAGAAACTATCTCACAAGTTTTATAAAAACTCCAAGCGGCGGCCTGGCTCTTTTATAGACTCAATAAATATACTTTTTTCTCTAAAACTTTTTTGTTTATAAAATTTGTCAAACAGAAAAACTGACCGGGTCCACATCAGTACAATTGAAACAGTTGAGCGGCGACAGTTTCATCTTTGCAATCACATCCTTACGGAACTGCTCCGTGTCGTTCATACTTTGGTTGTCGAGCTGGAATTTATTTCATAAACCGAAATGAGGACCTTTAAAATAGAATCAGATATTTATCACATTTGTTTTCATATTCTGTCAAACCTACGAAAACAAATCTCTACTCTCTAGTTTTTGTACGTTGTAACTACAGAATTATTCCCGGGTTTTATTTGATGAGCATCTAGGACTAATATTTTTACAGTAGTTTCACAGTTTTACTATCTAACACGAAAATTTACCACAAGAAATCGTCTAGCAGCGCTCAGAGCCTCCGCATCTCGCCCGTCTTTATCGAGTCTCGTGTCTTTCCAAATCTCTTCTGAAACACATATTTCACAAGATGCTCTCAAAGCTCGATGAATTCTCTTACTTTGAATGTTTTTGGAGGACAGTGTAAAAAAAGTGTTTGTTTCTTGGAAACGTGATTATTACGAAAAACTAACTTATAAACCACGTAACACGTATGGCACGTGCAAATATGTACGTAGAATTTACCGTGATTTACAAATACGTGTAGTTTCCACGTAAAAATCACTGGGTTGGACGTGAGATACGGACAGTGTGTGCGAGATAAATGCGTGTACTTTACAAGAAAAATGTTGGTGTGAAGATGGTCAAAATCAATTTTAGAGAAAGAAATACTCACTCGCACCAACATCACCAACAAATCCGGTTCTCCTCGTTTCCAGAAGAATATAAACGTATTCGGCGGAATCCATTTCTTCTTCGTGAATCGCCAACATGAACTCTCGTTTGTCTTGGTCCGAGTCGAAGCAGGTTACCACGACTGAGTACGCAGATGATCAATTTACACGTAAATATTAACTACTTTTTAGAATTAAAACTTGAAAATCATCGATTTTCAATAACACAGTATAGCCTAGGCTATACTGTACAAGTCCTGGTTAAACTGGAATACTAGCTAGAATGCCTGCTAGACTTTTATGTTAGGTTCGAATCCCTCCGGAAGCAACTTTGAAATTGTCCCATGCTAACTTGGTTGCTCGCTGGAAATCTGGGCTAGATTGGAATATTGCCAGGTGTTAATAGTTGTATGATAACAATTGAAGTTGTACCTCTAGAAACTCCTCTTATGACCTCCAGAGCTTTTCTGAATGTTTCGTTGGTGGTGTTCCATATGGGTTTCTTGTACACAATTGAGCTGTTTAACGAGTCTGTGAGAAGCTCCTGAAAAATTCTTTTATTCAGGCTCCACTCTTTCTTATACAAGCCTCTACCGTGTCAATCACCCTGAACCGCTGTGCTTATAATTTGATCCCGTTGCATTTCCATCAGAATTTGTAAATTTTGGCATGTGGCCAGTTTAAACTACAACTCAGCTTCCCTATAGTTAGGTTGTCGTTGATTTGATACTCTTCCATCAGCGGCAGATGGTTCTGAATGTCTGTCCATTAGGAACAAACAGATTGAGCACTAATTAATGTTTTGATGAAAAAAGTTTTTTCTTGGACAAACGCGTTCAGACGTCAACCAGTTGTCGAATGAATGTTCTACTATTCATGTAATCAAATCAGGACTTTTATGTGGACCAATCCCGGCCCATCGGTCCTTTTAACCGCAATTGAAAAATGTTATGCAGTTTAAAATACTGAACCGTTGAGATTGGACCACAACATCGTTCATCTTGAAGGGACGTTTGACGACTGTAGATTAATTACCAGATTTTTTTGCTCACCTCAAGATCATCCACAATGAGGGCGCATTTCTCTATCAGCGAATTGCGAACTGAGGAGTAGATCAAAGCCACGTCCTCCCACTCATATTTCTCGAATAGCCGCATCAGCGCACGCGCCTCACTGAATGTTTTGCAAATGAGATGAAAACAACGGCTTTCTATTGCGTTATCGAGCAACTTTTTATCAATCAATCAATTCTTCCCAATAGGTACAATCAACGAGTACCAAGTTATGGAGTTATTAGCTTTCAGCTGTCGCTCCACGTGACTCCGGTTTCATTCCTACTCAAAGCGCTCACTTCTCGAGAGCATGACTAACAGAGGCGCTCACCAATGTGTATCCTTGTTTTTTACTAACTATTCACGGTCACACACTTATGTTTTACTCTCTCGACAATCAATTTGCGATCACATGTAGATGTCCCATTTCAAGCATTGCATTTTGATATTCAGTTATATTGAATCTTTTTCGTTTTCATGTGATTCATACTCTGAGTTCAAAAAATCAAGTTTAAAGTAGGAGTTCGCAAAACATCGAGACCATTGAATGAAACCTCAAATTCTTGCGTTATCCGTTTGTGACTAATTGTCGAAGTGCTTCGGAGTTCGAAATGTGGCTTCAGTGTTTTGACGTCTGTAGCGCAAGTGAAAAAGTACACGACATACTACTCGAAATGTACTTCTTCAGTACCCGCACAAACTAGGAATTTTGATACTCACGTTTACGTCGATCTAAGAGCGATACAAAGTCAACTGTGAGAAAAAACTTTAGTTTCTAACTAATTATTCGGGTTTTTGTCAGAAACTCACTATAAAGCACTGGCTGAAGTAGCCATGAGTGTTGGGAAGCGGTCATTTTCCATCAGACTCGAGGCGTAGGGAGGTCCCCAGAGCACAATGGGAAAGTCGTAGAAGCGAGCCACGGTACCACCGACAATCGCGGCTCAAGTATGGAAAAATTATCGACTAACCTCAAAAATTAATATTTGTTGCCACCGGGTGGTGAATTAGAGGAATTGTTTTCACTGTAACGCTACCATGCGACAGCAACGCATCACGAGCACAAATTTATAAAAATATTCAGTTAAAACACCTGAGTTTTACGAAGTTGTTTGTCATTGTTTTGGAAAACGCGACGAGCCCTGTGTCATAACTATCTGTGAGGTTTTGAGGAAAACAACAACTTAGTACAACAACTACGAAACTAACGAGCTGAGCATGGGGGTCCCAATACGACATCAGCTCCATTCTGGGCATACTCAATAATCATTCCGGCGGTGATCGGATCGGAACAGTCGTTCAGAATCCAGGTCAGACTAAAATAATGCAATGAGTATATATAAATTGACGGAAGAAAATTTCTCTCGCATTAGGGAATGTAGTCATTGTGCGAGGAACATAAATTGTTCTATCATCAAAGCCGAAGCTCTCTCACTTTATTGATTGATAACTTTATTGGTGAAATTGATCGTTGAACAAATCTAATTTAGTATACAAATGCATTTTTACACCATTGAACCCGAACAGTTACTAACTTCATTGTGTCGTACTGAGGCAACATCTTCTCCGCCAATATTCTGTCCCAGGCTACCGCCACAGCTCCCGCTGTCTCGCGCCATCCAACTATCTACAAGTAAAAAAAGTAATAATAATAGTAATAATAACAAAAATGCAGAACAAAATCATATTTTGTTAAACCAAAGAATTAGGTGCACAATGGTACCACTCTCGGACGAGGTGGTATAATATTCAATCGAGAGGTCACGGCTCACCGCCAGGCAAAAGGGTGTGATTGTTAACTGTGCATAATTACAAAATTAATGAAACCTATCTATCTCGTCTTCAACTTAATATGTTTATTATCAATCTAAAAAACTATTATATATAGGTTACACTTACCCTAGTCAGTTCTGGATCTTCATGGGCACATAGAAGTCCTACTTGTAGAGTCTGAAAATTGTGATAAGAACACTTTAACTCCACAGCGTTCAAGAAAATAACTAAACCTAGCGGATTAGAATATAAGCCAAAGTTTAGGTAAAAAAATGTATTTTTTGTCCAACTTGAAGTGAACTCAAGCATGGCATTATTCATGAACTCTTGGTCTGCACCAAAATACAACTAGTTGCAAATAGAGAGCAGTTTTGACGTGTTAGCTCGAAACACTGTTGAACTTCAAATGAACTTTTAGTTGCACGCAGTTTTAGCTTGAGGCTGAAATTAAACATGTAGCAATAAACTCGAACACATTAGAAAATATTATTTTATTAAAAAACTTAAATTTACCTTAGCCTCGAAAGTCTGGATGAGTTGTAGTACAAGTAGGACCCAACCGAGCCGCATGCCCGCTTTTTCAGATTAAAATGAAAATTAATCATCGTTTTCAGTGGGAAGTCATGCGGCGAAACCCGGCAAAGTGTTACAATTCCTGTTTTCTGTGAAGTAACTTCGAGCATCGGGCTTCTATTTTCAATTTTCGCTACTAAAAACCAAACCACCAGTACAGAACGCTAATCCCGGAGTTTGACAGATTTGCGAAGAAATGATTCGAAAAACTATACAACTCTCAAATATTTATTAAGCTTTCGAACTTCAACATGTGTGTACATTGGTTATTGGTCAATTATTGATTAGTTTGATTAACTCAATTAAAGAAATTGCTGTATTCACATAATGGTATCGAGGTAAACAAGGTGTGGTAGTAGTTATTGGTGTGAAATGAAAAAAAATTCACTAATAACAATAACGGCGACTGGTAAAAACTCAAAATGTGCCCAATTCAAAACTGACTAGTGAAGTGAGGGAGCATTTTTTCAGTGTTGTTTCATTGATTACCTAGAGTACACCGATAGCTTTCTCGAACAATTATCGGCAAGACAACAGTATGAACCTAAGCACAAAATACATATTATTTTTTTAGATTGTGTACAGAATCATTTTCGAAATGAACTATTCAGTGAGAAGCTCCTCTTCCTCCTCTCGCGTCAGAAGCCAGTGAGTCTGCACTGCTCCTTTTCCCTGAAAAGTGCAAATCATTACGTATCTTTAGAAAATATAACCTTTCTAGAGAACATTGGGGAAACTCAATCAAAAGTCCTAGCAGTCGTGAAGTACCTCAAACGCTCTATGATGTTCTAGAAACTGGCGATGTTCCGGGAATTATGTTCCAAGATAACTACCTCGTTTGAAAACTACAAAGACACTAGGCAAGTGTCACACTTGGTAATACTTTCAAACTTTATCTATACAAATACGAACTGAATTTCGATTAAGATCTTTTGTTATTATATCAAAAGTTGTTTAGGAATTCGAAAATACCTGTCTGGATACGCACCTTTATAATAACTTCTCCTCGTGGCTCAGTTCGATAACCCCCGACCACGTCTGTTAGAAACTGCATAGTTTCAGTGGAGATATGAATTCGACCAGCTGAAAACCAAAACGTGAATGGGTCTACAGTTTTCTGCTTTAGTGGACTTGAAATCAATTTTATTATATCATTATGGCGAATTAACTGATGGGTGGATACTGGATATTAGGCTTTTACGCACCTTGTTGTATCTTGATGTTCTGAATAGTTTCCATCAAGAAATAACATAGCTAGTTTTGAAAAATTTTCAAGTTCAGAATAGTACAACGGAAGAATATTCGGTTGGTGTATCGCTTGAACTTGCTAACAAAACAGAACGTAATGTATGAAAAACATGGTGAACCCACGTTTTCCGTTGCTCTCCATCCTACTGGCAGTATTGACAGAATCTCCAAAAAGGCAGTATCGCGGCATGGTCATTCCAACTACGCCAGTCACTACCGAACCTAAAAATTAGATCATAAAAACATAACTTTGCTGTCAAAAAACTGATTTTTATAGGTAACATAAGCATGAGAAGTGTGCATAAGGAATAAACAGTTTATTGAATCATCAACGATTCTATTTAAGTCGGAGCCAACTCTCGTCAACATTAGTTTACCTGTGTGCAGTCCAATTCTGATATTGATTCGCTCCTTTGGAAGATGAGAGATTCGGAAAGTTTTGATGGCGCGCAGTAGAGCGAACGACATCTCGGCAACTTGCTGAGACGGAACATTTCGTAACAAAAGGAAAACTTTTAGAAATCAAAACAAGGGGACATGTTGCAAAGCAAGTAAATTACGTTTAAATGCGTAGTTGCGAAAAAGTGTAAAACACATTCAAAATTTCTATTTGTTCTACGTCGTACATCAATTTTCGGTGTTTAGGAAAATGAGTTCTTTTGCGATTTCAGTCTTCTGATTCTCACCTTCGCGTGTTCGTTGCCATTTCTGTGAGGTAGTCCCGAGACACACAAGTAACCATCTCCGATAGTTTCCACCTGAAAATATCTACGAGTGAACGTAAGATTTCCATCGTACTAACTGAGAAAAACTACATAGAAAGTTTCACAATTAGTGAGTGTATAAAACGGAAAACCCTGTACAGAACGGGCAAACGTGTTAGTAACGTAAAAATGAATTCGACAAACATACAAATTCCATTGTTAAAGTAAGTTGTCTACTATTTACCTACTGCTCGATTATTGTAATAATCAAAACCTCGAATTCGCTATTTCACTCACCTTGTAAACGTCATGATCGTCAATAATTGCGTCGAACGTAGTATAGAGGTCATTCAGTAGATTTACAACCTAAAATTGGAGGATAGATCAATAACTTTCAGTTGTTTTTGAATACAGTATTTTTATATTTGAAAAAAAAGGGATTATGCTCACCTGTAGTGGAGTGCATCTGCTTGCCAGTGTTGTGAATGAAACCACATCGGAGAAAAAAAGTGTGACGCAGTCGAATGTTTCAGGTTGAACGGACTGACCAAGTTTTAACTTTTCGGCAACTTGTCTGAAATAAAATAATATTGAGGTACTTATAGGCCGCTCACCTAACATAAGCGTTAAAAACTTTCTAGAAATCGCAGTTTCATGATATTGATTCATACAGTTAGTGACAATATTCTGGATCGATCCGTACTGATCTGAATCAACCAAACATGTTCGAAGTAAGTGTGACTAAATCGTGATGTGAAAAACTAACTTTGGCAGCATTCTGTAGAGTAGAATATCGCTCTTCTTCTTTTCTTCTGTCAATTCTTTCATTCGAAATTCCACTTCATCTTCCAAATTAGACGCATACTGTTCCATTACATTGAACACATGATCCATCAGATTCGAGGTTCTGAAGTTCGAACATTGTCGGAGCCGAGCGGGGTTAAAATGTCTCGCTAGCTCATAATAATACACCAAAGTTTGATTTTCCTATCTCGGAATGGCTACAGACCAAACTGATAAGGCTTTTTAGAATCAACTCTTATTCAAAAAAAAGCATTTTGGTAACAAAGTTTCAAAATCTTTCAGGTGACTGTACTAAAAGTGCAGTTTGATCTGATATACAGAAAACATATTGAACTATTACCGTTTTAGCTCACGTTTCATCCAGTGATACTTGTCCGATTTTGGTGTGTGAACAGAAGAAACGTATCAAAAGTTCAAGAACACACAATGGCTTACCTATTCTGATTGAAACTCTTCACGAGAGTTTTTATTTGGTCACTATTCGGCCGTTTATCAGGTTCCTCGCACCAGCAGTCGCGAATCAGAAGCGACAACGATGAATTGTGTTCTTCGTCAGTTTCCAAAGAAGGTCGAATTGGGTTACGACCCCCCTTTTTCACTTTGTAGATCAGTTCTGAAACGTGGGTTTCATTATAGTTTATGCACTTAAAGAAACCGATCCGCTATAATTTGAGTTTCACAAAAAATTTAAAAAAGCTGAAAAAGATTCTTAATGTCTTCCCATAGACCACGAAAAAACTTTATTATTGAAAATGTGTAAAATTTGCATAACATCAAGCAATAAAGAAGGGGACATGAACATTTTCACTGTGACGCAACTTGACTTGGTTTATTTACATCCAGATTTATTTTCATTTTTTAGTCCCTAATTGTGTATTCGTGTGTGATTGAGTGTTTTGAAATCATTTTCGCACTTCTATAGGCTATTTTGAGCATACCCCGTACGCAACTCCCCTATCGGTGTCATTACGTAAGCCGCTTTTCTGAGAAAACGAAGCAAGATAGGGGATATAAAAGTATATATTTTTGACAATGGTTTTTCATTTGCCATAGGGTCAGTTTGTTATCTCAAAAGTCAAAATTAAAGCGGGACGGATTCTTTAAACGGGAAGATTCCCGCTCACAAAACTAAAAGTACGACGCAGGTCGATCAAACTATCAACAGAACTAAATGTAGTTATACTCTGATTTGCCATAGTGACCCCCTATATAGATATAGCTCATAAATTCTGGTTCGGTAACACTCTTGTTAAGTAGCTAGTTTGTATGTGATGGTATTTATTTGTAGGTTGTACAACACGTGACGATAGTCAATATAGTATTTAAAGAGAGAAGGTCGCAAATCTCAGCCCTTCCACACTTAATGGTTCCTTAGTTGCAGGCGCCCCTCAAAATAAAATTCACCTTCTATATCATAATCCTGATTCTCCAAATCCCACGGACTTTTCTTGGTCAGAATTTCGGAGCAAATAATTCCGAAACTGTAGACATCTCCCTCTTTTGTGTAGGGCAAAAACTGATCTATGATGTGTTCGGGGGCCGTCCAGAGAAGTTCTGAAACAAACAGAGGAACATTATCGGATTTTTGGTTTTTGCTGACATCCACAGAGTAATGGTTCTTTTTTTCTCATCCCTTTGCCTAGATAATCATGACATTTCACATCGAACAGTCCTGATTTTGTAAGAGGAGTTTTGAATAATGAAACCACATTAGAAGAGAGATGGTTGTTTCAGTTGGTTTAGTTTCGAGATTCAATTTCACTCACGTTCTGGCCTTCTTGCTTCTGTTTGTTTGATGAAATCCAGACAGTACATACTGATTTTTACCTAAAAGAAAATCTGATTATTTCCATTTGTACAAAATACTCAACCAGAATATTTGTCTGGAAATAGTTCCATTTTGTGAAAGTACACAGATTTACAGGCCGAAGACGTGAACTCTCAAACGTAAGCTCAGTTTCAACCAACTCTGATCGTTGGTCGTTTCGCAAATGTCTTAGAGTGAGAAATAATGTGTTCACAGTGTGGAACTTTGATTTATATGCAGTCTACCTGACTTCATATTTTCGACTGACCTGCCATCTATCATCCACTAGACATGTAGCAGAGCTGAGCCAACCATGAGCTCCGAAAGAAGAGTGGTGCAGGAAGAAGAGAGCCTGAAGAAACAAGTTAAGAAGGATAGTCTACAAAAGTGTGGAACTCTCAGTCTCTCAGACACACATTTGTTACACACTCGAGCGAATTTCCGTTCATTGGCCTGCGTAGCCCTTAGTCGTCCGACTACAATCCAGCGAAAGATAACGTAGATCATATAAACGCAGACAATTAGAGTTATTTTCCCCACATTTTCTGATTTCTGTCTCGTGCTGTGATTGATCGTGCGCACTTGTCAACTTATGAGAAATGAACGTTATGAGCCTTCTTGACACAACGCCAACGTTACCTCTGCCACGTCTCTGATGAGTGAGAACTTGAAGAACCAATCCATGTTCACACTACCTCTGGCAATTACGTCCTGAAAAGTGTCGTTCAAGTACGGTGAACATTTTGACACGGAACAGCTCATTCTATTCAATTCTTCATCAAAAATCTGCAAAACTACCATTTTACTTTATGTCGCACTAACGTCAATGTGGAGCCATAACTACACAATTTGGATATTTTTTGGCGGAAAATTGTGTACATTCAAAACATTCACAACGGTTTCTTGTATTTGCGTTAGAACAAATGATTTGAGGAAACATTCAATTGGGTTAAGTAGCCCACCTTCAGAGATCCTCGACTGCAATACTTCCAAACGGAGAGCAACTGATGACCATCCAACGAAAGTCCGATAAATTTACACAGGTTGTCGTGGTCAGTGTTGCGCATCTAGAATTCATAAAGTATTATTATTATTAATAATTTTTTTCAAGTGCTTCTATCATTGTTTATTTGTATTATGATGAAGTGACATGTTATCTAATGCCCGGAAATCAATTTTCAGAGTTTGATAGTATCGCACTTTTCGAAGTAGTTACGAAACCTCTACATTCAACTTGATCTAGTTTCTACCTTTCTCAGAATGGATCTTTCCACTTTGGATAGTTGCAGGATGGACGGGCTTTTCTCGTGTTTTCTCGCCACAACTGGGTCCGACCCCAGAAGGTAGAAGGCATGAGAGGCGGTCTCCTAAACACAAATTGCCTCGATTTTTAATTTTTCGAAGTTGTGAAACTATTTGAGAACTATAAAACAAAAATGCTGGTACATTCAGAGAAATTGAATTTAGTGTTGTGAACTTTTCTTCAAAGTATCCGAAATTCAAGTCAACAGCTCCATAAAAAACATTTCCGTTTTGAATTATTTCGTGTGACAACAAAGTTTGAAAAAAAAAGCCAAGATCACAGAGGAGAAATAGAAACTCACTTTCTTAGAGTCGATCGTCAGTTTTGTGCTGGTTGTGATGGTGCTCTGCAACGAACGAGTGCTGCGACCTCCTTCGTTCTGGGAGTAAATATTGTTGGTGGTTTATTATTGAGTTGTCTTTTATCAATTATTTATTCAATATAATTTTCACAACAACTATGCCAACAAAATTATTCGAAAACAATGAACTGTCCAACTATGCATATTACTGGAGGTCTGTCGTAACGTTACCGAAACATTTGTTGAAAGTTTAGGTTTAGCTCACTCAAAACTTCTACAACATATTTGTGTAAAACTAACTTTCTGGACAAGAAGACAAGAAGTTGGGATTCAGAATTGCATAACTAAAATAAAGTTTCACCTTTCCGCTGGGCAGGACCAACATCGAGAAGGGGACCTGCCACAGATAGTTCATCCTCTCTTCTTCTTTGCGTCGGACTCTGAAATTGGTTAAGTTTTTTCATGCTCGGGGAGAAATAACAATCATGATTAGTACAAATCCAAACAAGCAAAACGTTCATGTAGCAACACGTTCATGGGTACGTGCAAGCTGAGCAAGAGCTAACCCTAACCTGTACATGTTGGTCGTCTGTGTTTGTGGATTGATATGTTTTATCCGCTGTGCGAGACGACCTGACTACGATTCTCATTCTGATTTGTTATACACGTTTATAACAGAATTAGTTCAGTCTTCGATCTATAATATGATTATATTCTTTTCATTCACCTCAGAACGTATGCTGTTGCTGACGAGATGAGAACCACCAGCAGAAGAACTGCAAAAGCAGTGCCTAGTACCACGGCCAAGTACTCGTCCACGAACGATTTTGGACACAGAGATCTGAGTTTGAACAAATAAAAACAAAGATATGGTAAACTTTTCGCAACATAAAAGTTGAAGAGAAATGAATTAGAGGAAATAAGACAAATATTATTTATTCTCTCTACCTCGTATCATCATCATCAAACGGAATAAACACCTATCACAGTATGTTGTACAATGTATCAAGTATACGAATGAATGTAGTGACTATAACAAAATTTTACAATCGTTACTTACACACCCGTCAAATCCGCATTTTGGCGTATTGTTAGGTGGTTTTCCACCTCTAGTTTCCCACACGGCGCTCTCGCTTTGAATTTCGGTTATCTGGAATTAGATGGTCATTATATTGTTGTTTTTTAACTGGAATTATCATCAGAACATTTGTTATTTCTTGCACGCAAAACAAACGTCTCAAAAACATGGATGATGGGAAACGAATGGTATCATTTTTGTGATACACTAAAATTTGGTTTTTTTCCACAAATAAACAAATAATTGAACAAACCCGAGAACTGTCCGTTTCATCAAGGTTCTCATTGATTTGCAGCCCGACCATCGGAATGTTGTTTGAGTCCAAAGTCCAAACTACAAACACCGGGTCTCGAGTGGCGTTTTGGTTTATGACAACCTGACCCGTGAAACCTGTAACGATAAAACTTTGAATGTGAACAACTCAGAAGCGATTTTACTGTGATTAAGTTTTTTATTTATTCTGTATCACACTAGATGTTACTGATGAAATCTCTAGTCTGGAAAAAACTTCATTACATCTCTTCACATCGAGGGTTGCAAATAAAGGTAGAGCTCAGAGAAGTAATATAAACTAGAAAAACGGAAAGAGAAAGAGTATAGAAAGTGGTACGTTTTGCCTCTACCCCATGTAAGTTTTTGAGATCAATTCTCCTCAAAAAGCGAGAGGGAAATTATATACCAACTTACTTAATGTACACTTTCATTTGCACCGCCTACATTTTTCGATTACACATTTCACGTTCATTGTACTTACCTTTGAACTGCAGATTACTTCTGAGGGCAATATCTCTCCCATTCGGGTTGGTTATTCCATCCTCCAAAGTTTTGTTCAACGCCAAGGCGAACAGCAGCATGGCGTCTCCTAGTTCACCAGCGTTTGAGATAACCTGCAAGTTGTATTAATGATTCCAAGTCAACGTGAAATAAATGGATTCTTAGAAGGCGTATTTGGTGTGTCAGTATCCTATACGAATGAACTTCCTAGTGTCCCTTTCTTTACACTTTACACAATATTTAACAAAAGATTTCATTGAGTTTCGAACAAATCGGAAAGACTTCAGTTTACTGTTCTCTTTACAGAGTTTTCAGTTGAAAATCACGGAATTATGAAATTCGTCTTGATTTTACTCCGCGTTTCATACCCATTTTTCGTGTTTCGTCTCGATTTTACAACTTACAGGGTTGATTTCGGTGCAATTGGCGCAATTGAACGGGGGCTGCTTCATTTTGGCGATGATGTCATCTCGAAAGAGATCGGTATCATTCATTTGCTGGTTGTCAATCTAGAATTTTCTTCAAATTTATCACAAAACTATAAGTTATCTCATATTTCTAACGGTTTTTTCACAGATATTTCGACACTAGTCTCACCGGAAACATACGACTACTGCGGTTTCTCCAATCTTTCATAACTTTTCTGGCATTTGTCCTCCAAATGAACCAACAACATAAAGTCGATCAGTTTTCCTAATTGTATCGTTTCTGAGTTTTGGAAACTTAATTTGAAACGTCCTATATTCTAGCTCATTACAATTTTGAATGCAATTTTGAATGGTATCAATGAAATCCTTACCACCATCATCCTCCTTGCCGTGGACAGGGCGTCCTCATCTCGCCCGTCATTTGGCTCGGACGTGTCCTTCCAAATATCCTCTAGAATACTTTTTTGTTGTTAACACTTTCTATTCGTATTTTCATTGGAGTAGCGACTTCATCATCACTATACTACAACATGTCGACGTTTTATCAACAGCGGAACATGAAGCTTATTTTGAGCTTCGATTCGGATTTGATTTGAACTTTCCAATACGTGGTTTTGCACTTTTTGGTATCTCGAATCTGAGTGCTTGCGTCTGGGGTACGTTAGTATTTCTTTACCTTTATTTCATTTATTAAATGTCGATCTTTGAGTTTCATTAGTTCAATAGAATTACGTTTAAATAAAATCAAATAATGTCAAGTTTTGTAATCTAAAACTTTACGTCAGTTATTATTGGGTCTGTCACTTATTTGAACCTTCAAGAGCAAAGGTACGTGATTTATATTATTTCTTATTCTACATTCAATTCTTTATTTGCTTGAAAGGTTTTAATCAACTCCCACGTATTAATCCACCTTCATTTACAAATCTGAAAATTTCAGAGAAGCCAAAATAGATTGATCTCTTTGGTCGACGAAATTGAAAGAAACTTTTGTATGTTTCGAACGTGGTTTTTCTATTTTACGGAAAAACCACTGTCTATAAGTGGTTTTTAAAATATATTGAGATTTTCTATAAATCAAACTAGAAAAGCGTTCATAACTAACGGAAAGATGATCCGACGAATCCACTTCTCCTGTACTCGAACATGATGTACATGTATTCTGCTGTGTTCATTTCCTCGTCACTAGCGGCGATCAGAAAGTTTCGTCTTGCCTCATCAGTATTGAAACATGTGACGACCACTGAAGTATGTTAAACTTATCGAGTAGTTTGTCGAATTATCAAAACACCTCTACTTCTGATTGTTTTTCAACACTGCTCAGTGTGAAAACCCAACTAGATGTTCATTACTGGCTCACCGCACTATTTGGCTAGAAATTACTATTTTTGCTATACAGTCTTGTGAAGTTATTTCGATTTGAAATAGTGAAAACTATTTTCTTGCCTCTGGAAACTTCTTTTATATCCTTCAATGCTGTTCTGAAAGTCGAATTCGTGATGTTGGCTATCTGCCTTCGATACGCCATTGACATGTTCAGATTGTCGTTCAACATTTCCTGGAAAAACGACTGTTTCGAAAACTATAACTTACAATTAGTTTGATGCTACATTGGTTCATAATTCGAAGTGTTTAGATTACTGTATGGTCCAATTTATACTGTGCATAGATGTCATCGAAGAAAATGCAAACTACGGTATTCACTTTACGAAAATCGTAGCATCTGAGTATTTTTAATCTACACTTTCTCAGCTGCCTACACAACCGCGCAGATATGTATGGTACATACAGTTGATAACACGTGGACGAAATATTGTTTGAGTATTTAGTTTGATATAGTGCTCACATTTCCCAACTGGACTCGTTGGCATCGTGCCAAAAACTTTGGAAGACTGTTATTTAGAGAAAACATGCATTTTACAGAAAGTATCTTATAATACGAACCATAACGAAGGAGAAGAACCCATGAGTTTCTAATATTATGAAGTATTTCAACATGTTCAAAAACTGCCTTGAAATTTCATTGGCAAGCTGCCCGAGTCCAGTTGGGGAATGTGCAAACTATAATTCATTGTATTGTAGTCTGATTCCTACCTCCAATGCATCAATGACCAAAGAACACTTGGGAATTAGTTCGCTTCGTGAAGAGTAGAAGAGAATCGCGATATCCGTCCAGTTGTACTTTTTGAAAAGACGCATCAACGAATGAGCTTGACTGTAAAAACACATACCGTGTATCAAACAGGCGACTTGATTATCTCTATCAATCTTGGTTTCTTTTTCTTTAGTTTTTGGGTCGTGCGTCCATGCGAACTGTACAAGAAGGAGCGTATCTAATGAAGCGTAGAAAGTTTCACTTGGTATATTATCGAACATTAAATTTTTAAACGAAATTATGTTGAAATACACGTGTTAGAGGGACCGTTCCTCTTTAATTTGGAGGTTTGAGCTGATTAGTCGATATTCTTCACATTAAAAAACCAAAATCATTCATATAGGTGTCATCTTCCTGTCTTGCTCCGTGTTCTCAAAAATGCGGCGCGACCACGCGCACGTACATACACCGCCGAGTTCACCTACGTACAAAATTTTCAAAATGTCCATAAAATTACAAAACCATATTCAGAGCATGGCCAAAATTACCAATATGAAAACTGTAAAGAAAGATTTGTAAATACCATGAAAACAACGAAGCAGTGATAGATTAAAAATTGTTGCATTACAGTAACCTAAATCCTGTTGGCTTGTATTTTGCTCCGTAGTAATGTGGGTTTTCGAACTTTCTGTACGTAAGGTATGAACTTTCATCTCAAAACCGAATAAATTACTTATTTAATTTTTCAAAAATTACCTGTATTGCACATTGTAGAGGAACGGTCCCTTTAAGTCAAGATGAAACCACTGTTTTGGGAATTATAGGTTTCTTTCTCAATTTTACCATGGACTTTTGATTGTTTCGCATGTGACACGAGTTTGAATGACTAACATGTTTTCGTGTTTTGAGGTTTTTGTTTAACGCTTAGGTTTCTATTGAAAGTATTCGTTTGACGTTGGAAACCATGTTTGAAACACAATAACTGTATTTTCAAGGGTCTCTGTGTGAGATGGCTAAGTGAGATTACATCTTGTGACACACTGAGTTGTTGTGAAATCTTAATATTCCAATACATCATGTTATGTTAGAAATGTGTCACCCAAGATTTTTACTAAGGACTTACACTCGAGACTTATACTAAAATCGCGTGTGAAAATTACGTCAAAAATTTCATGTCAAGAACGTGAAAAGTAGATGTAGAAATACACGCTAATGTTCATACAAGTTCTACGTAACAATGATATTTCGTTTTATTTCAAAGATCAAAGTTCTTTGAAGATATTAAACAAAGAGAAAATGTTCGACACATGCAGTTGGGCATCCCCTTTTCTGACTCTTCAAATTCGATGTTATCGATGTACACTTTGGTTGGAATGAGAAAAAACTCACTACAGCGCACTGCTAGAAGACGCCATGACAGTTGGGTACACGTCCATATTAAGAAGTTCTCCGGAATATGGAGGTCCCCAGAGCACGATCGGAAAGTTGTAAAAATTGGCCACCGTACCACCGACAATTGCAGCTGGAAAACGTACCTCGCTTACTATCGATTTAACATGGGCAACTGATTCTAGGCTCATCACCTTTATTTCGTCAAAACACTCAAAATGGTACAATCATCTATAGTTGATCTTAGACTTTTTCTTGTTGGAATGATTAGCTACAAGCAGATAGTACTTGTGATAGAAGAATCGGATGTAAGAACAAATGTTTAATGGAGAAAACAAGAGAAGCCGAATGTTTCTAGGAATGAAATGAAATTACTTATGATCATGACAATTGTGCAACCTACGAGAAGTACAGGCTGGTCCGAGTACGACGTCCGCTCCATTCTGTGCGTATTCCACTATTCTACCGGCTGCCTCGGCATCCTTGCAGTTGGTCATGTGCCACGTTAGACTAAAATCCTTAGAACGATGTCCACCAGTTTGCCAGTTTACTTTTGTAGAGCGGCTCAGCATGTCAGAGAGACTTAGAATTGCATAGCCTGTCTGCGGCCTCATTGATCTCCCTGTTCTCTCGCTCTTGTTGCTGGCCAAACATCGCATCGAACACCCAAACATCGCCAAACATCGTACCGTGTTTTCTCTTTCATATAAGGCTCTACTTGCACACATCCCATCGAAACGTATTGAAACTGTCTAAGAAACACTAAGCAACACTATTCTTTTAATCATAGGTCAGAAACATACTTCATTTCGCTGTATTCGGGTAGAATGCCATCGCTCAAAATCTTATCCCAGGCGACACCAACTGCGCCCGCTGTCTGACTCCAACCGACTAGCTGGAAATTTAGTAATTTTACTTTTTATGAAAGTCTATTCGAGTCAAAAACAGTTTATTAGAGTAATATTATGTACTTTACTAATTTTATTGTTTTATACAAAAACTGTACTTACCGGCAAAAACTGTACTTACCGGCGGCTCCGATCCATCAACTGGCTAGTAAAAGAAAGTTAGAGAAACCGTTCCGCTATAATTTGAGTTTCACGAAAAATTTAAAAAGCTCAAAAAAGATTCTTAATGTCTTCCCATGGACCATAAAAAAACTTTCTGATTGAAAATTTGTAAAATTTTCATAACATCAAGCAATAAAGAAGGGGACATGAACACTTTCACTGTGACGCAACTTGACTTGGTTTATTTACATCCAGATTTATTTTCATTTTTCAGTCTCTAATTGTGTATTCGTATGTGATTGAGTGTTTTCAAATCATTTTCGCACTTCTATAGGCTATTTTGAGCATACCCCGTACGCAACTAGCACACATCTCACAAAGAGCTTTCACAAGTTGGATCTCAACCACCATCACCTACGTGCTCACTACATATTGGATATACTACGATGTATGTTGCAGTATCCCGCTGTGTTTGAAGATTTTCTATCGAAACTCAAAGATATGGCGTGGGTTGAGTTCAAAATGTAACTAAGCTGAACAGATTCCCGGTCATCTGCGTCGAGATAAGAATTCAATTAGGTTTGGACTATACTCACCGCCGACAGTGTGGGATCATCGTAGGCACACACCATTCCGACTTGAAGAACCTGAAACAAAACTGATCAAACTATGGTAATTTTGTACACATCCTCTCTAATAAGGATATGTTTAGTATTTGATGTGCTACGTTTATAAACGATTTCAGCTCCAAATCACATAATGTGTTCTCTGAACGAGACGGTTTGATCAGAGTTTTTGTTGTATACATTTTTCATTTGGTTCCAGAACCACTCGATTGATTGATTCAGCTAGAGGTGTGTAGATTGGGAGGATAACACCTTCAAGTTGACGTATAACTGATATAGACGATAACCAACCTTCGAAGAAGTCACTTGAACAACTGACAATATCAGAAAGATTTCACGCAGCACCATCTCGCAGCGCCGCAACAGTTATTATGAAACTACGTTGATCTGTGATTAAGAAGTCGTACAAGCCTTCGAAATGAAATGAATACCTACACCTCAAAATCTGTTGTTGTCTGCAAAAAGTTCAATCTGAAAAGGTTTCTCCGAAATGTTAGTTTACTGAAATGTTTCTGATTAGAAACCTGATTCGTCGTAAAATGCAGAGATCTTGTCCAAGAAACACCCACTACTTTGATCCCATGTTCTAGCATCAAAGTTCTAGAAACTTACCAGAAAAAAGAGAGACTCAATGGTAAATGATATTGCAGATTGTCCTACAGTTGTTTGATTTTTTCACCCCAAGGCTATGTTCGTAAACTAGTCTTCTCAGCTTGAACTCAGATAACTTGTGTTTCACCTTTTTGTGAGGGTAATAAGATATAATTTCATTGTGTACATAGTTTTTAATTTTGTGTAATGATTTCAAGAATGTTCATGTGTCGAAAACATGAAATATTTTTATTGGAGTATGTGTACACTCTCGAAACAATGAATCGATCGGAGCTTCTTCAATTCTTGCTGTCATCTGGGTAGAAAGGGTGGCTAGCGGTACTGAAAATCAACAGTTAAACTTTTGAATAAAATCACTACATTATGTAACAATATGAGTTATAAGAGGTTATATCACTTCTGTTTCGGAAATCCTTACATGGTTAGGTTTTATGCTCTAACTTTCTTCGCTGAAATGTTTTTGGAGTTTCTAACCCCCCTGGAGAGAAGGATTGTTATTTTTATCGATAGTACAATGTGTTTTGTTGTTTCTGTAAAATTCTCTGCGAACCAAGACTCGATGAAGATTCCAGTCTCTATGTTTCCATCTAAAAGCACGAACTAAATTTTTGCAGAATGAAAACTCACTACTCGAGCAGAAACAGTCGAACGTGGTTTTTAATAGAATCCATCATTTTCATTTCCTCGTCGTTCAGTTTGAAGTCATAGATCGAAATGTTCTCTTTGATTCTGAAAATAACATTGGTTTATACTGAAATTCCACGTTGCATAAAAACAGGCAGTTACACTTCATATTGAAGTGTGCAGTAAGAGTGAAAGTAGACGTGAGCTTTGATGCTACAAGATATGATCACAGTTTAGATTGGGTTTCTCTATTATCTCTGTATTCTGCGGCAAGAAGAACTTATTTGTTCGATCTTTGAACATGGAGTTCAAATGAAACTAAACCTAAGCTTAAGTAATCTAACGAGATCTAAAACTAAAGATAATAACAATTGTCTATTGATATTCTGATTACTATTTTCGAAATATTGAGACAATGTTACCTCTTCTCGTTGGTGCTCTTGGGAATGGCTGATATTCCTCTTTGGGTCAAATGACGCAGTAAAACCTGTGAAACTAGTTCATCGTATTAAACCAGTAATTGTTTCCGAATAGTTATGTTTTATCAACAAAATAGTTCAATCTCTGACTCTGACTTTTTCTGTGAACATTGACAAATGTACGTTGCCTACACAGTTTGGGAAAACAAAAGTGTAACTTTTAACTAAAAATAACTCCACCAACCTGAGCCGGAGTCTTTTTGTGGTTGGCAGCGATTTGAAGAACCACTGGTTCTTGGAGAGGGCAACTCTCTGGCCATTCACCATGAGGACGCGATTCCTAAATATATAAAGTATACTTTGATAAACATTACTAAATATAAATATTGTTGATAACGGTTCAGTGAAGCGCGTGCAACTTTTACACTTCATTCAAGAAAACATTGAAACGGAGAGAAAACGAAGAGAGGAAGCGAAAATTGGAACAGAGAAAATAAGAGAGAGATAGAGAGAGAGAGAGAGAGAGAGAGAGAGAGAGAGAGAAAGAGAGAGAGAGAAAAAGAGATAGCGCAATTCACGTGAATAATGTTTCTTTGTATCACAAACTGTGAAACCTTTCTTCCCGGAGATCCAATGGGTCCAAATGCGGTGAATGTCATATTGAGCTCCTTGCACAGGTTGTGCAGCTTCACCTGCGGGAAGCACGCGTGGCACTCGGCCTGGAATCGATAGTTTGTAAAGCGGTTGTAATTTGATTTTTACACTTTCTATTCATTTACACTACAATTACAGCAGAACAGAGCAACATATATAGTTATGAATTTCTCTAGTTGTGTGAAAATAACAGTATGTTATGAGAGTTTCACAAAAAACGACGTTTATTCAAGGTGAACAGTTGTCAAAAGACTTATCTTACCAAACCTGTGCGAGCTTGAGCGACATCATATGATTTACTGACAACTTTACCGGAGCATGCGACCGTACCTGCATGTTTGCTGGTTTGATTTCCGCCTTGTCGTACAGATCTCGAAGCTGCTTCACGGTGAAGTTCGACACACCGATCGCCTAAAAGTCGGTAAAAAAACTAAAATGGTGGATTAATATTGGTCAATATCACTTCCGGTTCAGAACGAAACATTTCTTTGCAAAGACAGAAATTAAACTTTCATCGTATCGTATCACTTTTCCCTTCTATATACAAATACTGTGGTAAAGAAGATATTTTGATCAGGTAGATAACCAGAGGAGGTAAATCTGAAGCTATGGAAAGTGCTCGAACCTTCAGTTTTCCCTGCTTATACAGTTTTTCCATGGCCCTCCAGGTATTGATATGAGGTATGGTTAAGGGCACCATTGCACCGTCTTTGATCAGAGGGGCGAAGCTGCCTTCTTGGTGCTGAAATATGGAATAAAAAATTTGCAACATTTCATTTTCTACACTATTCAGATGACTTGCTAACTTTTCTGGAAGTTTGCTATTTTCATAGTCGATAATCGAACCGACACAGCGCATAGAGTAGAGTTACAATGTATTTTTGTACGTTACCATTCTATACAGATCGAAATGTAGAAAGCATCTACTTAAACAGTTATAATGTAACAAAAAACCAGATTCAGGAAAACTAACCGCATAGGGAGTGGGAGTGTGAATCAGATACAGGTCAATATAGTCCAGTTGGAGATCTTTCAGCTGTTGCTGAACCATTTTCTCAACATCTTCGGGTGCGTGGGCACAGAAAGAAAGCTAGAAACAAGTAAATTAGGCAAAAGTAGTAATTAATGTTCTCTTATTTGCCACAATGCTTTTGTTGGAGTTCGTTGAGTTGACAAAACACGTATTCATGTAGAAGAATAATTTGTGGTGTTAGGTTTGACTTTTTGTTCTTTCGGGTTATCTCGATTCACACTATAGTTTTGAATTTTGACCGAAAGCACTGAGATCGAACTACAAACACGACGAGGTAATATCTGTTTTATAAAATATTTCTAAGTCGTATTTTAATTAGAAATCTTGTGGTGGAAGAAGAATAAACTCGGAGTATTTTTTATGAGAAAGTGAAAATTTCGTTGTGGACCTAGTTGTTTTTCTCCAAAGCTGGCAAGTTTACCTTTGTGGTGATGAATAGTTCTTCTCTCTTGATTTTTCCGCTCACAATGTAAGCCCTGAGAACTCCTCCAATTATGGCTTCATTCTGGTACAAGAAGGCGGTGTCTGAATCAAAATTATTTCAATAATTATTAACACAAATTCGAAGTGAAAAAATGTTGTATTGAATCGCTGTATTTAATCATTTTAACTTCCACAAGTTTTCGTTCATTTGTTAGAGAATTGATCATGAAAGAGTCATACATAAGAACAAGTTCAATTTCTGTTACTTCTGTATCATATAAGGTGAACTAATGGAAAAAGACTTGAGATTTATCAGTTTTTATGCTACATTCCCATATTCGCTCTTGTTATGTCGTTGTTTCATAATTTGTCGATTGAAGGAATGAAAACAGTAAAATGAAACTGACCGATCAGTCTGTAACCGTTGTCCAAGGCGGTGCGCAGAGCCAGCGCCAGCTCTTGCTCCGAGTTCGCCTAAACATTTGTCTGTGCTAAATCTTATACACCGAATTTCATACGGATCAATGTTCCAAGTTTGGTTGTTCACGTTTTTCACGTTCCAAAACTGACAATATTGCGGTTACTATAAATGTCATAGTGATTTGGTAGGTCAAACTTCAATTTAATGGGATTACAATAAAAACTCGGATCACAAAAAAAGTATAAAAACGTCGTTCAAATAAAGGATCTTTTTTTAGTTTCTAAGTTCGTTCCATGCCTGCCATGTTCCTAGACCGAGAAGAGGCATTTGGGCGCCGGTGTTCAGTTTGACAGATTCGACGGTCATCTTGTAGTTGGGAACTGTAAATAATACAATTTTTAAGAAGGACGATTATGTGGTTCAACCGCAACGCTTCAGTCCTTCAAATTGCAATACATTTTTCAATTGCAGTTTAAAGGACCGTTGACACGGGATTAGTCCACATTATCGTCCTTCTTCAGGAATGGAATTTCACTTTCTACAAACTGTCAAATGATTAGTTGTCAAAAGGTCTGAAAACTCTTGTTCGGTGAGGAAGTACTGTACTTTTAGGTAAGGAAAAGGAAAAAAGAGGATCTGTTGAAACCGAGAAAAAAAGAATGTACAAATGTAATGAGTGTGTGGAGTGAATTACTTGTATTGAGCTTCTCTCGCTTATATACTGAAACATTCCCAAAAAAGTATTCAAAATGCTATCACACGAACCGATAACAGACTCTAAAGGCTACATTCTAACCAGCGCCTCATAGTTTCTGCTTCTCGTTCAAAATCTCCCATTTCAGCTCTGTATTCGAGATTTTGAAATGAACATGTTTAGAGGATGGAGTAGGTTTGTTGCGGACACATAATACACTGAATTTTATTTGCCTGGTTATGGATTATAGTGTTTCTACACACGTTTCGCCCACGTTTTGCGTAGAAAAATTTAATTATCCAAGTATTTTTGTATAGGTTACCGAAACATTGCATTTTAAACTCCTGTTGATCCAGTTTTGTGATGCTCTGCTCGAGTTTCGCATGGAGTATGTTCTCACCGTGAATTATTAGAAACCACGACGTTCAATAGTTGGGTTCAGATTTACGATTAACCACTTTTTCATGAACCACTTTGAAACCGATTTATGAAGGCCTTCTAAAAGAAAGATGCGGTTGACTTTCAACAAGTGGTGAACAAAGCGGTTTTGAGAAACTCAACTGTTACCGTTCCGATTTTTCAAAGTGCCGCAATAATTCGTTAATTAAAGGGACCGTTTCTCTATAATTTGGATCGATTAGAAAACATGAGGTCTCAAGACACTGCTTTGATAGTGTACTGATGGTCCCTTACTATTACTCAAAAAAGAAAAATGGAAATCAGTCGAGAACCTAGCCTTTTATGAGCCAAACTATCTTAATGGTTACTGTATCGCAAAACTTTTGGTCAAAAGATAAATTCGGTTTTAATACATACAATTTCAATCTTAATTGAACCAAAAAGAGGCATAAATAACTAAAACACTATTAAATATGTCAGTTGTTACGTGATTGAATGTATTATACGTTTCACGGATGTTTTGCGGATAATTTTTGCGCGTCTCTATGAAAATAGGTACGTGCTGTGGCTTCCGCGTTGTGGCTGTACTCAAATTTGCTCAAAAACGACCCAAGTTGCGGAATTTTCACTAATTCTGACTGTTTTGTCCATTTTTCGTCCCCATGTGTCCACTGATCACTCATATCATCAAATTAAAGAGGTACGGTCCCTTTAAGTAATTTTTGATCACTGTCATATTCTGAATTTATCATTTGTCATGAAAATGTATTTCAACTCTATAGTGATCAAACATTCTCGTAGGTTGTGCACCGATTTTCGATATGTTTTGAACAATTACATTTGTTACAATGTCTCTTTGTTGTGGGTTGAACTCTACTAGTCGTTATCAACACACTTTTTGGTCGTTGTATCCTTATCTTTCTAGGTTGTGTTCATGTTATCAGTTGTCGCAACGAAGTGATTGCATTCATTATGTGTACTGTTATACGGAGGTGGAAAATGGTCAGAATGGAGAACAGTTCAACCTGATAGCACGCGTTCTACTGCCAGTTTTTTTGTCTTATTTGTGATTTCAAACTCGATCCTATTCATGAAATACGTTCATATCTATAGTCGTCATTTTCCCAAAAAAGACTGCAGAGGGTTCGATTGATTGAGCGACTCGGGACGAGCGGTCGTTGATTAGTTGCCAGCAGACGAGAAAGTGTGTAGATCAATGATACGCAGACTGGCTGGCCCCATGCCAAACCCCGCCCCTTACAAAATCGATGGTACGGTGTCCACAACGGTTTGAAAAATTCTATAGTTATTTCTTGATCTCAATATCTTGTTCTCTCTCCTATCATTGATTTCTAACCCCCCCCCCCTCTCTCATTTTTTATTTCTCCTTCCGGTGGTTCTCTTTTCTCTCTGAATTCGCGTACTGCGAAACGAAGAGATTTCTTTCACAGTCGTTTTGACGCATTCCTTTTTATAGCTAAATAAACAAAGTCACAAATATTTATTGCACGAAAACACCCATACAACGTCGAGACACGTAGAAAAAGGTTCGTCGAACCGTACATCTTTTTCGTCATGAGAGAAAAAAAATATACATATAGGATTATCATTAAGTTTACACTAAGAAAAACTAAGGTCTGTACACAATTGGTTCATTAAGAAACAAGTGAAACTTATTTGTTTTCCCAAACGCAAATGCAGCAATTTTCTTCTAAGAAGAAATTTCTTCCATTATTTAGTTCAACCGGTAAAGCTTTGACGAGATCTCAAAACACACATGTAACTCCTTAGAGTTAATGATCACAAATTTAGCCACGCCCACTACAACATTACAACGCTATCCCGTTGGTTGATCAGCGGTTGTTTCAACGGGGAACTGCAGAAAATCCGGAGAAACGGAAGTTCTTGGAAACATTTTCTGATGTGTAGATTGAGAAGAAGCGTGAAATAGGGCATTCCCAGTGTAAAACAGTCGGTCACAAATGGACGCAGCCAGTGCACTATGGAGACGACTCGACCGTTTGAATGGTAGAGTGCCAGGAGGAACTGAAAGAGGTTTTCAGACTATCATGTTCCATTATTTCGTTTCCTACATATTATGTAGAATAATATCTCTTCTCGAAGGTTACGAAAGAATTAATAGCATGTTTGACTCTATTTGTCTCAGGAAACTGTAAAGTTAAAGTAAGAAAAATTTAAGTAACAGCCATGCATGCCAAGTTCAGAATGATTGGTTCTACGAAAAAGCCTAATTGTAACCGCCGGAGACGGTTCTAGTTACTTCCTCACTCAAAACCGATTAGCCAGCCAACCGATAACTTTTGAGTTTCATTTTAAAGATTAGAAATGAGAAAAATGGTTTCTTGTTACATGCATAGTTTGTGGGAGAAAGTGAAAGTGGTGAGCGATATAACTAACCGATAACATAGCCAATGACATTTGAAACAGAAAGCACAAAAATGCCATGAGAAAGAGATTTCGCTCTCGTCGGAAACTGTCGTTCATTGATCTGAAAAAGAAACCTTTTAGGTATGTTTTGAAATACTGATTGTTTGTGAGTTCCCCTTCTTGGGATTCTTAGAATTATTGTTTTAAACTGACTGCTCTGCATGTATTGTCGCTATTGCATTCGGTTCTCAAAAGTGTTTGTAATTGTTATAAAATAACGATTCCAATCAGGATTATGATTCTGTTTGTCAACGAATAAGTTATGAACCACGTTTTATGTGTCGAGACAAATTTAACTGTCCAATGAATTTGACAAACCACTGTCCACATCAACAATTACCAATATTTACAGATTTGGCCAAATTGGAACTTTTTCCAAGAACTAGGTCAAACCAATCCGTAGAGTTGACTGAATTGGAAGTTTTTTCTGTCGGATAACTAGGTTAAAACCGGTCAGAAAATGGAGAGAACATACCTTCTGTATAACAGAATCACAGATGTTATGTTCATTATTCCAGCCAAGAAGGCTATTATGCACTGGAAGACTGTGAACTCGAACAGGTCGCTGATCTCTTCCTGAAAATGCCAGATGATTGTTTTCAATCAGAAAATAGTACAAGTAAACCCCAGGAACCTATGAACCAATTCGACACTATTAAAAGGAAAAGTCAAGATATAATAGAATATGATGAGTAAAATACAAAATATATATAAAGTTCCAATAATGTTAAAGTACTATGGTACATATTTAGAACTAGAATCTACAAATCACAGCTGCGTGAGAGAGAACAACTGTTGAATAATATGCCAAGTGTTATAGCACCTAGAGTTGAAGTAATAACCAAAACTGCAAACCATTGTGTACAAAACCAGGATATCTATAGTTGACTACGTTGAGTTAATATCTGTGATTTGTATATTCTAGTTTGCAGGTTTGAAAAAAATATTTTACGACTTTCGTTTCCTATCCGGACATTCTTGCTTTCTAACGAACAATCGGAACATTACAGCCGGATCAGTAGGTTTATTATGAATAGGCATTGTAATAATTTTTTCATATTTAAAATGAGTTATACCCTTACCAGCGTGCTTTTATGATGGCTCTCGTGTATATAGTTATTGAAGGAAATTTTCTACAATAGTTGATTGAATGAATAAAAAACCGTTACTAACCTTCTTATGTATACTTCTGAGTACGTATCCATCCAGGGGTGGGAGATAGTAGAATTTCGCTTCTTCGTAAAGAAGAGGAACACAAACGACCAGGGGAGAGAGGAGAAGAATGGTGGTCGACTTCCAGAAGTGCTGTTCCCAAAACTGAAAAAAAATATATAAACATCATAAAGTTCTAGTAGAGCGTGTTTCACCTGTTATACACGTTTTATAGGTTGCACGTTACACCTAGTGAAGATACAGATTTGTGCTTTCAGATAGAACTTTTCCACTCAAAATGTAGACAAACACGGTTTGGGTGAGAAACAGAGTGAATAGAGTTTTTTCTTCAATTTTTCTGTGTTTTGTGATTTGACCTACCGTAGCAGCCAGAGGGAACGCGATGGCTTTCAATCGATTGGCGACCAGGAAGAGGCAAAGAATGTTCTGGCAGTAGATTGAATAGTCACAGACGAAGTGACCGATTCTAAAACACAGAAGAAATAAATGCAATGGGTCCATTGGTTGCTTCACATCACAAAGTCAGGGAACTTCGGGTTGTTTAGTGTGGTTTGATCTCGATACACGACATAATGCATGAAAACGGAGAGCTACGGGATCAAAGTACAAACACAGCGTAACCTGTGTTTAAAAGAGGAAAGAGCTGACATTTTCCCGCAACCCTCGAAACTGTTTATATTGATCAGGTTCAACAGTAGTTTAGGGTGCTAACTAGTCTTGAATCTCAAAATTAAGAAAGTCAATTACATTATATCGAAAAACCCAAGCTCTACCCCAGGGAAATCTCTCATAGTTCTCTGTTTTCACCTAATAATGAGGGTTGAGAAGACTGTTAGGAAGCCCATTGAGTGGGATCATGATCAGGTTCCAACGAATCACATCAAGGATGATTAGATTTTGGAAGATGCAAACATCACTTCAATTCGAGATCAATGTGATCAATTTCGAGTCTTAAAAAGTTTCCAGCTATTTATCATGCCAATTTGTCGCTCGAGCGAATCACTTAGAGAGGCAACACGTTGCAACAAACTTTACTGGTTTTGATACCCTAAAAATGTTAGTGTCTTTATTGCTTCAACATAACATTTGGTACAACTGATTCAATTGAAATTATAGACAAACTGAGCGCAACAAAATATCAATTTACCTCAAAAGTACGGGGAACGGAAAATCTTCCAGAATGTCGCCCTCCGGTGTACCATTGGTTATGGTGTTGGGCCAGCGGTTGAAAAACGACACGGCAATGAATGAAGTGAGGTTCTGAAAAGAGTTTGGTGAGTATTACAAAATTACGGAAAAACTGATTGGGTCGTCCTTGATTTCTGTTTACATTTCTATTCTCGAAAAAAACTTTTGAGCTTGATTATAACATGTTCAGCAGCACATTTACTGACGTTTCCCACGTAGACGTAGTTCACGTGTTCCGTTAATTCATGGGGAATTTTCGTAACGGATTGGTTAACAAATATATAAATGAAAACGTACCGCAATGGCGAAAAGTATCCAGAGTCGTACAAAAACTGGGGAGAAACAGCTTCTTTCTCGAACCATCAGAAACATGATTATCACGTACAAAATGATGGAAGGCAGAGTGAAAATGTTGAAGAATATGAACGTCCACAACCACATTTCTGGAAAATGATGGAAAATATGTTCGAATCAATAGATTTCGGTAGAAAATTCTAATGTATATTCACGTAAGACGTGCGGAATCATGCAAAACCAAGCGCAACAATGAAATACACAATTTACGATCTTTCATTTGTATGACATTTCGCGAAACCATCAAATTTATTGCCAGTTTATGTTGCATCGTAACAGAAAATCAACAAAACTTGGTACAAAATGTCACATTGGTAAACAGAACATTAAAAAGTACTTGTTTGAAAAAGTTTGAGTTGTACTATAGCAAAATGAAGTAACGTTTTTTCCACCGTTATAAAACCGATAACGCTATCTGCTCCAAACATTTAAGCTGAATGATAAATTAATCTTCAATATGGGATTAGATTATGGATTACGAAACTCTTTTATGAATGGAGGCTGATTCGATTTGTTTGTTGGTTTTTTTTTGAAGAACTCGGTGTGGTTGTAATGTAAACACTGTGGCAAATGTGTTTTGTAGAAACCAATCGAAAAAAATGTTGAAAAGGTTATAGTTAGTTTGTTTTTACTGATCGGTTTTTTGTAGAAGTATGTGTGAATGTATCGTAGAAACTGTAGAAAGTGTGGATGTGTTGTAGAAACTAGAAAATAAAAGTTTGTAGTTAGTTGTGAAGTCACGGCTTGGTTTTTTGTGGAACCTAGTGTGGATGTATTGTAGAAACTGTGGAAAAAGTGGATGTAATGTATAAACTGGGAACATAACCGGAGTATGGTGAAAATTTTGTAGTTAGTTTAGATTTATTGGTTGATTGGTTGATTTTTGCAAAACCCACTGCGTGCCACTGCGTGCCATTCCAAAAGTATTTGCGGTAATTCGATAAACCTATGCATGATTTATGTCTGAGCAACCGAAAAAGTAGGCGTTTTGAACTCATATCAATAAAATGAACCTTCATTGTGGACAAATTGTGAAAACTATTGTAACTAAGTTTACAAACTTCATTTGAGGTATAAAATAGGTACAAATTTTTGTCTCAGAAGATGTAGTACAATGAACGATGAACTCTTGTGGGTAAGACTATAACTCTCGCAATGTCTAAACTTTTAATTTGTATCATTTTTGGTTCATTTCAATTATAAGTATTCAAATACAAACATACGTTGGCTTCGACAATCAAACTCCTCCAGGGAGAAACAGCGTCTAGTGTAATCAAATGAAGACAAACGTATCGAGTGCTGTCAAATTAGTAAGATAGCGAAGGTCAGAAAACTCAAAGTTAGATATATGAGTCATTTTTATACTATTTGATTAATCATTTCGACCAAAAAATATGGCAAATTTCCTATAAAACTTTCGAGGGTTCTGGTTGAGCAAACTGTGTCATAACGAGAGAAAAACCATCAAATTTCTTTTAATGAGTTCAATCACCTGCCACATTAAAGTTACGCTTACGCGTGACTTACTCAGCTCCTTAGAAATATCACATTCGAGGTAAATGAGATAACGAACAGCTTTGCTAATGAGTTGATTTGCACAAATATGTGGAAATGTGCCGATTTGTCGAAAACGACGAAAATGGGTTCAAAATTCGCAAACATAAAAGTTGACAATAAAGTGTAAGAAGCGCGTTTGCAATTGGCAAATACATGAGATGTTAACAATGTGCAAATATGACACGAGTTCAATATGTGCACATTTTCTAAAAATTTGCAAAGTGTAGAATGGCCAACTATTGTTGTATGTAATATTTTTAGAAAACTCCTTCGCATGTGAAAGTGAGTGGAATGTTCACAAGGTGCAAACTTATTCAAATATAAAACATCTGTTCAAGGGGAGTAAATATGTACTATATTCGAAACCCGTAATCAATTTGTTCAAATAAACTCAAAACGTACAAATATGTAGGATGCTCCAATGTCCAAGTTTGCTCCCAATGTTCACAATATTTGAAAACATTTGAGATGTTCGGATGTGCGTAATTTTTACACTCTGTTAAGCGTGTTGGAAAGGACAAATAATAATTTTATCAGAAGTGGAGAAAGGATGCTCCAAATGTGCAAATAGGAAATTTGTCCAAAATGGGCAATTACGTTCAAAATGTATAAATTTGTAAATAGATTCAGCTATTCGCAAGTTAGATAAGTTCACAACTTGAAAACTAGTTCAAAAAGTTACAAATTTATGCAAAAAGTGTGAATAAGTAATATTGTAAAGGAGCGAATAAAAATCTAACTAAAATGTAGGAAGTTCCAAATATGATATGTTCAAATGAGCAAATGAAAATCAAGTCCTAAATCAAAAATTGAAAAGTTGTCTAAAATGAAAAGAAGTAATATGTCGAAATCAGCAAGTATGTACAATGTTCCAAATGTGCAATCTAGGTAACCAGACCAGGTCTAGAGAGGAGGCGGAATCCTTGCAAAAACGCTATTGAATTACTGAGGAGACGGCGGAAGCATTACAAATGAAAAGAGGTGTAAAACGAAGATGGCTGCGAAAGATTGTATAAATGTAGTCAAGAGAACCAAATCTGAAAAAAAAACGAAAATTTTGTAGACTTATGTGTCGATAGATTTTCAAGCATTTCCTTTGTTTATGGAACATCGGAATCCTGAACTGAAACGCGCAAAAAACCCAAACATTTCTGTTACAGAAGGTCTGCTGAAAGCAGTTTGGTTGTCGGGTCGTTTTGATTCCATTGAAGCGAAAATTTAAATGCTATTTGGTAAGGTCACACACTACAAAAACTGTAAATTTGAGTCTGGCTCGCCACCACATTCTGATACTAACAAGTGTACCTTTATGAACACACTCGATAAGCTATGTTTACGTCACTCATGAAAACTTATTGATCTTCTCACGAAAAGTTACCTCCTATGAGTTATGAAAAATCTTCACAGCGACTGGCTGCGTACGAAGTTATTCAACCTCATAGGAAGTTCATAATGTGATCTCATATTATGATCTTTCTCATAAAGAGTTCATACACATTTTCGACGCTGTAGGTTATAATTGAACTTGAGGTTGGGGAAATGTTGGTGAGATGCTGGTGAGATGTTGGTCATTTGGTGATCTCACAATGTTTGTGAGAGGTTGCTACCGCTCTTGGAATAAAATTACTGCGAGAAAACAAAATCTAAGTAGGATGTAACACTAGTCGAGTGAAGACAGGCATGTAAGAACTGAAGTGACAAGTCGCATCAAAAATTCTAACTCCGCCCAATTGATCTCAGAGACTAAAATTAAAAAGTATCAAATTATTTTAGCCATCTGACCAGATCAAGTGACCGAATTTTCTCAGAAAAAGACTAATCTTCAGAAAAGATTGCAGGCGGAAACCTTTGAAGGAGAAAAAGCGTGATGAATTAAGAGCTGCAAGGTGAATGTCACGAAGCCTCACGTGTGACGGGTTTCCTAAGGATGATGAGTAATCAATATTCTGTTTAGGAGGCGATTATAGCGTTCGCGCAGCGGTATTTGTAGTTTAATCCGTATCGGTCGTGATTCGAAAAAAATCTGCTGTGTGAATCAAACTACACTTTCGCTGCGGTGACCCGTTCTGGTTCCCTGAGATGATGAATAGTAAATCTTCCGTTGTGGAGGCTGTAGCATGCATACGATACTAGATTTGTCTGCACAGCAAAATTTGTAGTTTGATCCATGTCGATCGTAATTCGAAAGAAAAGATGGGTTAACCAAAGTTAAGTTAACCAAAAGTTAACTCAGCTCAGGTCACCCGTTGTGAAGTTTGAAACTTACGATTGTTCTTGGAATGAAGTCAATACGTTTATTGTTACCAATCTTCAAAGTGGATAAAGTAAATAGTTTTTAGGTCAATGTTGGAACTACAAAATACCCTTTGATAATAATCCAGGTAAGTTAATCAAAGTTGTATTTCGAAAGTATTCTAATCAACGATAGTACAATTTTGGTTTCCGTCTAGTCTACATTCGATTAATCGTGGCTTCGTAGAAAATATGTGGTGTTCAAGTGTTCTATAATAAGATTCGTGTGTGGGATTGTTTTCTCTGGCTTCGGGGAAATTTCCCATAACGATAGTAGCGACGATAACACCAGGTCTTTATTAATATTAAAACTATAAATACATCACAAAAGTTATCGGATCAGCCTGAATTGATGCAGTTGCGGTCTGAGGCCATATTCATGAACGTCCTGGCCTTTTCATCCCAACCTGCATCTCCTACAATTATATGCTATTTATATGCTCTCACGCCGGGATACGAGTGTCGCGAAATAGTGCGCGAAGCGAGAGAAGCGAGACGGAATGAAGGTGCCGGGATGTTCTAACATACGTTATCCATACTGCTGTGTTTGTAGTTTGTTCCATCGGTGTTTTAGTTGAACCCGTAATCCATGACATACATTGAGATTGACCAACGATACCGGCTTACACCTTTACATTTCAATTTTTGGTTTCCACTACATTTAATCACTACGAAATAGAGTGATGAGATGTGAGTTTGATCTTGGATTTCTGTGGTAGTAACTCAGTCATGCGGTTGAAGTTCACCAGCTGGCACGACAGAGCGTGATTAGAAACAAGATTAGTGTCATGGAAGTTTTCAATATAGTTACAAAATGTCAAACGTACAGATTAAAATTCAAACAACAAATAACTAGGTTTCCGTTTTGAAACCAGAAGGTCTCTTGGTGTGGTCAGTAAAATGTCTGTATTCACAAGATCAGCTATTCAAACAGTATACGTACTAAGTTTTTACGTGGAGACTGATTTCCTTAATTCAACCCAGACTTCTACAAGTTTTCATATTCAAAAAATCAGGCGCTCAAGCAGCTGTTTCTCTGAGGTGGTAGGAACTCAGGAACTCAACAATCATTCTGGTCAATGAGTCTTCTATGTTTCACAATCATAAGGTGCACTTTAGCTCCTGAAATGTTTTTTAACACCTCATAAACTCGGAGAAACTACTGTTTCGCTTGAATTAAAACTATCATGATTGTGTCCCACGGTTTCACGTGATATACGGGTGACAATTATGTCATTATTGCAACTTACAAAGTGTACCTACCTACTTATAAACCGCCTATACCAACTTCCAAAAACACGTGTGCTGAGGTTGAACATAGATATTCAAGATGTCAAATGTTCTATAGGGTTCGCTCTTTCAGAGGCAGGCTCAGTTTGATCCCGTTCCTTTTTGGTCGGAATTCGTAAATGATGGCAAGTTTCGCGATTAAAATACAACGTGTTGGTCAATGGCCATAGTTTTATTCACGGTCTAAGTGAACATTACCTCCAGTCTTGTGATCTACATTAGGTTAGATGTTTGATTCACTACATTATGTTGCAGGCTTTATTATAATAAACTTTTGTGTTAACTTTTTATAATGAGTTGCACTTTCTAGATGAGCTTCAACGATTATGATGCGATTACAATATCACCTGAGAAGATCTGTAAAACAACTGCCTACCCAAGGGAACGATGAACTCAAAAAGTGTTTCCCGGGAAATATAATTTACTGAAATTACAGGATCTAAAGTAATTGGGTTGTATGTCTGCAACATCAAATCGAGCTGTAAAATGACCTTCGATAAGAAAATGATTTTCAGTTATTGTTCTAGTGATAATTGCTTACAAAATTAGTATTGAACGTGAAAAAAACCAAATTGAAATTTACACACCATGCTGATCGTGATAAACCTTTCTCGTTAACAAAAATGTATCATAGTTCAACTTTAATACCTAACTTAGTATATTGGATTAACATTTACGCATAGTGTGTTCGTTAGAACTGCCTACGCAGCCAAACTTTTGAAGACCAGTAGGGATTGTTTTTTGGGAATCAACTAATTCATGAGTATAAAATCATATTTCAAAACGAGAAAAAGTCGAGTAGCTTGACTGACAAGACGCTACTACTACAAACAACTGTAACATGTATGATTACCGCCTCGTAACGAAGCGGAGTGATTGAATGAATATGTAAATTATGTAATTATGTAACGTACAAAAATAGAAGGCAAACTTGGCCAGTACGATATAAGAAGAATGAAAAATCTATCATTTGAAAGCAATTTTGCCGCGAACGGCAACATAACACAAGGGTGTGAGAAAACACCTACATGTGATGAGAAATCGATAAAGCTCATATTTCAGTTTAACAATTAAAGATTGCTGGACAGATATGGTTGTGTACCAGATTGTTTTCCCTCAAAAAATACTTCAAGAACAATTACAGAATAATTTCCTATATAAAACTTTTTGTTTCATCTCGAGTTTCAAACATTTTTGGTCGAATTGTATGTTTGAACTTTCGAATCCAAGCCATGATTGGTTTGCCATTCACAAATGTCAAATATAATCAATGAAGTTTGAAATGCATAGATGAAATAATTAACTTCAGATTTTCGATCTCAAACCTTACAATTCTAAAAAAAGAGTTTGTCTGTTGAATACGTCATACACTTGATTAAGTTCCAATGCGACTAAGACTTTTGAATTGTTGAACTTGACAGAGAATTTTAATGAGCTTCATACAAATTTCTTCACACTTTTTTTCTTAGTAGGTCTTATTTAGCAGAAAAAAACGTTCAATCTGAACTTTTGTAAGTTTTAATTTCGGATAGACGACAATGTTTACTCACGATTCACCATTACACGAACCTGGAGAATCACAAGAGAGAAGCGAAATTCATGTTTTAAACGTCATTTTGTTGTGATCTTTATAAGAAAAAAAGGGAAAAAAGTTAATTAAGGAGGAAAACTAGTGAAATGAAGAGAAAAAGAGTGGTTCGAGTGAAGAGGACTGACGCGACAATTCACGTCATTTGGCGGTAGTTTGTCACCATCGTTTCGGTCGTTTGCCGGTTTTAATCTCCGCGCGTAAGCCAGTTACTTTTTTTCTATTTGCGCTGCTAAGTATATGTTTTATTTATAAATAGTAGGTCGATTGACTATTGATGTAACAAAAACGGAATAGATTATTTCCGTAAAATCGCTTTAAAGCACCGATTCGCTTTTTAAAGGTGAACTATATAGATCTCTCACACCGAGTGGCAGAGACTGTAAGAGAGGAGGAAAGGAAGAGAGGGAAAGACAGAAAGAGAGAGAATTCGATTAACATAACTTTTTTACCTAATTGTAAGTCACTTTAGAGAAAGGAACTATCCTCTACGTTAGAATAGAATGGATTTATTCGCGATTTAACACGTGACATCCACATAGTATGTGGCACTCCAAATGGGTAAATGTTAGGACGTTATTCGGGATAAAGCAGTATTAACGTTAGAGAAAACTAGTAACTTAATCGATGTTTCATTCTTTGTACAGGGATTATAATGACGAATATAAATAGAAAATGATCTGAGATTAATGAAATCGAAAGTTTTCCTAATCCTGATGTGTGATGTTTGTTGCGACAGGAAACCTCACTTTCTTATGAATGAAGTCTTTCTGTTCGAAAAATATAAGAAGAAAAACTCGTTTTTAGTTATTCCGATCAGATGGAAATTGATTGTTCTTTCTAATTAGAACCTCGAAACTCTGAAAAAAACTCAGTGACTCCCAAAAAATCCTCGAAAAGTGGCCAAACGATGCTGATTATAACTAGTAAGTGTCATGCGAACCTCATCTTTTATTTATTCCGACTGCGCATTAATAAAAAGTTTTCCAGGACAGAATCGAGATTTTCGGTCAGCAAGTGATGAAATAGGGCAATACAACCCATATAGAGTAATCGACCCTATCAAGTGTTGATGTTAATTGAAGTTTTGATTACAACTGTGACAATTAAGATAATTCAGGAAAGTTAGGTGTCCAGATATAAAAGTGTCCGAGAATAATGTGGTTATAAAAACCAGTTACAAGAAAAAAGTGCAACGTTCATAACTAAATACGAACAAAAATCTGTGCTCGTGTTTGGTAAGTAAGTCAAAATAAGCAGATTTTCAATGAAAAGTTATCAACTTATGCTTTTCGTGGTTAAACAGTTTCCTTGCGAGTTTTTAAGCAGTGAATGCTTCTGATACATGCAAAACACATTATAACTATTGAAAACTGAGCAAGATATCATATAACTTATCGAGCATTTGCTTAAGTAACTTACCTGGCCACTTCAGGTTACAAAACACGGCCACTGGGGTGTTTCAAACTGTTTGTATCAGATGACGTAAATTGAATATTTCATTCATGCGTCATGTCTACGTTATTTACAAGTAGCAAATCCAATAAGCGTAACAATGAAATACGGAAACAAAGGAAATTGCAGAGCCACTGAATGTGAAAAGGCTGAAGATCAAATCAGCAGAAGCTGTGTTTTCTAGAGTTGTGACACTCAGACTCGAGCGAACGTCGAATAACTCAATAGAACGCAATTATTCTCTTCAAAAGTGAGTTCTAATTAAGTTTTGCGTTGGTAGATAGCTATAAATATGTCTGATGAAAAGTTCAGAGAACATAAATCATTCACTGTATCGCGGTTCACGTAAGCGATCATGTAACCATTCACGTGAAATCATGTAACCATTCACGTGAAAAGACCAAACACAAAGGAGTAAACTACTCACACTGCTAGATAGTGCTACATATATTGCTTCGGAAAGCACGAACCATGTATCCTATATTACAACCGTGTTACTCCATTCATAATAATACACACCTATATTTTATATATAAACTGTAGAAGTCTGAAATCGTCTTGAATCAGGTTCGACACAATTCTGAGTGGCACCTTTCACTGAGGACAACAATTGTTAATGTAGAAAGACTGTCCACAGAGGCTGGTTGGTCAAATTTGTCCTCTCTGGGCAGTTTTTGCGTAATCACGGCACCAACTAGTACACGTTCTTTGATTTTAATTACACTATGCTGAAACTCTTTCAAAGTGTTCTTGAATAGAGAATAATCCGTCTCCGAGGCGAAAAATAATTGCTCTCAACCTGTTTTTAGCATAATTAGCCTTGTATTCGTGGATTTACACTACTCCTACGCAAACAGCAGTGAGTTTTGGACTCTTCGTCTCTTTGAAATCGAAGAATTACCAAATTTGTACTTCAGAATGAAGTTCAATTCAAATAATCATGTAGTTGACAGTTACAGAAACGCAGCAGTGTTGTACAATTTTGCTGAAAAGCAGACCACTGCACAGATTACCAACACAAACACATAAAAACAAAAATGACAGTTCCAGCTCGCACAGCGACTTCTTTTATACACCCATGAACTTATCTTGATAGTTCGTGTAACATGTGAACTACACGTGGGAATAATTACGACTGAATACAAACAACTACTTTTGTAGAGAAGCATAAGTAAATAAACTGTTGACATAAAACAAACATTCATACATACACGACTTGCCTAATTAGGTCTAAACAGCAATAACACATGTGTGACTTGCTCTCGGAATGCCATTCGAGCCAATGTTTTTCATAATCTGACACTTTTACGCGATCCGAGAGAGCTTTTACTGATTAGTTGAGCCGCGTGAGAACCATTAAATTAGCACCCTTTGCAAAGTTCATTGTGGTTGGTTGCAACCAAAAAAAGGATGATGTCTGGGGTGTCTAGTCTAAATAGGATTGAGATTTCCACATATACTGTTAGTCAATTGCACGGTCAGGTGAAATAAGTTGAACACAGCAGAACTCAGAACGTGCAATGACAAAGTGCACTATGCCTTATTAGAATGCCAACTTTACGTGACTATTTAACATACTTCTAGTATAACTGAGAGTATCTTGCTGATAATCGAGAGCTATCGAACATTGGTTATTCTATTCTGTGAGACTTCCAATCCGGATTCGTATTTTCGATTATTTTGGGATTTGTTTTGGTTCAGTTCAGACACACAACCAAAAATGAAAATCTACAACCAAGTTGAAAACTAAAAAAAAGGAGAATACTAGTAAACAACCTGCAAAACTGCACGTAAAAGTGACGAAAACTATGTTATTCTTTGCATATTCTCAGTGCGTTGGTTGCAAGAAAGGATTAAATAGTGAAAGATTCATGAACTCTGGTGCGTGTTGGCGTATAACTCTTTTCAAGGTACGAAAACATCGAGGGATTACTAGGTCTCGAGGTTGTACCGGCATTACTTCAATCGCTCGTCTGGAGCTTCAAGTCTGGCTTCTGAAGTTCGAAAACAAATTCGAAGACGTTCAACTTATAAACAAGCCAGTTTTCTGAGGTAATGAAAAAATATTGAGATTTCCACAGTAAACAGCGGAAAGTCAGTGTTTCTAGCTATAGATGGAGACAAATCAAACCGCTTTTCAAACTCAACGTAACTTGATCGAACTACGTTTTCACATCAACGCAAAAAAAAATTCATACAAAAAAGTAAACTTCAAAACTCAATTAATAACTGGAAACATCAGTGTGAAACAGTGTGAAACAAAGTAAATATCTTTATTAATGTCTAACTTTTGATTCAAACATTCGGGCAGTAGTTATGATGATAAAGCTGAATATACTACCGTGTACTGAATAAAATATGTAATACTAGACAGTGTAAAAGTAGGAAAATATGGGTTATATACAGGAAATAATTCACAACGCACTGGTTTCAGAGAAAATACCTATTTCACCATACAAAATATGTAGAGAACAGCTATGAATTGAAGTAACAGTTATAAAAGACTTCAAGACTTCAAAACTACTTTCAATAGCTCACTTTATTCTATAACTAACTTTTTTCACATTAACCGAAAATCTCAGAGAAAGTTCAATTTCAGATCGTCATTGTAAGAAAATATCCACTCAATGCCAAACTAGTTACAGAACCACAATGTGTAAGTAGGTTAATGTAAAGTACATGTGAGATGTATTATTACAACCGGCAGTGGAGTCACGGAAGCCTTACAAAACTTTTTTCATCAAAAGTGCAAAACAACAGATTGGAAACAAACTAAGTACCACACTCGGAACACCTACATTATTCGAAAGAAGAGAACGGGGAAGAGTTTGTCAGTAATATGAATTTGTAGTTCACGTTTTCATTGAACTTCATGCAGATCTTTTTATTTTACAAAATCTCTTCAATACTATTTGCTCGTTATACATCAATCAAGTGTTTTTTAATCTTAGTTTCAGAGATATTATCGATTTTCTATGATCTACGCACGTGGAGAAGACCTTTTCGACTGATTTTGTGCCATTCACTGAACCCGACTGCACCGGGATAATAGTAGACTTCCATGACCCAACGGCGGTACGAGTCGCGAGAGATTATCTGGAAAATTGTCTTATAAATAGAAAATGTATTCGATTATAAACATAGTATTATGTTGTTTGTACGCTGTATACATTCGTAAGTGAACTGTTTTCTGTACGGTAATTACCATCAGAAAACTTCTTCGACTTAGAACGAGTTGTTAATGGTTTGGTAATGGTAGTATCGAACAGTTAGTAATTTTTGATGTGTTCTACATAGTTTTTACGTGCTGAAAGCACTGAAATAAAATGAACTGAAATAAAGTGGTTGAATAAAATTGTTACCTTCCGTGGAGATTTCGCGTACCGATCACCGGGAAACTCTACGAACAGCGTCCAGTAGCCTTTCCGCCGAACCTTAATAAGAAAATGGTTACATCTACTAGTATCCAACCGCCGGGTCACGAAAAATGTTAACAGGATGAAATTCCGCTTACTTGAAAACTTATGAAGTAGAATGGTGATTTTTTCTGGTCTTATTTACCATTTGGAAAAAAAAGTTGATACCACCCAGACGGTTGTTGATACGTCATAGAACACACAAGCATCTTCACAGTTCCGATGTGCGTTGTTCACGATTGTGAGCGAACATTGTTGAAAAACAGACATATACTCAGATAATTATAACATCTGGTCCAGACAGGATAGTTTTTCAGGTTTGGAAAAAAACATTTAAAGTAAATATTGCTGATTCAGGATGGGATATAACTAAACTGTGTATCATAGCTATAGGATGATGTCACGGGTGAAACTAACAAAATAACCAAATTATGTATATCTACCTCGAAAGTGTGTTCGAATGTGTTTCCAGCTGAGACGTTGAAGTCAGCGGTGTTGTCGACTCCGACCAGTCGGAAAAACGTAGCATCTGTCACGTTGTGGTTCCTCAACATTTCAGAAAATCAACATTTCAAGAAAACAAATGCATTCAAATATTGATTTTCTCAATCTGGAAGCACCAACTTGGAAAACATGTGTGTGAATAACTTTGGGAAACTTTTTCCAGAGTAGCAGTGTACAAAGTCTGATACTCAGAACTAATGTGAAACGGAAACGTGATGTTTGTTAGGCTTTGATGTGTTCCAGTACGCGACATGACCTCAAAACAATTTATTCATTCTGATAGTAGGTCAGTCAAACGTTAATAGAAATAAAAGTGAATTTCCATTGAGCGTACCTTATCAACAGCGTGAGATCGTATCTCCGTCCCTTGTACGGTCGATATCTATATAAATAGGATAATTGAATAGAGAAAAAGAGAAGAATCCAATGCAGAAGACGCATCGACGATCAGTTCATGCGACACAGCCTGGAATTAGGGATACCGTGGTCATATTCGAGTTTATTTAGACACTTTTTGTGTGATATTTACTTGAAACAGAAATATTTCTTGAATACCTTGGGGGTATTCATATTGGTGTTTTGGACCCTTATTATGAGTATAACTTACGCAACACTCAAAACAGCCATCTTTTTATAATGAAAAAACCGACAGAACTATAGAAAGAGTGCTATGCAGGAGTAAGTTTCCGACAAATATAGAAAAAAATGCAAATCTGAAAACAGAGTATGTCTATGTATTTGTGTTGTTTACGTGAAAGAAGGCGTATATACTGAGAACTCTTTTATGGGCTGCGTCTATTTTTTGTCTCAGGGGGGAGATTGAATTGTGTTTTCTCGACTAAACACATCAACACCAGTTAGAGGAACAAAAAGCAGAAAACTAGACGAATGTGGAAGTAGAAGTTTTTTACACAAGTTCTATTATTAAAAGGTTGTCAATAAGTTGAATACCAGAATTTCATTCTGAATCTTAATTTATGTTCAGCCTCTAGTAGAATGGGGACAGAGAGCGGAAAACTAGACGAACATGGAAGTAGAGATTTTGTTTTGGAAAACTTCCATCATTATAAAAACGTCGATTCATTTAAAAATGTCATTGTGCACTTCGAGATAAATCCGGAATCTAATTAAATGATTCATTTTACTTTTGTAAAAACAAAATGTCAAAATGATTGCAAACAACTTTGCAAAACAAAGTTGGTATTCGAAACTTGCGGATATATTACATACGTATTAAATACCAAACTTGAAAGAGAAGTTGCCATTGGAAAATTTTTGCATGAAATTGTGTTATTATTTATTATTGCTACATATATTTAATACTCTATGGGCAGTAATCGAAAGTACATATTGATGTTTGCTATACGAACTTGTGTATGAATAGTGTTGTTTGCGTAATTAGGTGTCTACCAACTATGGACATCAAATTGAACTGAATAGAAAGAGAGTAGGTTACGATTAGGATAATCTATTAGCATGTAATGTACACGTGGGCATATATATTATAAAAAGGTTTTTCGAATACCATTGATCTCATTATTTTCACAATTTACAAGCATTGCCAATAATATTAACAAAATCGATTTATAACTATTTAATGCTTAAATTTTCTATCAGTAACGATAGTCATGAAGTATAGGTCCAAACCGTTCGTAGACAAAGTTGATGGAAAGGTTTGTTTTGTTACTGACAGGCTTGATTGGCCGAAAACACAAAAGCATTGTTGTTGTTATTGTATGCAAAATTGATTGATTGATTTACATGCAAGCATGTGATATACAAGAGAAGAAAATAAAAAATAAATGAAACATCGGCATTAGGAATGTTTCAAGTCATTAATTTTGTACTAAAAACATTATTTTCAGAAGTTCTGAACAGTAGTATTGGTCCATACCGTTCACAGACAAGAATGAAGGGAAGGTTTGTTAGGTGATAGACTCATCAATGTTTCAAGTGAACATTCAAACTTATAAGATATTTTATACAAATTCTCACTTCTAACTTCTCAGTGTAGTTAGTATAGGTCTAAACCGTTCGTAGACAAAGTTGATGGAAGGTTTGTTAGGTGATAAACTTGATTAGCCGAAAAACATACACATATCAATGTGGTATTCAAATTCATCAATTTCACGTGATTACTTTGGAATTTACAGTTTGTAACATTTAGTTTGTATTTGTAAGCAATAGTCTAGGCAGGTCTATACCGTTCGTAGACAAAGTTGGTGAAAAGGTTTGTTAGGTGATAAACTTGATTGTCACCAACCGATAAAGGGTAACAAGAGAAGCATTGATTGTGGGTGACAGGTTGCCTGAACACTGTTGTTTTGGAACGGTGAGAGAAGGAAACAGAGAGAGAGAGAAATATAGTAGTCGCCAACGAAAAGACGAGAGGGTACTGTATATCTCAATTTTCGCTGTGTACGGACACATGTCTTCAATTCCGAATCTTGTCGGCTATATACTTTCGTAGCGTAGTGGTTAGCGCACATCTACAAATCTTTTTCTCACAGGTTCGATTCCGGCGAGAGATGAAAATTTATTAATTTGGCACCCCTATACGGTATTTGGATGCAAACGTAAAATACAAAGTTAAACTTTATTGGAAGTAGATAGAATGTTCAAAGAGTGAAACTGTACATTGATGTAAAAGTCAAATTATTACAAAACCTAAACGGTAGTGAAGTGAAATGTAAACAAGCGTGGGGCAAAACTAATAATTTAAAGTAGAAGTTCGAACTTTCTACGCTTGAAGTTTTGTTGTACGTGTACGTGAAAGAATTCTTGGTGTTAGAAAAAAATTCTTCTTATTGTTTCTAAACTGGGTATTTCAGTAAGAATAATCAAGTATCGCGAACAGTTTTTCTCTAACAACGATCACATGTGTGGTTCAAACATCGTTTAGGACGTTCAACTAACCAATTATTTTCCGGTTTCAACAGTTTTTGCATCCACACTGGTATCAGTTTCAACTGATTGGTAGGACCAATTCGAGTTTCGATCTGAAATTTTATATTTTTGATATATTATTTCTGAACTACATAAAGAAAAATGATAATGTAAACCTATGAGTATTTTCGAAGAAGATTTTACAGGTGCAAATTACATTATGGAAATTATAGAAAACAAATTACATATTGTCATGTATTCGTTTCTTGCGGTTCTAATGATGTACGAATTATAGCTACAGCATGTAGTTTGTGTAATGGTCTGCTGTATCTAGGTGTAATTTTGGAGATAGGAGGGGAAATGGAAAATGAAAAGCGATGGAATTCGCCAAAGTTTAGTTGAATATGTTTAAATCGAAGAGAAACCTCAAAGAAAGGTTTTAGTGACTGTTTGTAGTGAAATTAATTTACAATATGTTTCAGGGAACGTCAGAATAGAGAATCAGAACAACAAACAAAAATCTCGACGGCTCTGAAAAGTCTCATATTTCGAGAAACTGAACCGGGTTACTGTATCAGACTGCGATCGTTTGTGTTTGAAATACAGTATGAAACCGAAAATGAAGGTCAAAAAAAGACAATTGAGAAGGGTGAGATGAAAAAGCGTCTGAATAGGAGAGAAAGGGCGAGAAAAACAAAAATAGGGAATTATGCCACTCCCGCTGGGGGTTCTATCCGGTTGTATTAGCATGAAAAAGGAGTTGGAAGACTGTCAAGGTTGCCAAGTTTTCACTCGAGAATCTTGATGAATTGAAAAAGAGTTTTGTAGCATTCATATGAGAACATGAAAGTAGAATTAAATAATTTCAGTCAAGATTGCCAAGTTTGCACTCATACAAAATGAAGAAAAATACGGAATACGGAATGTGCAACAAAATCTAAATTTGTATCAACAAGCCTAATTATTTTTCTCGATTATAGAACAATAACAAGCAACACTTTATACCTGGATTGTTGAACAAGTTTAGATAGTTTGTAAAAAACTGCAACATAATAAGGACTTTTCGCGCGGCTCGATATGTTTAGAAACTATTACATAACATCATATCAGCCGCAAAACGTACAGCTCGAGGGATACAAAAGCTGAAGTCAAGAGTGCAATCATTTCCAAATTGATTAGATTTATTAAATACATTAAAATAAGATTTTCAAGTTAACGGCTCACAAGTTTGAAATTCTATAATTTGAAACAAGCAGGTGTGCGGTAGTAAAATGTTGTTTATAAATAGTCTGCATATATTTCAAAGAGGTTTTTCTCATCTAACCAGTTATTAAAATGTTGAATGAACATAAATATCATTCCACATCGAACAATCTCGGCATGAAAGTCATAATAGAGAACACACAATTGCATGGCGGTGGCGGGGCGTGTTGTAAGATTATGATTTATTACCCGCAACAAGTCGTCAGATTAAAAAATAACAGCTTGAAATGTTGTTTATTCTGATTGTGGCTGCTTGTTCGAGCTCATTTCAAGCTAATATTGGTATCGTGTTTATTTGAAACAAGAAAAGTTGTAATAAAGATTTTTTGTACTTTTTGGATGTGCCACTCAAAATTACTTCGAACCGTACTCAAGACGATTTAGGTGTTGTTCTCCATCCAAAAAGTGTTCATTGCAATAAATGTTTTTGTTTAAAATATATATAACACCAATATTAGCTTACAGTGCGATCAAAAAAAGCTGCCACAATCAATTTGGACGTGAAAAAACAGTGTCACGCGGAGGATTTGATAAATGATGTCTGATTCTTTTCTACGTGGACTATTACAGTAGACAGCTACATTTCCGTATAAAACTTTTTCGTACAACGTCAACGTTGTAACCATTAAACAAAATGAAGAGATAACACGCTTCATTATTGTTATTTGCCTGATGTTAGAAAACTAAAAGTTTGCGTCACCTTGTTCATGTATTTTGTTATTTACAACAAATTTTTCTCGAAGCAAAATGAAAATTCAAGACTTTTGAAGACAATTTTGTCCATTCGCGGAGAAAGAATGTTATTGTTGGTTATGAGAATGGAACCAATTAGACGTGTTATTCTCTTGTCATTTTCAATGTTATCGGACGATATATGAAAAACATACAAAAGGGGTTGAAACAATGTTTCGAAAAAACAATGAAAGTATGCCTCTGAATCGAATGTTGCATTCGGAAAGATTGCATTCCATTCCTGGTTGGCAACACATAATGGGTTTTCAACTGCAAAGACTGTTCAAGGTTTTGCAAAGAGAGAAAGAGCAAAGAGAAAAGAGGTGCAAAGGTGTTCAATATCCTTACTGTGAGATCCCAACTTGCCTTATCCAACATACGATATATTTCGGTTTCTACATTTTACCGGAAATCACGCAAAAAAAGTGTGTGAAGAAAGCGAGAGACGCAGAGAAAGATCAAAGTGCCGGGCTATTCCAGCAAAGAAGATCAACTCACAAGAGTCTGTTACTACAGAGATACTTGATATGTATGATGATCACCGCCTCGGAACGAAGCGACGTGAATGAATGAAAAAAAAATTCGTTACGAGGCGGTGATCATAATACTTACCACAGATCGTTGTGGTAGTAGCTTCTTGTGAGTTGATAATGGTCCCTATCGTTCATAGAAAAACGACTATATAAAATATGTGAAATGTAATCGGAACATGGAGACTAAGTCAAGATGTTCTGTTTCTGGTCGTTTCTGGATGATTTGATTGTGACGAAAATGTGCGTATTGACTCACGTCAGCGTTCACGCCAATTGCATTAATAAGCATGTTTTGTTAACTATTAACTCTGGCGTTAAACGTCGACGTGAAAAGTATGAAAGCGGCCTAGGTCAAGATGTTCAGTTTGTGGTCGTTTCTCGATGGTTTGATTGTTGAGCCTTGTTAATACTACCAGATGTTGCGATACCCCGTGAAGAGTGACTCATTATCCAAATGACCTTGAATTTAGCCGAAAAGCATGAAAAAACACCGAAAAGAAGGACAGTTTTTGAAACATAATGATAATTAGAACAAATTATAGCGTAATTTGTAAGGGAATCTGAGGTCAATCTTTGTAAGAAAAAAATTGAAAAACTGAGCAGACAGCGACAGAGAGAGAATATGAATAGAAAGGAAGAGGGAGAGAAACAACAGGGAATACGATAGTGAATGAATTAAAAGAGAAAGGAAAAGGGAGATAGAGAGAGAGAGAAAGAAAGGGAATAAGAAAAAAAGGGAGATGGAGAGAGAGGGGAAGGGAATGAGAAAAAAGGGAGATAGAGAGAGAGCAAGGAAGGAAGGGAGAAAAAACTATGTTGTCCCGAATACTTGAAAAGAGGAGAAGTTCTGTGTGGGACTGAATCTCGAAATGATGCAGCTGCAAAGCGAGTTTGACAGTTTTTAGGCGAACAAGCATAATGGAAATCTTTGAGTAGAGGAAAAAGATTGTAAAAACTCTCGATCGATGGTCAACTGAGAGGCACTTTGAGGAAAACTTCATACGAACTCAAAAAGTTGGGAAAAGAATTTTTTCTGAAGAAAACTGAACAAAGCACTTTTTGACTGAAATGGACACCAAGTCTTGGAAAAAAATCTAAACTCTCGAAATTTTCATTATACACTTGGAAAAAGAGAAAAATTCCCGAAAAGGGAGTGTTCTTTTCATGGGTACAGTGTGACTAATGTAACATGAACGGCAAATCGCGAAATGACATAAAAGAGAAAAAAGAGCGATTCGGTACAACAAATCGAACAATAACAGCGAAATGCGGTGACGCGGTAAAATTGATGGCAAATTCGAGAATCAATCATTTTGAGCCTCTTCATGAGATATTTCCGGAATAAATCGATAAGGCTTGAAAAAACTATCGAATCAACTTAACTTGAAAAGGATGTTGAACCTGCGGCAGTTTTCACATGAAACCTAAGCTTTAGTCGTTTTCCTAACGTGAGGCCTAGAGAAAACTTGAACTTTGTAGTACTATTTCCTGATGTGAACTGGATGCGTTTGGCATTCAATTCGTCACATGGATTTCTTTACCTCAATAGGTAGGAAAAAAATGTTTAATATCAAGTCACTAGTTCGTCAACCTTATATAAATAAAAGGGAATTTTCACGTGCAGTTTACGTGAACATTTCTCAAAAAAGCTATAAACACTACGACTGAACGCGCTTCTGGGACGTTAACAATTAGTCAATGCAGAGGTTTTCACTTGTTTTCACGTGATTCACGTAAATTCTAAAAAAATCTGTAAACTATACTAACAAACGCGCATCTAAGGCGCCAACAATTGGTCAAACAAAGACAAAAGGCGTGGAATTTGGCGGCAGCAAACTCCTGTTTTCCAGTGCCAAACTGCCGTCGGAAAGTGTTCCTTCTCGACCATTGTTTGTTTTTGTAGAAATATGCCGCCAAACAGACACGGAAACACGACCGGAACTGAGAGAGGACGGAAGAGACGGAAATTTGTGGTTCTCGCAGACAGGACCGGCGGTTTTAAGCTTGTATTCATTGTCGAGTTTAACTTATAAACGAATTTAGTTGACAACAAAAAGCATAAGTTTTAAATTGTCTCAAATTCGAACAGAAGTTATAACGTGTCCACCACTGTTGTTACAGCCGGTAAAACGTTTGCTTTCGGAAATAGAGTCTATGACACAAAAAAAAAGTTGTGTGTGTTACGATACCAATAAATAAGTTGGGTGTGTAATCGGAATAAATTCTCATATTGGATTCAAAAACTCTCAGTAGCATGCATGAATTTGCATTGTATTCTACAACACAATTTATTATAACGTTATTGGAAAATAGCAGAACCGTACTGGAAAAACTCTTTGCGTTGAAGTTGTTTACTAGAAAAAAACTATTTTGAGGAGATTAAGATTGTTCGAGAGGTCGGAAAAGACGGAAAAGACCAAAAAGCCTACTGCAGTATACATAAAACTTGTGTGATAATTGTTTTACGTTAGTACTTATTGAGAATGTTTCAATGCTGTGTATACTAGAAGTAAATTGTCACGTAAAGTTAACATTCTAATGAGGTATCGTGCATTTTTCACTGCACGCTTCTGAGTTCTGCTGTGTTTGATATGTTTCACGTGACTGTGTAATTGACTTACAGAACATAGAACAAAGAATAAGTTTTATAAGAGAATGAGGTGAAATTAGAGTGAGAATAATGTCTGGTGAGGTGCGGTTTATATAGTCGGGCCGGAATTAGCAACAGTTTGGTCGGATAGAATATCATGTTACACGTGATAATTGGCAAAGAACTATACGAAACATACCAAAAAACTGGGCAAACAAATATTGAGATTGGGTTTACATATATGCAACATAGCAGTAACTGGATGATACTAAGAATCAGTCTATGGTGAGAAAATACAGTTTAAAATGGGAAACCGCTGACTGATTCCTAAATACGACGTAAAGTTCCATCAAACTAATAGTTTTTTGACGTTTTTCACCATTACTGCTACAAATTCATCATCAAGGTTCATACACTAAAGGTATGAACAGAAATTTGTGGTTCGAACTTCTGAAGTAAGAAGGGTTTCATGTTTAATAGAGAAAGAATTGTCTTCTTCTATTTGGTTTTTGTTTCAGTCGTTCACTTTTTAATTCACACGTCTAGTAGTTGAGTCGATTTGTCGATAGATAATAGTGAAATAGGGACGCGAAGGAAATTGAATGTTACCTTAATTTCCCGGTAAATGATGAATATTATTAATAATACCAAAACTATATAGTGACAGGAACAAATAATCAGTCAAAATGATGAGGGTTTGAAAACAAAACCAAGAAAAAACAAAAATAATTTAACAAAAACAAGCCATATAAAACGGGAAAAGGTAACTTTATGAACACTTATTTTTTAATATTACCGTTTGGTTATTCTACAACAAGAGATTTCTCATATTTTTCTTTTTCTAACACTTAATGGATTATTGGATGGGAATATACATAGAGGAAATATGAGAAAGGCGAGAAGTGGGAAGCAAACAATGCTTGAACATCAAAATGAGCAGGCAAGATGGAAAAATCGTTGAGAGACAGTTTTCAGAAAGACCACAAAATAGAAAGGTTTATAAAGACTGTTATTTAATGTGCTCAGTAAAAGATGAAAAATCTTCTTGAATCCAAGTCGAAGCGATTATTGAGTTAATCTTTTACTGAGCACATTAATATTACTATAACATCCAACTTCCAAAACGTCCTACACATGGTGACCCAATTTTTTTTCGAATAAATAACCAAATATCTGGTATAAAAGTATATGGACAATAGAGATTATTCGTGATTGAACACGCGACTTTCCATATTGGAAGTCCAATGTGGCACTCCAAATGAGGAGACAAGGTGGAAAAATCGTTGAGATAGACAGATTCCAGGTCGCAGGAAAGCAACGAAAAGTGACTGATCGTCTATTTTAGCGATACTTTTGAGAA